>JAJLRJ010000014.1:11523008-11593008 GCA_024195265.1 Dendrophyllia cribrosa | reverse complement strand
CAAGTTGCATGAATTGGCTTCAAAACCGATAGATTAAGGTCGACATTCACATCTTCAAAGTTAACAACACTATCACTTGCTTTTGGACTTCTGCCGAATACCACGTTGCGAACTTGTTCGTGCAAAATTGATTATTGACATGATGTGAGTCACTTAATTTTCGCGTCATGTTATGTTCGCGACACTTATTGTTCGCGTCACTTTAATTTCGCGATTTTTTTTAAATCGCGAAATTCGCGAAATTAACGTGTCGCGAAAATTTCATGTAATAAGGTAAGTAATTTTTACCTCCGGATTTAAGACAATTTATTGACTATATATCAATGCCCAGAAAGCATGCCTTTCTGATGATCGAACCGAATTTTTCTCTTAACAAAGCAGTAATCACTAAATAATGATAATGAAATAATGAAAAACCTTTGAATGCAGAGGTCCACACGACGCAGAAATTAAACTTGCTGGTAGTTGCCGGATCTTCCTTGTGAAAGATCTCGTGCCAGGCGTCACTTGAATGTGAAAATACAAAACTGAATGCAAGGCTGGCACTACGGCTGGCACTACTGCCCTTTGCCGTAGTGCCAGCCTTGCATTCAGTTTTGAAATAATCATGCCATAACTTTGTGAAGCAGACAACAGTAACCGAACATATTAACTGCAACGAAACCTAAAAACACGTAAAAAGCGAGTGAGAAACGTAGTAACCTTATTTGCAAAAACTTGTACAACTTGATTATTTTAAATACATACATAATTAATTTTGTTATAACAACATCTCTTTTCTGTTTTTAAAAAAATTAAATAGGCACTCTTATGTTACTCGTATGTATCTTTATGTTACTCGTATGTATCCGTATGTACTCGTATGTTACTCGTATGTATTCGTAATGTATCCGTATGTACTCGTCCATGTACTCGTATGTTACTCGCATGTTACTCGTAGGACCCGTGTGTAGTTTTAGTCATGATCGACAATGAATAAAACAGTAAATTATGGAAACCTTGATTACAAATGGAAAAATAGAATCAAAATGGATTTGGAATTGTGGAAACAATTACAATTTACAACTTGAAAATAAATAAATATCTCTAAATATCTCTGGTCACTCGAATACACAACCTCATTTCCATGCGAGAATCAAATACAGAATATGTATTAGGTCGCTCATTGGTTACTCTTACACGTTTCCAGACTCTACCGGGAGTTAATGATGTAACAGCAACTTTGATTGGCTAGACCAAAACATTTCACCACGGGCGCATGAAAAAATAAAACCGGTTTCCCAAAGTGAAGGCACACAAACAACAATGGCGGCCGTAGATAGAGATTGCGGCTTTTTGCGATCTTTTAGAAACGCTGTGGATTCCGTTTTAGTATCCATATTTTTAAATATCAGAGAACTAAAGCCAGTTCAGGAAGAAGCGCTGTTGAAATTTATTCAACGGAAGGATGTCTTGAAAAGAGGTGTTGACAGGCAAGACACGACTTATAAGCTCGTGATATCGTGGAGTGTGACCTTTAGAGTTTTGCTCTAACGAGTATGCAGCTATTTCAATTAACGTTGTAGGATGAAAGCTCAAAGCTACAAGCCAAGATAGTTGGGATCGGCGCAAAAGAAACGTTTTTCCCGCTCGTCGCATCACTCATTCGCGCCATTTCTTTTCGTTTCGCCGCTCCCAACTATCTGCATGCCTGGAACAGGCGCTCGGTTTACTTGTTCGGTCTTGACTTAAAGGCTTTGAGCTTTGAGCTTTCGCCCGACAACGTTAATTGAAATAGCTGTATCCCCCAAAATTTTTATCTCTATTTAATTGTTATCTCTAGCACGGAGGCGTGCTTTGAAGTTATAGGTATTCTCACTGAATGATTTCGCTGAGGAATTTGTTCTTAAAAGTCTCAGGGCTTCGCTTTTTGTGAGCCCTTTTCTGACCCCTGGTAGGTGACAGGAAGAGAAATGGGTGTATTTAAATGCGTGCGGATATCAAGGATTCTGGTCAGGAGTGGGCATGCTACTAGAAAATCCCAACGTCAACACCACTTCAGGAATATCCTAGCGCTCAAGAGTTGTTACAGAGCATCATTCTTTGCTCGCACTGTCCCAGAGTGGAACCATCTGCCTCCTCACATTCAGAACGCTTCTTCTATTGACTGCCTTAAATCCTCCCTTATGCGAGACCAAGACATAAACGATTTTTAAATCTGTAAAAACCATTACTATAATTGAATGACCGCTGATCTTTCCCTGTGCACATACATGCCATGTGGGAGCTTTGCGCAGTATTCTATTTAGATTTAGATTTGATTCTTTTTCCAGTAAATCTCTCGCCTTTGAAAACGGTTGTATCCATAAAGTTTACTTCTTTGTCTGAGATTTCAGCCGTGAATGACGTCTGTTTCAAGAACAATAAAATCTTCTATCTCCTTTTTCGGTAGTTTCTTGGTGTTGCGGATTGACGTAAAACAAAAGATTCAAAAGACACTGAACAATACCCACACAACAACACAAAAGCTAACCAACAATGGCTTCCGCAACACCAAGAAACACCCCCTTTTTCTCAACCCTCCACAGTGAAAATATGTTATCGATGTATCTTTTCCACTGGAGTGCTTTTGTGTTGCTTAGGCCCCGTTTACACGGGTCCGGAGAAATTTTTGAATGCTAGAATTTGCACATCGAAGTTGGATTTTATGCATAGACTTCGCCGACTTTCATCACGTCTCCTTCACCAAGGGTTCAAATCTTCACTCCTTCGTAAATCATTTACTAAATTCTTCAAACGCCACAGTGCTATCATTGAGAAATATGGCACTACACTACGAGAAATTAAACTAGCAATCCAGAATTGAGAAACACCGCCGTATCCTTTGTTATTTTAGATCCTTTATATTATTCTAGCGCCCCTATTTAATTTCTATATTGCTTCTATTCAGGTTAATGCAGGTGCGCGCGCGCGCAATTTTCCTTGAGTCGTGCGCGTGCTTAGCTTATTTAGTTGACGTGTGTGCTTAGTTCGTTATTTAACGTACTACATTTATTTTGCGTTGTTTTCCTTTCTAATATGTCTTGTCAGTAACTGTGCTCACACTGTGGGTGGCTCCTCCTAAAATGTTCTGCAATTGGTATAGGATTTAATGGAGCCGAAACCAATTGTGGAATTGCACGCATTTTGGGCATCCTACTGATGAACAGTTCAGATATATTTAGTAGCCACATTTATTTGCGGTCTGTCCCCTTTGAATTGCACGGACGAATTTTGTTCCTAGACCACGTGTTTACATGGATCCGTGCAAATTCTGTTACAGATTGCAGTGGTGTTTACACGGAAACTTGCACACTTAGCCGTTCAAAAATTCGTCCAGTTCCGCCGGTCTCGTGTAAACGCAAAGTGGAACCGTGCAAGTTTTTGTCCGTGCAAAAATTTGTCCGGACCCGTGTAAACGGGGCCTTAATCTGATTATTTCTGTCTCCACCGCGTACCGCGGAATATTTCCACGCATCGCTGCGCCACGTGCGTTTTACTGGGGTGAAACATGTCAGCTGTCAGATTTAATGAAAACAAATAGACAACTCGATGCTCGCGTTAGCCCCCAAGGGTTAAAACCGGTTTGGTGAGATATCCGATCCACAAATCGCATGGAAATGAGGTTGTGTACTCGAGTGACCAGAGGGTTTTTTTCTCGACGCGTTGCGCCTCGTTGTCGCGGCTTCGCCGCTCAAACTCGCCGGTTTTCACTAAAAAAAAGCCTCTGGCACCCAGGGTAGGAAATACAACGGTTACTGGTGTAAATAAGCAAAGAAGACTAACAGAAGAATACTTATCACTAGTAGTAATCATAGATTATAGTGCGTCTCCTCATCCCGTGGCACCTCGTCTGATCTTGACCTAGTACCTCAGTTTCATGAATTAATTCAGCCACTGTTTAAAGGGCTATGTCGCGAGATATGTCACGCAGGCAAAAAAGTCGGGCCAACATCAAACAAATTCACGCTATCGCCGTGGGATCGGGCAAAATGTACTCCGAAAGGTCTCAGATTTTTTCGACATATAAATAGTATATTTGTCTTGATTTCATTTCGGTTATTTCTCCGATTCTGAAATCAAACTCCTCAGTACATGTACTAATACCGGAACCGGAAATGAGAAATTTCTGAGAAAGCCTGAAAAAAACTTCTTGGACACCGCGTTAACGGAGCATGAAATCGACGATTAAGTCACGCAACATTCAACGTGAATTTCGCAGGATTTTTCGGATAAAATTACAACTACCAGTTGCAAGTAAGACACAAGACTGTTGAATATAATTCCTTTATTAGCTGGACAAATTTTAGTCACAAAACTGCGAAATCTTTAGTCGCAAATGCGCCCGATACAGGCGCAATTTCGAGCACTGTAATTAAGTTAATCTGCGTTCGCCTGGCGCGGCCAGTCAGTGAATTATTGCTACAAGACATACAGCGAATTGCACCATACCGTAGAACATCGCGAAGAACGACGTCGGTATTTAGGTGAAAGCTTCCCAAATCAGGCAGAGAACCACAGCAAAATCAAAATAGAACATTCAAAACATACCAGAACGGTAGCGAGTAAAATCCGATAACTTCTTGCTTGATTCCAAGGAGACCCAACAACTTACTTGGTCCGGAGAAGAACCTTCGTCCAATTTTTCCACTGCGTACTTTTAGTAGGCATTGAAATATTGAGCCGTACGATTTCAAAATCGGGAAAATATCCGAAACTAAATCAAGACAAATAGATATTTCGGAACCCCAGCTCCCCAGGATGATGCCTGATTTCCACGCGTTGGGAATGCTGGATACTATTGTGACGTTTCAAGATGGCGCAGATTTGGTACCGACACTTTTCTCGATTCGTTCCGCCTAGACGACAAGATTAGGAAGCGTCTCCTTCGTCGACGCAATTATTAACATTACTATATACCCCGGGTATATACAAATTCCATCCATTATACTTAACTCTTGCAAATTCTTTATAACTTTATCAAATATACTTTTTACTTTCTACATGTTATAACATTAAATTCTCCTATTTTAATATTGCAGTTAGCTTGCTTTCAATCACAATTTCACGCATTGTCAATAATTTCTTTTTTAACCTTTTCTGCCTTTTAAAATCTATTAATCACCCTCATTGCCACCACAATAACTTGACTTTACATGCGGCAATTTACTCTATTTTTTCTTAAAAACAATAAAACACTTAAATTACGTCACAACGTAAGTTGATATTATGTTTTCAGTTTTTTAGCAAATTGTCCTTTTATCTTACAATCTTTCTTCATTTCAATCCACGCATCTGAAGCACGACTGCCACATGTAAGCTCACCAAGACAATTTAGTCCGTCTCCCTCTCCTTTTATGGCACCATTTGGACAATACTATCCACCCATCATCACCGGCGTAGCTACTGTTTTTTTATAACAGCGTACGCGCAAAGAAACAAATTAAGCGCCGAAGGTGCATTACTATAGGGGGGGAGGGGGGGGGGGGGGGGGTTGTCAGAACATGTCCCCCCCCAAGACATTTTTGAAAATTAGATTTTGTGAAGGTGCAGAATTGTAACAGACGACACCCTCTCGTCACTTATTGTTCTTCGTAGTTGAATTTTCAGTCCTTTTATCCCACTAAAGTTGCACTTTGCAACGCATGTAAAGACAACTTTGGCAGACCTGATTAATCAACCATGATTTCTGCGTCATCGCGTGCGACTACAATTTGTAACTTTTTCTAATGCGCACGATAACCAATATATGTACGGTGGCCCATAAGGGACATCTCGATATTTTTTATGGTCACATAATTATTTGCAATGGCGATTTAAAATAGAAGACATAGCTGTTCTCTTTTTGACTTTGAGTTTCTCTCGATCGCAGCTCATAACTCTCGATCGCGACTTATAACTCGCGATCGCAACTTACAACTCGCGATCGAGAGTTATAACTCGCGATCGCAACTTATAACTCGCGATCGCAACTTTTAACTAGGGATCGCAACTTGTAACTCTCGATCGCGACTTATAGCTCGCGATCGCAACTTACAACTCGCAATCGCGACTTATAACTCGCGATCGCAACTTATAACTCGCGATCGCAACTTATAACTCGCGATCGGAACTTATAACTCTCGATCGCAACTTATAATTCGCGATCGCGACTTATATAACTCGCGATCGCAACTTATAACTCTCGATCGCGACTTTTAATTCGCGAGCGATCGCAACTTATAAGTCGCGATTGCCACTTATAACTAGCGATCGCGCCTTTTAACTCTCGATCGCAACTTATAACTCGCGATCGCGACTTCAGTTTTGGTTTACTCTATATAGTGCACGTGCGCATACTGCAACGGAACGATATTAATATCGCGGCTGCTGTCCGAAATTACTTCGCTGTGACTTTTCTTGTCGCTCTTTTCAGTTTCAGTTTTGCTAATGGAGCTCTCCCTAATTATATTCCTAATTTAAGTAGAGCAAATGGAGTTCGAGATGCCCTGATAGAGGACTACTTTCGTCTTGGTTTTAACTGCTCCGAAGTTCTTTCATTTCTTCTTGTATATCATGGCATTCGATTGCGTTTGAGGCACCTTAAAAGAGTTAAAAGGATACTCAAAACGCGTGGACTGCGTAGGAGAAATAACCAGTCAAGTATTGACAGAGTCGTCGATGCACAGCAGAGCAAGAATTACAGTGGAGTGGGTGTACTATTGGATATCGGCAAATGCATCAGCGAATGTTATGTGACCATGGAATTGTGATAGATCTAGAAACTATTAGGCGTATCGTGAAAGGTCTGGATCCAGATGGTGTTGAGATGCGATCGAAGAAACGGTTTAGGAGACGGAGGTATGCAGCTTCGGGTCCTAACTTTATATGGCATCTCGATGGGTACGATAAGTTAAAACCGTACGGGTTCTGCATTCATAGTGCTATAGGTGGTTTTAGTCGACGCAAATTGTGGCTTGAAGTCGGCCCTACAAATAACGATCCAATGATCACTGTTCAATACTTCATTGACTGTGTCCAGCGGATATCTGGGCTCCCACGAGTTGTTACAGGCGATTGCGGACCTGAAAACATATATATTGCCGCAGTTCAGCGGTTTGTGAGGAGAAATGGTGGAGATAGCATGGCGGGGGAAAAGAGCTTCCTTTATGGAAAATCGGTCGCAAACCAAAGAATTGAAGCTTGGTGGAGTTTTTTAAGGAAAAGTAACACCGACTGGTGGATGCGATTTCTCAAAGATTTAACAGACCTGGGTAACGAAGTGCACCTTAACCCTAATTTTTTTTTCTTTCAATCAACTCAATATACGTTGAAAAGTAAATATTTCTTGTTTTTAACGTCGCGTTAGTGACTTATAGAGATTTGAATTTACAAAATGCTAATTAGGTGACGTCAAATGCAGACTTTACCATTATTTCTACTTCGATTTATAATAAGCAGTTCACAGCTTAAGGATAATCAATTTAAGAAATACTAATACTAAAAAAACATTACTTGGAGGTGGAAACAAGTAGTTGTATAATAAACGAGTCTGCATTTGACGTCATCTAATTAACATTTAGTAAATTCAAATCTCTATAACTTACTAACGCGACGTTAAAAACAAGAAATATTTCACTATTCGACTTTTCAACGTACATTGAGTTGATTAAAAGAAAAAAAATTGGGGTTTAGGTGCACTTTGTTTTATGGGTTTAGTTCTGGAACTTAGAACTGGAACTTGCACAAGATACGACCTTCTAATGCAGAGACACCACCTGAAAGGCCTGACACTCTTTTTTTCTTCCAGAGGAAGCAGGAGCTACAGATTACAAGACTGACTAACGGTAATGATTTGGAGGTAGCAGAGAATTTCTGCGGTGAAAGATGCCATCCTCTTGGTTGTTCACTAGCATTCGTATCATTAGTAGAACTCATTATGGACTGAGGATAACAACTTACATTTACCGCAAGACCCAGACGAGGCAACGTCTCTGTATTTAGACCTGCTTTATCATATCGACAACCTGTGAGTCACCAACCTCTCTAACTGAGCGAGAGATGCAAAATGATTGACAGTCAGGTGCACGACATTTCAAGTTTCCATTAGGATTTTTCGTTTACTTGTTTCCTTGAACAAAAACCCGCGTCGAGATGTTAAACAGTAGAAGAACTAGACAAGGTCAGCACTAAGAACACGATACAGTAGATTCAGCAATTATTATATAGTTCCTTTTCAGTGTTGCTTCAGTATCTGCGCTTTTGTTGCTGTTATGATTATCTCCAAAGCTATCTTTTCTTGGCAATACTTAGCAGGATTACAGTTAGCTATAACACAAAGGAACAATATAAAAATTACCGGAAACAAATGTGATCCAAATGTCCTCGTGCTGGGCAAGAATTTTTTCCATATTTGTCACCTCATCCCCAGCCTTCCCATGCCACGTAATACGGGCATCAATGAGATTCTCCCAACCTGCTCTGCCCAAAGTTTTCGCCGTTGACACTCACTCTTAAGTTCTTTTTACCATTTTTTGTTTTCGATGGCCATGAAAATGAACGCTTAATCCTTGTATTAAACTCGGGTTCCAAACTCGGTTCCAAACTCGGTTCCTAACTCGGTTCCAAACTCGGTTCCAAACTTGGTTCCTAACTCGGTTCCAAACTCGGTTCCTAACTCGGTTCCTAACTCGGTTGTTAGTTTATCTCCTCTTTAGTTTCTTTTTAGGATTATTTTGAGCAATAAATGCCCTTTTGTGTTTTAAATACGTTTTTACAGCAGGCATTTTGAACGCAGAAGAAAACAGATGCAAAGAAATTTGCATCAACGAGCATACAATGAAATGTTTCAATCACCGACGGAGGAATGTAGAGCGCATTGATTTGAAATCATTACTGAGCATTAGGGCCTGATCGCACTACAGTCAAAAACAAAAATTAGACCGTGCAAAATGACATAAAACAAAAACATTCCACAAAAAGAGTGTCTGACAGGAGCGGTTTCTTTTGTTTCCCTCGATTTTTGCACGGGCTAAATTTTGTTTTTGACTGTAGTGCGACCAGGCCCTAACTTAAAAAAATGAATTTGTAACGCAAACGTTTTGGCCGGTTCGTACGTTGTCTTCTTCTTCTTTAAAGGCGTTCCAGTGAATCAATGTCAATAATACTTTCAGATAATATTTTGCACATCGGTAAGTATGCGTGGTGAACGTTTTAAAAAAAATCCATCGAGCCGTTCCTAAGATTTTTGCAAAAGAGATTTTAATCTCTTTTGAAAATTTAAAAAATCTTTTAAAAATCTCTTTAAAAAATCGAAAAATACCCAAAAATTGCACATGAAGCGATGTTAGGAAAAAAGGTAGTTCTCACAAGATCGCAAAAGAGAAAGTAAACAAAACTTTGAAGGTGTACAAACATAACATCAAGCTACTTTTTGACACTATCTTTAAGTAATTTCACAAAACCAGTGTTAATCTCTCGATCAATTTATTACCAGTACACAAATAGTAAGGTTTGAAATGTTATTACGATTTATTTGAAATCAAACATACAGAATTTTTTTTATTCTTGCAAAATATATATGTCATATACCATATTTTAAGATGTCTATGTGGGATTTTCAATGCAAAATCTCAAACGCGCAAAATTTCAGTTTTACTGATTTCGAGGTTTCTTGTTTATCGTCGTCATGGTAATATCGATTTTACCAGAAAATATATTTTGCCAAACTTCAATTCAAAACCAGGTAGTGGTGAAAATTTCACGTAGATCTGACTTGGAGAAGACCGATTAAAAGCCGATTGAAAAATGTATGTATGGTCTCCAGAAAACTGTATCGAAACACCTTAAGAAATCATGAAAGATCCGTCTATGTAATCCTACAAGACAGTTTATTTAATTTTGCTCCTATTTGAAGCCACGCTATGGCGAATAAAAACTTAAAAACAGGCAAAATTACACACCTCGACTTCGTCCGACATCTTGAAGACCCTTGAACACTTGCGGTTAAAACCACGTGCTTTTTACCTCGTCCCAGGGCCCCTATAAGTTGCTATCGCGAGTGGTCGTAAAGTCCCAATCGTGAGTTATAAGTCGCGATCGCTAGTTATAGGTTGCTATCGCGACGTTAAAGTCGCTATTGCGAGTTATAATTTGCGATCGCGAGTCATAAGTTGCGATCGCGACCTATAAGTCGCGATCGCGAGTTGTAAGTTGCGATCGAGAGTTAAGTTGCCATCGCCAGTTTTAGTTGCGATCGCTAGTTCTAAGTTGCGATCTCAAGTTATAAGTCTACATCTACATCTACATTTTTTAGTCGGTAAAAATCCCATTGGACACCACACCAATGCGAGTTGTAAGTTGCGATTCCTAGTTATAAGTTGCGATCGCGAGTTATAAGTCGCGATCGAGAGTTATAAGTTGCGATCGCGAGTTATAAGTCGCGACCGCTAGTTAAAAGTTGCAATCGCGAGTTCTAACTTGCGATCGCCAGTTATAAGGGCCTGTTTATATGGTCTCGGGTACCCGAGACAACTTTGCCGAGTGTTTATATGAGAAATGTTGTCCCTGCTGCGTAAATATTTAAATCTAAATACAGCTATCGTATACCTGTTCTTTTGACTTTGTTTCATTCATTCGATCACTGTGGGCTTTGCTGATTTACATTTTACTTATTTAATGCGAATTTGTGCTCTTAAACCTTAAAACTTGGCTTTCCGTGACATGCAGAACGCCGTGAGTTGTCCCGGGTAGGCGAGCCAAAGTGTTTATATGATAAAAAGTTGTCCCGCCTTCCAGGGTTACCCTACCTGCCGAGGTGAGACAACTCGCCCAACCGAGTTGTCTCGTCCCCCGAGACGAGTCACGATTCTCATGTAAACGGTTGGTTTAATTTTTCAAAGAAATAAGTGAAAAATTAGCTCGGCCAGGGTAACTCGGGGGGAGGGTTGTCTCGGGTACCCGAGACCATATAAACAGGCTCTAAGTCGAGATCGAGAGTTATGAGCTGCGATCGAGAGAAACTCAAAGTCAAAAAGAGAACAGCTATGTCTTCTATATTAAGTCGCCGTTGTAAATAATTATGTGACCATAACAAATATCAAGATGTCCCTTATAGGCCACCGTATACAGTATATGGCTTGCTTTGTCTCACTAAATTTAACCATCTGCGCTCAAACAAAAACTTTAAAAGTCCAAGATTTATTTTTTATTTTATTTTTTATTTTCAATTATTCCAAATGTCAACTCATCACAGATGTTATTTTAAACAAAACCCCCATTTCTCAGTTCTTTGGGTCACGCGACATTCTTTTTCGACTCTTCAGCGGCCAAAAAAGTTGAAAAAGATGCATTGAAGTTAAAGATCATTCCGCCAACGTAATAAACGAATTGAAGATTTATCAAGTTCGTTGCAACAAACGACGCCATTTTCATGTCGATACTCGATATCCGACCCGCCATTCAATTTCACTTTTTGTGAGTTCAAACTGCGAAATGAAGAAGAAAAAAAAGTCAATGGATTCTGTAATTTTACACTGAATGTATAAATCTCCGTATTAACAGTTGTATTAAGCGGGCTGGCCACTTAAAACAACAACTTTCAAGAAACGTCTAATAACTTTCTAGAAACATAAGAGCGGACTTACTGTCTAGTGTGAACACATTATGCTTATCGTCGAAATCTCGCCCTGGAGAAAACTCATTTTATGATCGAGTCTTGTATCTGTAGAGGAGTGCAAAGCGCTACAAACCAACTGAAAGTTCTTGTTTTAGAAAACGATCCGAATCAAAACATTTCTTACGCGCCATTTCCATTGTTAGACCAGGCCGCCGTTGCTGGCGCAACTGACGCCGTGAATACGAGACTTTTACAGTCTCCTTATTTTTCCTCTCCCCCACCCTTCACGCTGCTAACCCCCAACGCCCGTTCACGCCGGATTTCTGCACTCTCCCCAGTTTTCGCTCGCCATGAAACAACCAAAATGGCGGCAACTCGAACTAGCGAGCGACAGCTTGATCAACCTCGACTGATCACACGGAAAAATAGGGGACTGTGAACAGTCTAGAAAATGCGTTCTTCATAAGCTAGCCTAATTTGCATATTTTTTGCGGCCTAAGTTCGAATTTGCTTGAACGTTTTGTCTTCGATCTGGCCAACAGAAAAAAGCTCAGAAAGCCTAGCTGATTGTTTGATGTATCTTTTTCAAACAAGGAATTATCATGCTTGGATTTTCGTTGTTTAAATTCGATGAATTACGAGTTGGAGAAGAGGAAATACAGTGAACTTACTGTTGTTTTCTTCTTCGCAGGTCCTCCTTCATGACACTGACAGAGAAAAAGGTATTGAAATTGAGTATCAAGTTAAAGAGCGGGTAGTGCTCTTGTTTGACCTTGGGAAATGACATTTTAGAAGCGAGAATTTCATTGGTACAAAAAGTAGATAATTGGTGTGACATAGTCCGAGGCAAACCCACAAAAAGCTTTCCGATGGCTATGAGCTTTTCCTTTTTTTCAAAATAGCTCAATAACGGGCGTTAATTCGAGGGACTCACGCGGCAAAGCCGTATATAACTTTGGCGCCTACTCCGCAAGCTTGGGTCGAGCGGGAAATCCGTAAACACGCAAGTGAGCGCGATTTGCGCGCAATCACGGCGCAGGTTTCTTTGCCTTAAAGTCTCCAAATGGGGGATAAGTCTAGTTTTAGGAGGTTTTACTGTGCGAATCCAAACACCGTGAACACTTTGCTTTGATTTTGACATTTCCCATTGTGCAGCAACCAATCAGAAGCGACTTGAAACCGCAAGAAACCCAAACAAACGGTTAGTCCCGAAACCAGGCTTCTCTGTTTCCTTGCAAAAGAATCGTCGCCGCCTCGCTGTAGTTTTTTTATTGCTAGTTTACCTTTCGTGTTTCTTTGTAAATGAAGTAGAAATCTGAGCGATTTTATTGTAACGGCTAAAAACTAGACAGGCGTTTAGCTATACGTTTGCCTCATGCTCAGTAATGTCGCGTTCATCGGTTTGTCAGTGTTGTACACAACACTTGTCCGTCGCGGCAGTATCGCAAAAACATTTAGCGAAAAAGCCGGACAATAACACATGACGGTTCCTGAGGATTAGTTTCTCTGGAAAAGGTGAATTTTCGAAAAAGCTACTAAGCGAGGACAAAATCGGATGTCAGTCTGGTGAATTAAAGTGTTAACCGTTACAAATATGTAACTACAGTATCGCTAACTTGCCGTAAACTTGTCAACTTTTATTCCCAGCACGGTAAGTTTTACAGCTACTACACAACGTTTCTTTTGCTTTGAAATCTCGCTGATCAGCAGCTAGCTACTTTGCCGTGTGTGGCTAATTGCAATACGGCCTTGCAAAATTTGAAGGCGAGAATATTCGATGATATCTGATAATTACAGAGCACCAGATGAGGGTTTCTGTGGATCGAAAAATAATCGCCACCAAACTAATCCTCAGGAACTGTCATGTGTTATTGTCTGGCTTTTACGCTAAATTTTTTTGCGATACTGCCGCCACGGACTGACAAACCGATGAACGCGACAACTGAGCATGAGGCAAACGTATAGCTAAACGTCTGTCTGGTTTTTAGCCGTTACAGAAAAATCGCTCAGATTTCTACTTCATTTACAAAGAAACACGAAAGGTAAACTAGCAATAAAAAAAACTACAGCGAGGCGGCGACGATTCTTTTGCAAGGAAACAGAGAAGCGTGGTTTCGTGACCAACCGTTTGTTTGGGTTTCTTGCGGTTTCGAGTCGCTTCTGATTGGTTGCTGCACAATGGGAAATCTCAAAATCAAATCAAAGTGTTCACGGTTTTTGGATTCGCACAGTAAACTCATGATCAGGAATAGACTTAAAGACTTAAACTGGTTTTCAGCTTTACGCGCGCGGACTTACACTCGTCAGCTGATATTCCTATCAAATAGTGGAGTTTTTTAAAATGAGAAAAAAAATCATAGGCCACGTGAACTGTACTATTGCCATGGTAACAGCTGTGACGTCATAAGTACGTCTGTAAATATCGAGAATCCGACGACACTGGCAAAATTTCGAATTTCTTTTTATTTTACCAAAAGAACCTATTTAGTGACCTATCTTCGAAAATGGGTTTAAAAGGTTCGATTTCATTTTACTTTTTTCAAAATTTCGATAAGTCGAAAATTAGCCTTTTGAGTCCGCGGGTGCTTTCATTGGCTATTTTGGACCATTTTCAAAACGCTCCTGTTATCGCAACGTTCGGTGTCCTACAATGCCTTTGACACAGTGAATAAAACGTCTTTTTAGCTTTCTTTTGCAATAAAATTTTGTCGGAAATGTTAACTTTAAAAATCATTTTGGTCTTGTACAAAACACCTATCTTCGCCATGTAAACAAGAAGGCAAATTTAAGGAAACTTCGAATTAGTAAAATGCAGTCTGGTACATGAGTATTAGGCAAAAAAACAACACTACATTATAGCTGAATCGGTCTTTTATTTATTCTGAAATTATTTTTGGTGGCCCGTGAATACAGCGCTACTGAGAGATTTATCCGTGAAGGCTATTTTTAGCTTGACACCAACTTCGCATTCGATTTAATTGAAATGACGGCGAACTTAAGAACGAAACAGCGAAATTGGCCCTTAAACAGGTCTTTAAAGCTTTGAAAACAACATTTACATGTTTTAAGCTATAATATTCATATGATTTTTTATCTAGGACGCATTCAGTTAAAACGTAAGCTATAATCATATGTATCATTGATCGACTTTGTTGCCTACGTATCAAAATACGGCATAAGTCTTTGAACAGTTCAAGGAATGTTTAAGTTAGCTTGTCTCGCCTTTTCCTTGTTGTAAGCAGCAGAAATACAAGGATTCTTACATAGATATCTCACAAAAACCATGGCTTGCTTGACATTACAGCATTTGATATTCGCAAAATGTTGTTACAGACGTTTCGTTATTTACACACAGTGTACTCACATAAAAATATCCGATGACTTCCAATCCAAATGTCGCAGACATAAATGTACGAGAAAACATAAAGGACAGAAAAATATAGTCACATCTTGCCGTCCATTTAGTTATATTAAGCGATACAAAAGAAACCATCACTCGTAAATAACAAGAGGTCAGTGAAAGGCCATAAAATAATTGGTTGCGTGACCTAGTCACGTTCACATGCACTCCCAGTGGACCGGGGAGCGAAAAAAGCCAATAATGCGGGCCGCATGAGGCAGGCTTTATTGCATTTGACTCCCACAACCCCTGAACCAAACGGAAAATAAAGGCCTAAACTGAAAGAACTGATTCAATACTACAAACTTGTTATTTTTTCTCATGGGTACCCCTGTCCGTCGCCACCATTGCCATGCTAGATGCGTACTTTCTAACAGCATACCGGTTATACCTAAGGGGTTTTCAGTTAGCTTTCAAGGGGGAAGGGTATATTATATCCGGGGGGCTTGTAAGCGGCATAAAAAAGCGTTTCGGAATGCGATAATATGAAATAAGCTGAGCGGACTAACACACAGCATTATTAGACTTATAAAAATACGTTTTTCACTTCATTTCAATATTGCTCTGCACTATACATACCGTATACGTTTCTAACTTTTTATTTGAAATGGTTTATCCAGAGGGGGCTTATAACCGGAATATTATTTTTGTTTGGCTAACATTGGGCATCCAGCTCACAGTATTTGGCGATTCCAGCGCCTTCCACAAATCACAAATCAGGGACATTTTTCTGGTAAAACAACTCTTAACACTAACGTCGCAATTTCAGAAATGCCGGTTATACCCCCCCCCCCCCCCCCCCCTCCCCGCCCACTTTTAGGTCCATCCACCTGCAAACAAAAATAATATCCCGGTTATATGTCCCCCCCGGATATTAGCCCCCCCCCTTCTTTTCTTTATTTCCATGATATAACATTTTAACAGAACACTATACCATTTCAATTAAAATGTTAGGAACGTATACGGTATGTATAGTTAGGCTTAGACACAAGTTGCTCGGCAACGTTTTGGGAACTTTTGCCATTTCGGGCAACTTTTTTTTGTTTTACAGCCAAAAGTATTTTAATAAATATATGATTATGATATAAGAGCTTACTTATCATAAATATGACTCAAACATGACATAAAAAGTGCGTGAGCTCCTCTCAGCAGTACTAGTACCTGACCCTTTCTTTTTGGCTACTTAAATGGGTTGCCTGTGGTTTTTGAGGTCACTCCGGTCAGCAGTATCACCAATAAGAGCAAGTTTTTCAACATGGCTGCTCTTGTTGAAAGTTCAGAGGAGGACATTTCTTCGAATGAAGGTGAATCAAATGATCCTATCGAGAAAGCCAAAAGGCTCGGAGCAAACCTGAGTGTTCCAATTAAGGGCGCTATTTCAAGAAAGCGGAAAATCCAGACGAATCATTATTGATTCATTGGAGGTAATGCCTTGCTGCAATGGCAACCAGAGGAAAAAGCTCTTGGTCCCATAAATGATGACTGTCTATTAGTATTACTGCAATGGCCTTTACTAGTATCACTGCTAAAGGATTCTGTGTACATAATACACTGACTATTGGGACAGTAATCTGGTCAGTTTTCGTTTGTAATCTAGTTTTGTTAAAAGAAAGAAATATGATTTTTATTAAGAAAAGTATCTATATCTGAAGAAATGAATCACAAATAAAAGCAATTCCACATTATTTTTTCCGCGCCAGTAACTTCGTGGTGAAAAAAGGAGGGGAAAATTGGGGCAACCTTTCGGCAACTTTTTGGAAAATTGGCAACTTTTGAGCAACTTTTTTTTATAAATTTGGGGCAACTTTTAAGGAATTTTCGAGAAACTTGTGTCTAAGCCTATGTATAGTGCAGAGCAATATTGAAATGAAGTGAAAAAACGTATTTTGATAAGTCTGATAATGCTGTGTGTCTCAGCTTATTTCATATTATCTCATTCTGAAACGTTTTTTTATGCCGCATATATGCCCCCCCCGGATATAATACACCCTCCCCCCCTTGAAAGCTAACTGAAAACCCGGTATAACCGGTATGCAGTCAGAAAGTACGCATCTAGCATGGCAATGGTAACGACGGACAGGGGTACCCACGGGAAAAATGACAAGTTTGTAGTATTGAATCAGTTCTTTCAGTTTTCGGCCTTTATTTTCGTTTGATTCAGAGGATGTGGGAGTGAAATACAATTAAGCCTTCCCAAGTCCCGCATCATTGGCTTTTTTCGTTTAATAAATAATCTCTCCCCGGTCCACTAGGAGTGCATGTGAACGTGACTAGGTCACGCAACCAATTATTTTATGGCCTTTCACTGACCTCTTGTTATTTACGAGTGATGGTTTCTTTTGTATCGCTTAATACAACTAAATGGACGGCAAGATGTGACTATATTTTTCTGTCCTTAATGTTTTCTCGTACATTTATGTCTGCGACATTTGGATTGGAAGTCATCGGATATTTTTATGTGAGTACACTGTGTGTAAATAATGAAACGTCTGTAACAACATTTTGCGAATATCAAATGCTGTAATGTCAAGCAAGCCATGGTTTTTGTGAGATATCTATGTAAGAATCCTTGTATTTCTGCTGCTTACAACAAGGAAAAGGCGAGACAAGCTAACTTAAACATTCCTTGAACTGTTCAAAGACTTATGCCGTATTTTGATACGTAGGCAACAAAGTCGATCAATGATACATATGATTATAGCTTACGTTTTAACTGAATGCGTCCTAGATAAAAAATCATATGAATATTATAGCTTAAAACATGTAAATGTTGTTTTCAAAGCTTTAAAGACCTGTTTAAGGGCCAATTTCGCTGTTTCGTTCTTAAGCTCGCCGTCATTTCAATTAAATCGAATGCGAAGTTGGTGTCAAGCTAAAAATAGCCTTCACGGATAAATCTCTCAGTAGCGCTGTATTCACGGGCCACCAAAAATAATTTCAGAATAAATAAAAGACCGATTCAGCTATAATGTAGTGTTGTTTTTTTGCCTAAAACTCATGTACCAGACTGCATTTTACTAATTCGAAGTTTCCTTAAATTTGCCTTCTTGTTTACATGGCGAAGATAGGTGTTTTGTACAAGACCAAAATGATTTTTAAATTTAACATTTCCGACAAAATTTTATTGCAAAAGAAAGCTAAAAAGACGTTTTACTCACTGTGTCAAAGGCATTGTAGGACACCGAATGTTGCGATAACAGGAGCGTTTTGAAAATGGTCCAAAATAGCCAAAATTCAATGGTCCATGAAAGCACCCGCGGACTCAAAAGGCTAATCTTCGACTTATCGAAATTTTGAAGAAAGTAAAATGAAATCGAACCTTTTAAACCCATTTTCGAAAATAGGTCACTAAATAGGTTCTTTTGGTAAAATAAAAAGAAATTCGAAATTTTGCCAGTGTCGTCGGATTCTCGATATTTACAGACATCCGCTCTTAAAGCATTGGCTAAAATATAGATATTGTTGAGAGGCCAAAGGCGACCCGAAGGGTGGTACTGTCATATATAAGCTATATGGGTATGTGCCGCTGTGAAGGGTATGGTTTACAAGCAGTTTAGTCTGAGATAGGGTGTAGAAATCAGATAGTTTTGGTCTAGAATAGGGTAGCATTTGCCGGGAAACTGATCAGTGGTATGATAGCCTGTTCCAGGCGTTCAGATAGTGGGGAAAGCGCAAATAGTTGGGGAAAACGAGAAGAAAAGCGAGCGAAAACAATGCGGGGAGACGCCTCCTCTCCCTAGTCTCCCGGCATTTTTTTCGCTCGCTTTTCTTCGCGCCTTCCCAAACTATTCGCGCTTTCCCCACTATCTGTACGCCTGGAACAGGCTAGTGGTATGAAGAATTAAAGGCCTATCGTCACTTACCGTGATGCACCGCGCATTGTTTATTTTGATTTGGACCCAGCTAAATGCGATCTCTCGCGAAGTGAAAGTCCAGGAAGAAATTAACACTGAGTTTGAAATTTCGTTCGACATTGATTTTAAAATTTATTAGTCCAAAGAAGCGGTCCTGTTAGATATTAAAAGTCCGTATAACATGTTTCGCATTTTGTCTGGGGCCGCTCAACCCGCCTTTGTGTAGCTCCAGTCGCCGAGGTAGTTTCCTCCGCTTCGAAAGTTCGCATTGAAAACATTTTCACCTCCTGCTATTTTTACCGAAAGTTTAAGGTCGATGCCCCTTGAAACGAAACCTCCAGCGAGCCGAGAAGTGTTTGTATTTTGTGGGCTGTTCCGTCGTCTATCTGGTTTGCATCAGGCATAATTAATGAGCTCCGCTGGCGGAGGACGTTTTCTCGGCTTCAGAAGTTTGCATAAAAATAATTCGACGGCTAGGGACGGGGAAAACCTCCTTCAATTTCCATCGAATATTTCACATCGAGATGCTGGCAAAAACGACTTCGCCGGCGAGCCGAGAAGTTTTGAGCTTTTTCTGTTGTTTACAGTTACGGTCGACCGGTCATGCATCAACGGTAATAATATTCAAATGTCAACTGACAGTATCTGTATGTGGAAAAAAATTACAAAGAAAAGATTCGAAGATAAATCTTAACTAGTAGGCAATCTAATATACCTATTTCTTTTCCATGGACGACCGAATTTCTGAGCCAAACCTTCTGAAGGATCTCGTTTCTTGACAGCCGCCTCGAGCCTTCGGCGGCGTTGCTTAGAAAACGTATCAGTAACGATGGAAAAGGAAAGAAAACATACAAAAACAAGATGCAATGCCTTGAATATGAACTAAATATTTGAACGAAATCATCTTGAAGTCAGATTCCCCGATGTAAACGGATTATTTTAGGAATCAAACTTTCTCGCCACAAAATGGATTTTCGTGGCCCCAGAAATTCTAGACCGCCCGCAATGAGTCACGGTAAGTGACGATGGGCCTTTAAGTCTAGAAAAGAAATTGAAACTCGGAAGAGAAAGAGCCTTTCCTAAACGGAAATAAAATCATCGCAGCAAAATTGTTGACAGATGGTTTTCCACTAAAAACACTCATAGGGGCCGTTCACACTTAACTGTTAGATCGATCTCGGATCGATCCGAGTATTTTATGACCCGAGTATGAACTCTTCGAACAGAGCCGAGATCGATCTAAATTAGATCGCCTCGGGAGGTGGTCTCGGATCGATCCGAGACTTTTGAGCCCAAATGTGAACTTAAAACTGGGCCAAACGGCGGACTAAACAGCTTTGCTTCCGCGCCTTTTAAATGCTTGGTAGCCTCGCTCGCTGAGTAGCTTGGCTTTCGTTGAATCTGTAAGTTCAACGAACGATGGCGGCGAAGCTGATTTCCCTTTCGTAAACGGTCGATGCCATTTTTAACGGTCAATGCCATTATTAGCAAACGGTCGATGCCTATTTTAACGGTCGATGCCATCATTAGCATTCATTAGTAACCAAGCCTTTTTGTAATGGTCGATGCTATTTCTCTCTAGTTTATGCCTGGATTGGGACGAAAATAGGCTATCATTATTAGATCAAATTGGGCCTAGGTAAAGCGATTATTAGATCTAAGCTAGATTCACGGTTAGGTAAGATTTAGGGTTAGGGTGACCCGTTATTGATATATATTAAGAAAAGCACCTTTTATAATTAAATTTTTCTTGGGTTTGCCGGATCAACCCCAGTGGTCTAGTGGTAAGAGAGAGAGATGTTGGCATGCAGAGGTTTCGGGTTCGATTCCAGGTAATTATATTCCATTTTTCTTTTTCTGATAGAAAAAATAATTCTAAAATTGGTGAAAATTTTTCTAAGTGTCGCTAAAATGGCAACGACCGTTTACGAAAGGGAAATGCGCGGCGGCGAAAAGAGGGAAACTTGGGCGCAGCAAGAAACGCGTTTATCCATAAATTCATGGGCAAGAACTGAAATAAGTTCAAAGCTAGGAGTTCGAAAAACATCGGACGTGTATAAAAAAATCACCGAAGAATAACGAAAAGGAGGTTTCGAGCGAGATTTTGCTCAGTGTCGAACGAAAGTTAAACACTTAAAAGACGAATATAAGAAGCATAAGGACCAACTTGTCAAGTCAGGCGCTGCAAGAAAAAAAGAGCCGTGGTTTTTTTGAAGAAGTTAATGCAATAATGGGCGACAAACCCTTCACCAATCATATTCATTGTTTTTGTTATTCCTTAGTTTTTTACAAAACCACTTGTATAACGGTTTTACAGTTTCGGGGGTGAAGAGGAATAATCGGGTGTTCATTATTCCATTATTTCTGTTCGAAAATGTTCGTTATTCCATTATTCCAGTAAAAAAAAGAACTCATTATTCCGTTGAAAAAATCTACTTATTCCGGACAGTATAAGGCCATCGGAGCCAATTTTTGGGGTGTAATGAGTATCCGGGTTATGCTCATTTTAAAGTAAAGTCAGCAACAGTGCCTTGATTGGAAAACTTCCAGCTTTACCGCGTTTGCAGAATTGCTTGACTGGTACATTTAGGCTAGTATTGTGTTGACCAACATGACCTGAATTCCATGATTTGATTATGGTAATATATACGCTGTCACCTTCGCGATACTAGTATTAGCTTGTTGTTTCGTTCGTGGTTGATTTTAATTTTTTGGAACGAACAAATATTGCTCCAACTGTGCTGTTGCTGTCACAATCAAGTCGAATGGCACTTTTCTTATACTATAACGAACATATGCTTCCAAGATGGTCAAGGGCAACTGGAGCTCACAGTGAACTTGATATCATGCATGATTCTGCTTCACTGAGTAATTCTTTATTTGTATGCACCGGAACAAATAATGTAATGTCAACTGGCGCCAGAATCATGCGAGTGAGTTCTTCTTCTTCCATTAAGCTTGCCTCCTTCACTTTTCGTTTTCCGCGAGTTTTCCGCGTAGCTTAGCTTCTCGGGGAGCGATTAGGTCATCGATCATATAAACGCACATCTGTTTTGTGTCTGTCATATACAGGTCTGGGAAATTGCTGATTCAGTCTTCTTCCTACACAAACAGTAAAGACTGATGCAAACGCGATGCTGGCCGTCGCAGTGATATCAACTTCACTGAGTGTACTGACAGAGTAAATCGATTATTCCAAAGGAAGTCGTTATTCCGTTATTCCGCCCCACAATTAAAATGGCATTATTCCATTATTCCAACAAAAAATGTTCCGTTATTCTTACTCCATTATTCCTCTTCACCCACCGATACAGTTGTAATCATTTATAGTGCTAGCCCCTGAAGAAGCTTTGTTTTGCAAAGCGAAACATTGGGCACTATTATATTCCACTTTTATTTTATTTTATTTGCTTCTGCTTCTGCTTCTGTTTTTCTGCCGTAAGGATCAGTTTGCCGTTTCGTTTGTTTCACTTCAAAACTAAGGCCTGGCTACGAAGGTGCGACTGGTAAATGTGAACGCTCAATTTCTGGGGCAATCTCGGATCGATCCGAGACCGATCTTATTTAGATCGATCTAAATGGCTAAGTGTAAACGGCCCCATAGTGATACAGTTCTAAAAGTAGCAAGTCTGGGATAGGGTAGGGATTTTCGGTGTCTAGTCTAGCATAGGATTACAAAATCAGCTGAACATGGTCTGGTGAGGGTTTCAGAGTTCCAGCGGCACACCCCCACCCAAAAATATACAGGGTACACCCTCTCCTCCCACACCACTCGGGAAAGGGGACTAGCTGATAACAACACTTTAGTATATTAGACTCAGTGTCGACTCTACATTCTACATTATACATTCTGGTCGTTACGTTTCTCTCGTAGCTTTTACCCGGGCTGGGAATTAGCTGTCAATCTATGTCTTGACATAGATGACAAAGACAGATCATTTGTTTGCCAGTGTCAAAGCTAACGTCTCTTTCAATTTCACTTACGTTTCGGAAATGCTCAGCCAAAACAAAACTACAAGAGAAATATATAAATTACAAGGTTGGGATCTGTCGTAAAGTTTAGACATTTGTAGAGAAGGTAAAAGTAAAAATGCCATTCGAATTTCGTTACATAACATAGAAAAACCGAAGGTAGCTAGCTTCTTCATCATACCTGATTGGCTAAGTTTAGTCCAACCTTTTCCATAAACGTGCTAACAAGTCGAGCCATATTGCACTGCCGAGCGACCTTGAGCAATTCAACCTTACGTTGACAGATGCTTTGTCAATTAAAAATGGCTATTTCACCTCTGTATGAAGTGTGAACGGGATCCAAAAGTAATTAAACAGTCTTGATTAACGTAATGTTCGAAAAAGTTGCTTAAATCGATATAGTTTTACTGAAAAATAAGACAGTTGAATAAGAATAAGTTACTCTAACTGAAACCAATATTTCCAGGAAGGGCACTTAGAAAACCTTGACCTGAGTTTTATGTCATTATCTTGACTCGACACATATCAACATAAGGCCAATAGATTAATCAAGGTACGGTGTGTAAATAACTCAATGATCATAAACATTTTTACTAGGAAGGTGTTGCTCTGTAAAACATAGATAAAGCCGGCGAAATACGAGCAACAAATTTACGAAACTTGTGTCGCAACATTTTTGCGAAACAAGTTTGCAAACCATGTTGCTCGTTTTACACCCCGCTTTTCAAACTTGTCACGCAACAAGAACATTTGTTGCAGGTTTGGACGTTAACAGAGAATTCTGCACGCTGATTGGCTAGTTACAGTTACAAGATGGCGGCCGCTGCTGCACATCGGAAGCGCGCTGCAGCTCTTGTTTTTCTGAACTTACTCCTCGACGAAGAACTTGAAGAAAATACAAAACGCAAAAAAAAGAGTCGACGAGAGAGTGGATCACGAGGAAGAAGCAGAAAGATCAATTTATTTATGTAGTCAACAAGATCAGGCCAGAATTGCAGCGAAAACCCCGACCCTATCCCTTAAACTTGCTTGGAAACGACATATCAGTTGAAGAAAGACTGGCAGTGACGTTGAGGTTCCTAGCCACCGGTGACAAGTTCCATAGTCTTGAGTATTTGTTTCGTATTACACGTCAACTCCTCGTCAGGGAGTTTTTGTCTAATGACATTTCAACGAGCTCTTCTTCGACTTCGTCGGACTTTGCTGGCGAAATTGTGCTATCCGCCATGTTTGTTTTCCTTTTCGCGGGGTATTTTACGTCATTTTTACGAACCAATCAGTGGCGTTGTTTTTCTACATTTGTGACATTTGTTGCGAGCCAAGTTTGATGCGAGGTGTAAAACGCGCAGCAAATCAGAATTTTGTTGCAGAAAGTAGACTCGACCTCTACTCGTTGCAACAACTTTTTTCAACCTGCAACAAGAATTTTTGTTGCGCGACGATTTGGAAAAGAGGGTGTAAAACGCGCAACATCGACCGCAAACTTGTTCCGCAATAATGTTGCGAGACAAGTTTGGTATATTTGTTGCTCGTATTTCGCCGGCTTAAGCTAGAATTTCTATAAAATATGAACTGGTATGATCTTGGTAAGAGACATCGACGTCTTAATACAAAATAGCAATTTCCAGAAATAGTCATTAGTTTTAGGATAGCCATCTTCTATTTTGGTAGAACGATTAGTTTTACCCAACATCTGCTGTGTACCAACATCATACCAGATCGATCACTATCGGATAAGCAGTCGGCTAAGCAAGAGTCATAAGTTACAATCAACCTTCAAGATTTCAGAATGGCCCATGATTATATTTCATATGTATCAATATATTATATTTCCAACGCCATAAACAAAAACAAGTTTTCCTTAAAATTTGAATACAGAATCCATAAATAATGAAACGTTTCATTGCTTGCATAAATACTTCTATCGTTTTATATGATCGTCCATATGATCGATAGCATTACTTTTCAATGTTTTCTTTTGCGCAGAAAAGCACTGTTCTAGACCGTTTGAATGCTGGTGAAGTACTGGTTGGAGATGGTGGAATGTCGTTTGCTTTGGAGAAGAGGGGGTATGTAAGAGTAGGACCCTGGTCCCCTGAGTGTACCGTGGAAAGTCCGGAAGCAGGTCAGAACTACAGTAAACACCCACATATAAGAACCCAGATTTTTTGAAGTCTGGCAAAATAGGTTCTCAATTTAGGCAAAATAGGTTCTTAATAGGTTCTTAAAATTTCTTTAAAGGAAATGCTATTGTTATATGACCAGAACATCAAGGAAGTATGGGTGTGGTCCTTAATATAATTAACTATTAATCAGTTTGTGTATCTTAATCAGGACTACAGTACATGTATTTGTGTAACAACTGATACCTGAATTGGATGTACATGTATTCAAACACAACATAACAAGTTGAACAACTCATGTCCAGCGCTCTGCAATTACTGTTGAGCTCTTGTTGCTGACCTGTCTACCTACATGACTATAAGCCATGAATACAGTGGGGCAACTGTATATCTAAACCGCTTTCTATAGAGAGATTATACAGTACTGTAAGTCTGTAATTTCTGTAATGATGTTTTTATGGAAGGACCAAATGTATAGCAAATTTATATTTTATAGTCCCACATTTTGGCTACAGCACTGTTTATTATTCAGGGTGACTCTTTATATTAGAACCTTGTGGCTTTGATTGGCTAAACAGGTTCTTATATTTTGGGGTATTAAAATCCAAAATTTCTGCCTACAGGTTCTTAAATCATTAGGTTCTTATATGTGGGTGTTTACTGTATGGTCTTTGTTGTTGTGTCTTTTTCTATTCTTGGTTTGCACTTAAGTCATATCAAAATTCAAAAGCATTAAAAAACAGATTTCGATTCCAAAATGTTTATGGAATTGTAGAGAGTTTACTATACATCTAGGCCAAATTTTGAAGCACGAGAGCATTTCGTTTAAGAGTTATATACCTAATTCAATAAAGGTTGCTTTGGTCATTGGTAATTGGGCATTGGGAAGCTATTGTTTGGCGGTCACTCAAGCAAAGCATTGCATTGTGTTCCGTATGCCCAAATGCCAATGCCCAATGACCAATTGCCAGAGCAACCTTTATTGAATTAGGTATATGCGAACGAGTATTAGACATTCTTAGTAAAAATGTATGGAGCGGCCAATTGTCTTAAAGGGACACTGTCCCGGCTGAAATTTCGTGTTTTCATGACTATGGCCAGGAGCTTAAAATAGGAAGAAAAAAATCGCTAAAAGTTATGAACACAAAGGATATGAACTAAAAAGACAAAATAACGACTAAAAATACTCAAAATTCCACCTGAATGGAAACTTTGATTTCTTGACCGCCTGTCAAGAAATCAAAATTGCTGAACTGAAATCCACTTCAATCCATGCAATCCTGCACTTTATCTCCAAACTACTGCTTTTGTTTTGCTCTATAGAATCTTTTCAAGCATCTATAAAGCAAAAATAACTTTCAACTGGTTCAATTTTGTTTATTTTCACGGCTTTTCTGAAATAGCGTGACAAATTGCGTGACACATTTAAAACCTTAACAAATAATAATAATCATTATACATTTCTTTTGCGCCTTTTCTCAGTGATTCAAAGGCGCTAATTACATTCAAAATACACTAAAAATATAATCTAAAATCTACAATGTTAAGTTAAAAGAAAGTCGCTTAAAAAGAAAAAAAAACAAATTATTTCGAGTAAGATGTTCTAATAAGTAAAGGTTTTTTAAAAAGTTTAGTAGTAAAAACTAGTGGGATTAAAACGCGACGTTTCGACCGTTCTACGGTCATTATCAAGCAAAAGTGAGGATAAGAATTTACATAAGTACTAAATATATGGTTGAACAAAGACGTGAAATATGAAAAACGGGGTGTTAAAAACAGTAGTATGGGGCGTTGGGGGTTCTGGACCACCCAAATAAGCATCCAAACACCTGAATTACCGCCCCCACGGATTGATTGCATTCATCCGTGGGGGGCGGTAATTCAGGTGTTTGGATGCTTATTTGGGTGGTCCAGAACACCTCAACGCCCCATACTACTATTCTGTTTGCATATGCTGCTCCGGTACTAGACCACCACCCCAGGGAGGTATTACCAATTGGAGAAATCCCACCCCCTGTATATACCAACCCACATGGCAATGGCGGCTCAAGGTCTTGACTTCAATCCAAGGAACCAAGACTACTTCGGCAAATGGTTGCTGTCTTTTGGTGAATCCCATTGGGACTACTTGCCAGACATGATCAAAGACTACATCCTTGAACTGGTTGAAAGGAGTATTCAACGCGACTTGGCTGCAAGGGAAATTCATCAACGCAGGATGAAATCTATATGCCGTTCAATAAAAAATCATTATCACTGGCAAAACGAATGCTATTTCCCTACATTAAATTCACAAACATGTGATGAATGCCAAGAACTCTTCTCACCAGAAGTGGACATGGGCAGACACCGAGCTATTTGCCCCTGCAAGCCCCCCTATAAACACAACATACATAGCGTCTTCCTGCCTTTAGACATCGGCAGCAAAAATTCTTATTTTAATAACCACTTAAGACTCCCCAGCACAAATGGAGTTTGAGTGGTTATTACCAATTGAAAAAACGCATGACCTTTGTATATCAATGATGACGACAACACAAGTGTTCATGAACTTTCTCAAATCGAGGAACACTGGTCTGAAACAAAAGAGCGCCGACTGGGTGAGAGCCAGACAAAACTCCATTGGTGCATCAGAGATCTCTGCCTTGACAGGATCGTCGCCGTTTGAATCACGGCAAAGCTTGCTCTTAAAGAAAATACAGCCAACAGATATGCTCAACAATGCGGCTTGTACCTGGGGCAATCTGTTCGAGCCGCTTATACGCAAGTATTTTGAGCAAAAACATTCTGTTTCCGTTTTTGGTCACAGCATCTCTCTTAATCTAGCAAGAGATCATACACTTTATCGAAAGGTCACTTGCAGCCCAGACGGATATTTTCTAGATTCAAGCGAAAAATAGCTATGAACAGAATTCCTAGTTATTATAGCGATCAGATACAAACAGGTCTTGCTTTGAGTGGTGACATGGTAGACAAAGGCCTGTTTGTTGACGGCTATTTTAGAATGTGCTCTTTAAACCAGATTGATCCAAGTTTGGCACACAATCAGTTTCTCAACGGAGGAAATAAATATAAAACGAAGGGTAACACAACACTTGCGTGGGGAGTTTGTTATTTATTTAGCAAACGGATGATAAACAGAAATCAAAACTCAATCATCGATGTCGGTTCACTCACATCGAAACAATTATTTGAGAGAATTATGTCTTCCATTGCTGAGAAGGACATATGGTGTTGTTATGGAAAGATAAGAATGTCGTTTAGAAAACAGGACGAAGACGAGGAGTTTTTGCGCTATAACCATATGAAAGAAGTGTTTTTGACAGAGGGTTCAGAAAGGCCTAAACCGGTGGCTATGTTTGTTTGGAAGCTTCTGGATATAACTGAGATTTGGGCGCCAAAGCAACCAAACTTTTTGAGTAATATTCAAAGGTCGGTCGAGCGTTTTCATAACAGCTTGGCAAGCCTTCGAAAAAAAATATCCGAGCACTCTGAAGAGGCAGCTGAAATCTATCACAGCCCTAAGAAAAATGCTGCCGTCGTAAGGGCTGGAGACGAAGAGCAAATGTTAGCATTTCTTATGGATAAACTTGATCAATGTTATTAATAGCTGCTTTTCAATACCATTCATTTCTTAGATGTGTAGCGTACTTCTGATGTCTTATGTAAGATAAGATTTTGTATTTTCTTGGCCCTTCTGGTAAAATTAGATCTAAGATCTTATGAATTATGAAGTCATAAGATATTCCGCTTGGAAGATGATATCTTATGCTTGAGTAAACATAGTTAATTTGCTTAATTTCGTCATCGGTTAATCTCTGAGGGGGTTCCCCTAGGATAAAACTCAACAACAGAGTTGTGTGTTTATTAAAATCACTGCGTTTTATTTTTTTAAGAATGTTTCGTAGAGCGTCAATTGTTAAAAATGATGGATGAACATTTCGTTTTGCCATTTCTTTTCGTATTTCTAATAAAACCTTTTCACTGCCGCTTATGCATTCTAAAGAATAATTTCCGAGTAATTGATCAAGGCGACGTTTAAAATTATAATTTATTCTGCATGGTATTTTAACTTTCATATTTTCTTTATCGTAAAGGTCTTTATGAGAAAAGACAGCTCCGTATATTCTTTCAATGCGGCTACATTCTCTGCAGATAAGTTCTGTTGAATCACACATGAGTAAAAATGAGCCGCCACAGCTTTGGCACGATTTCAATGCTTTTATTTGTTCTGTCTAGAATGATAACAAACTTGTTTTCGCGGTATTGTTGGATTAATTCTTTTCTCGCAGACAAACTAAGATCTTCGAAAATGATTTGAAGTTTTTCTGTTAGTTGTGATCGGTGAAGCTCTTTTAGGTAGCAGCTTCCATAGAAGCCACACAGCATGACTTGCTTGTGTTTTATATCCAAGACATCTAGTTGCGTCTCGTATTCTTTATTTTCATCCATACGTCTAACAATAGACAGTTGCGTGATAAAGCGCTCAATATATCGCGACTCCGTCATGTTTATTTTTAGAAAATGACAAATGTTCAATTGGGGAACGAAACTTCTTGAACATACCGAGGCGCCCCACAAATACCGAAGCGCCCCAACTTTGTTGAAAAAAGTTTTTCTGGGGCGCTTCGGAATTTATTTTTTTGAAAAAATAAAAACGGGGCGCTTCGGAATTTATTTTTTGAAAAATTTTTTGGGGGGCGCTTCGGTATTTAGGGGCGCTTCGGAATTTATGGGCCTATGTGTGGCGGGATTTTTCCCTCAAGATTTGTAGATTAAAACCTGAGTTTAATCTTTCAAATCTGATTTGGACACAGCTGTGAGACGATTGATCTTTTTTTGAAACTCTTCCTTGACTTCTTTGCGAAGTTCGGTTTTGATCTTGTCTATATCTAGCGCTGGAGTTTGCCTGCCTCCTTGTGTAGCCTTTTTTTTCACCAGAGCGAATCAAGGCTTTCGGTTCGTGATATTTTTCAACCTCGCGAAGAATGATTGAAAACTCTGAATCGCTGATTCGCTTGTCCGCAAGGGCTTTTGAAACCAAGTCATTGACAGAGTTTCGTTTAGCAAGGGCGAGTGTGTAGATCTTTTCATGTTTGGTGATTTTTCTTTCGAGCCTTTTACCGAACGCAGTAAGGCCAGCTGATGAAAACCCTGAAACGGCGGCAACGCCAGCAAGAGGAGGGCTGGCGATAATCCCAACTCCTGTCAAAGCTGTTGCCAAGGTTGCAGAAGACAAACCCGCAGAAATGAAACCAAGGCCAACAGCTGAACCGTGAACAACAGAGTGGGTTCGTTTGTACTTCTTTGCGACCTGCCTATAATGACCGGCTTCTGACTCAAGCTCTGTCTGTAAGTCAGATCTTTTTTTAGACGGAAGTCATCACCATTTTGCAACACTGGATAGAGTGGTTGTGTCTCTCTGTATTCCGGAGCCGATGGAAGCACATTGGCAGAACTCATGGCGGGGCATATATAAGATTTTTTAATTTATCTCGATTTCAAACTCTAAGGGCATGTCATTGAAGTTGAAGAGGTCATTGTTCTCATCTCTCACTGACAGTGATATGCTATTTACATAATCACCAGACGAGACGTCACGCAAGACGTTCTGTTGTGTTGGTTCGTAGAGAATTTTCTCAAAAGCTTTTCCACGAATATCAAACCGAGCCAAAACTGTCGAAGGCTTACCATTGAGGAGGTTTTGTTCTTTATCGACTAGATCACAGTGGATGAAGTAAGTGCTTGCTGAATTGAATTTTTTAATTGTTATATGAGGAGGTGTTTGTGGGTCATTACCAAATAATAATCTAAGATTATTGGAAATCCCTATTAGATATTTACCCCCTGGGTTCAAAATCACCATAGCGCCAAGAGTTGTATATGGTTTTACATTTATCTCCATATTCTCTTCTGCGTATTTGACAGATATCGTGTTTGCCAAAGTACTAGGAGTGTAAAAACCAGGCTCAATGTCAATTATAACGGGTTGGGCCCCCGAGCTTAATGGTTTTACTGATATTTGTCCTCTTTGTTTCAAAGTATTCCACGAATTGAAAATTGTGCAAGAGACAAGACGGATGTAACTAGGTTTCGGAAGCGGGTGATCGAAGTAGATCGTGTGAGGGTTCGAAGGCGCGACGATTGTTAACACAACCATGATTGCATATATAAAAACATTTTAAAAATATAAATATACACAATCATGTTTGACAGGCAAGGTGGATTTAACCCTAACCCGCCCCCGTTTTATTCTCCTCCAAATACTCTTCAGTCAAGGTATATCACCACAAAACAGCCCACAGTAGATCCTGAAATGGCTTGGTTGAGTTCGCCGGAGGCTGCCAGGCTCTTTGCCGCGGCCAAGGCCAAGGCAATATCAGACTTCAAAAAGCGTTTCCCGCGCGCCGATATGTCCCACTTTGAAGTGCAAGTAGAGTTTGGCGACGACCGCAAAACCGCCACAGGAGAAGTGCTTTACAAAGAGGGCCAAGGCTCATTGGCACTCGTTTCAGAGATAGAGCCAAAGAATTGGACTCAAGCCATGAAAGACGCCTTGGGCCTACATCAAGACGGAGGCTTCCCTTATCAGTTATCATTGAATAGGGGTCCAATTACAAAACTAATCCCGGCCGTTGAGTTTTCAAAAACAATAAGCAAACAAATGTCAGTTGGCGCTGTCTTGGACAATGAGTACAAGATCTACGTAACGCCAACAGAGTTCTTCTCAACCAAGTTCAGGGAGATTTTCAAGGTTTCACAGATTAAATTCACTAAATCTAAGTACGCAAGGAAGAGGCTTGGCGGGCCAAGCATGTCTTTCTGGCCACAGCAGCTAAACTTTGCTTTGTGGTGCGCGACAACAGGCTCTGGGATCTCTCGTGATATTCTGTTCTCATCCTCCCTAGACCTCACCCTACAGCTCAGGTCGTTTTATCTCTTCCACGTCTATTTCACAACAAGACGAATCCTCTATGAGTTGGGCGGGATACAGAGTTTCTCCGTTCTGCCCGGCGACCCGACATTCAATCAGCAAGAAAACAAATATGACACCCCCTCTTACAACAGGATCTGTGCGGAGTTCGGTGTCGCCCTAAGCACTGACTTCTGTTTCACATTCGGTAGAAACCATGGCCTTGGCAGTGTTTACATTTGGATCGCATATGAAGGGCCTAGTCCTGTCGATTACACCTACCCCGATCCCGATCTAGCTTTGTTCGAGGATGAGCGTATAACAGACAGAAATGACCCGAATTACAAGGCTAACGGAATTACTCACATTCTCAATGGTCACTCGGCTAACCAGTTCGAGCACTTTGTCCCAAACCTCTCACAGGGGTTAACACAAGCGGGCCTATCGCGAATGAATCAGTCAATCGAGGCCTTTGTCTATTGTGTTCTTGGTGCTCAGGTGAACACACGAAGCAGCATTCTTGGAGCAGGCGGGCGGGCCAAGGAGACGCAGAGTGATTTTCTAGTCCTCATGGAAGACGCAATCAGGACGCCAGACATTTCCAAGAGCGTACAGCGTTTTCAGCTAGCCATCCAAGAGGCAAAGGTGCGTTTGGACTTTGCTGTAGCTCCCAGATGTTGGCTAATGCCGTCACGCATGGTTATCAACACAGAGAGCGTGATCGGGTATAACAACAATCTAAAGGAGGCAACGCAAGGGATGAAGCTGGGTGTGAACAATGATGTTAATCTGGGCACAAAAAAAGCCTCACTTCGCCACATGGACGGTGGACCAACAAAAATCAAACCACCAAACAGCCACCCATCAAACCCGATACATAAAAAGGCTACACAGGCACAGGGCACCGCGCCAGCCCCAGCCACAAGCAAAACACCACAAACTACGCCACAACCAACCCCAACGCCCACACCACAACCAACCCCCACACCCACGCCACTCCAACCCGACCAGCATCACGTAAGCAAGGCAATCATAGGTGTGGGTGCGATTGCTTTGGCAGGTGTTATCGCTTTGTTTAGTTAAGCGCAAAATCTCAAGACTTCGCACGCTTGGTGATCCTTTCAACAAGGAAGGCCACCACGGCAAGGATGAGCAGCCAGGCGTGTTCACCCAGAAAGGAGATGACCGACCCAGCCGCTTTGAAGATGAAACTCACAATTGAGCCAATGAGGCCAGGCAAGGCGGCAGCTGCTTTTTTGCCAAGCTCTTTAAGCCCATTTCCAATAGCCTTGGTGGCTCTTGCCAGGCCATTCAAGGTGGCGAGTACCACAGCGCTGATGGTGATGCCAGCTGCCAGAACAACCGCTTGCAGTGTCCATCCGTATTCCTTAAAGATTTCTCTAACCCTCTCTCTCAAAGACATGCCCCTTTCCCGCACCTCAATTTCTGTATTGACCCTTGCCAGCTCTTCATCACGTTCTGCAACTCGGGCTTCTGCGGCTGCTCTGTCAGAGTGGAAGTGTCCTCAGCGTCTATCACTTGTCTGTCTTCAGCGTTTAGTTGTTCAAGCTCTTCTTTTTGTTGTTTCAGTTCGTCAAGTGTCTTTTTGGAGTCTATTTTTACACTAAGTTCGTTTATGTTCCTGTTTATGTTATTATTATCTACCGTGAGTTTATTGATGTCTTCTTGTATTTTTTCTGCTTGTTTTGTCGTTTTCTGTAACTGTAACAGTTGTTTTCTTTTATTTTGATTTTCTGTTTCAAGCTCTTTTTTTTATCTTTTATCCTTTGTATTTCTTGCTCGTTCAGTGTTCCATGCTGATTTTCAAGATCTTGAATCTGGTCACTACGATGTTTTATCTGATTTTCTAAGTTCGCCGATTCTTGACGAATCTTGTCTGCTTCTGCAAGCATTTTTTCCATTTGTTGTTTTTGCTTTTGTTTTGCTTGCAGCTCTTGTTGCTTTTTGCCACGTTCTGCTTGAAAGTCTTTCATCTGATCAAGCATTGACTTTCCAAGATAGCTTTTGATTTCTTGTGTAAGCTGTGGATTTTCCCTAAGTTGCCGTGTTACAGCACTTGTGTAAACAGGGGATATGCCTTTTTTCCCCTACCAGCCATTTTAACGTACTGCCTTGGTTTTCCTTTTTTATCTGTTTCGTAAAATGTTTCGATGGCTTGTTCGTTAGCATTTGGGTACATTTCTATTAGGTCGTCCCAAGCTGAATTTTGCCGTCTTTGTTGAAGACGTTGGTCTAGCTCATCACCCGCAAGCAGAGGGTCGGTGTCAGAAGTGCTTGGCAGCCCACTTTGTTCGTGAGGCATTGTATGCATTTCATGCTGTTCACCGCCATGGTATGGGGTGGATGTACCGCCTGGTTTAAAGGATTGCGTGGTATCGGTGTCTTTGAGGTCCTGGGTCCATTCACGGATTTGTTGTTGTTCTTCTTCTGACATTTGATTCCACCTGGTGTCAAGATCATCATCATCGTCATCCCCTTTGTTTGTGGGATTGGTTTCCTCAGTTGTCTCAGTTGTATCATCAAACTTGCCGCCTTCTGCCATAATGATATATAAATATAAATTTTAAAAACACAAATATATACCATGGCTGTGCAACCGAATCTACTTCCATCTCACAGTGAAAAGACACTGGGCGCCATGAAAGCAGAGCGAACCGTCAAGCGCATCACATTCAACCCCTCTGAGGCCAATCCCGGCGAGACACTGTACGTCTCGGTGCCCAAGCTGGGCGAGCACGATGTTATTGTATCCGGCTCACTTGCACTGGTGTTCAACATCAACCTAGCCGGGGGCCATGCAAACAACTATCTCGTACAAAATGTTTCTCGGGCCCTGGTGGACAGGTTCGTTGTAAAGTTTGACGCCACCACTGTCCAGGACACGGTTGGGTACGACATCTACAAAATCTTCGAAGACCTATTCAAATCAACCGATGAGCGGGAAAATATGCTTATGGAGGGCATCCAGAGTGTCGATTTGTGTAAGATTCGCTCTGGTTCTGGCGACAAGAAGACCTCCAGTGTGGATGCGGAAACCAAGCTGGAGACAATATACAAGAATAAGTATCGCATCAAACTGGATCACCAAATCTTAACTGATCACGGAATCATATATCCTTAAGCGTTATATAGCAATCTGGTCTTCGAACTAACTCTCGCCCCCGCATCCCAAGTTGTCCGTGGCTCAGACACAAGCAAGCTCGTGTACAAGTTGGAAAACCTCCAGCTGGAGTATGAGACGATCAGAAGTAAGAGTCTGGCCGACGAGGCAACAAGCGCTTACACTAATGGCAAGGAGTTCGCCTATGACCTCGTAATGCGAGATCGGGTGCATCCCTTCACAAAAGGTGTTGACACTCGGCTGAATCTTCGGGTTAACCCACAGCGCCGGTCTCTCAAGGGCATCCTCTTGCTGTTCATCAATCCCTATGTAGCGGGTGCAAGGGAATCTGAGAACTATTTCAATCCCGACATCACCAAAGTTAAGGTCACAGTCAACGGTGTTCCAAACAGGATCTACAACGATGGCATCAGTGGTACTGACATGTGGAATGAAATATACCGATACTGCAACCCACACACACGCGGCAGGCCCAACATGAACCTGACAAAATATCTCACAGGCAACAAGTTTGGTCTCTGGATTGACCTGCGGTCAATGGCTGACACAGCTCTGCACGGCAACGGCCAACGCTCGTCAACACGCAGGATGACGTGCAACTCGAGATCGAACGAGACGGCAAAGGCTCGGGAAACGCAAACTGCCACATCTTCACCATCTCAGACTCACAGATGAACATCATGAGCAAGCAGCTGGAATCTGTACAGTACTAGGTATAAATTTACATATATACCATGGCCACAAAACAACAATCAACAAACAAGATCAACTTCTATGCTAAGCCGGCTCCACTGCCATCCACCGGACCACTATCACTCAATGAAATAGAAAGACTTCTGGCAATGGCACCCTCCCCACCAACACATGAACCAATTGTTTGCAAACCAACTAATATAGGTGTTGGTTATGGACCCAAGAAAGCTGCCATTCAATGCACTAATCGTGGGACCCACTAACTCTGGCAAGACACAGTATCTTCTAAACCAACTGCGAGGCCCCTTTAGGGGTTGGTTTGACTACATCGTTTTATTCTGCCCCACATTTGTCAAGAACAAGACATACGATGGCTTCGTGGACCGCGATCCGCACATCTTCGTGATTGACTGCCAACAGCATGAGATCGAATACTGGTTGAAGTTGGCGAGCTTCTTTTTCACATGCACCAACACTTTATTTACTCTCGATGACTGCGCCGCCTCCAAAGATGTCAAAGGCCGCACTAGCCAGCTGGTCAATCTGGGGTTCAGCGCAAGGCATGACGGCATATCCGTGTGGGTCTTGACCCAGCAGATCACCAGCATTGCTAAGCCATTTCGTAAAAATATCGCAGCGATCGTGCTCTTTTACACGCCCTCCAGCAAGACAACCAAGTCCATATTCGAAGACTATGCCGGCGAGCTCTCCCACGAGGAGTACAAAGAGCTTATCGCAAGGCTCAAATCCCGCAAGTTCTCCCACCTGGTTTTCTCTCTGAGGCACCCGTATGGAATTGAGTACAAGATGTAAATAATACACATACATATATACACAAATATACACATGGTTATGAATGCTCCAACCAACCTCCACAAACTCACGGTGCTTTCTCAGCTTTTGGATGAATTGCGCAAACACACACTTGATGCGCAAAACAAAATTATCAAAACCGCTGGCGAGGAAGATCTGCGCCTCATGCTTCTCAACAGATATCCATTGCGGTTGAATTCTATGCCAGACACCATGGCGGGGCTTATATGGGATCTTGAAGCTCTTTTGCCCGACATCAAGAGAATTATCGAAAAATAAAAAAACATGTATACCCCTTGATGATGGCACAAGCGGCTGAAGACCAGGCCTCCGTGAACGAAGTAATGCAGATGCTGGAGGCCACCCCTGATACCACACCTCCCACATGGATAGTTGGTGACAATGGCATTCCTGCCAAACGTGAGCAGCTGGCAATCCTTGTTTCTACTGGCAAGTCCAAAGAAGCTATCGGCGTGCAGCTCACACACGATCATGTCAAGCGGTTGTCAGACAAGGACGTTGACAAGTACTGCAAAAGGTACGAGGCCTACATAGGCAACAAGACAACCGAATCCCTTGTCTTGATTCCGCTATCATGCTCGCGACCAAAGGCGTTGGTATGGTGATCCCGATTGAGGATGTCAAGGAGTTGCAGCAAGAACTCAAGAACAACTACATCATCAACCAGGAGATGTCAAATCTTGCTGGGACTCTTGCCATGCGATGCGGACGATGGCTGGCGCTTGCCAATGCTGCTCTCATCACAACAAAACACATCAAGCTTGAACGAGAGCCTGATCATAAGCCTGAATTGGACCCCCAACTTACACATCCAAGCAGAGACAGTGAAGGCTATCCACTTGAGGGCTCTGATAAAGTTGGGCTGGAACCTGGGCTGGAACCTTGAAGGAACCTGACTGGAACCTGGCTAGGAACCTGGCTAGGAACCTTGCTAGGAACCTGGCTAGGAACCTGACTGGAACCTGGCTAGGAACCTGGCTAGGAACCTGGCTAGGAACCTTGTCACATTTTGTAAAAAATAAAGTTTACATATATACCACTATGACCACACCATTCGAGACGATCCCTGAAGAAACTCAAACTCAACTCCAACCCAAACACCTGTCCGTGTTACCTCTGAGACCCCGAAAACAAAGCCTGCAAAAGAAAAGAACCCAGGCCGCGTTGCTTCTGGCAAAGCGGCAGCAGAACGCAACCGCCTGGCCCGTGAAGCAAAGAAAAAGGCCGAAGCACAAAAGACTGCAAACCAACCATCAACAAGTGACACCAGTGCTGCAAACCAACCCTCAACAAGTGACACAACAAGTGACACCAACAGCAACTCAATCTTTTATATTCTGGGGGTTGGAGTACTGATTGTCTCTGCTTCGGGTGTGTATTACCAACGCGAAGCCATAATGCAAAAGCTTGAACGCAAATCAAACACACCAGCAACACCAGCAAACACACCACCAGCAACACCCGCTGCACTACCCCCATCTCGAATTCCGGTAAGACAAGGAATTAAAAAAATGGAATTAAAAAACAAACACAATGTATACTGCACCATGGTTCTTTTCCAGACTGTGATGAATTGCGCTGCAATCGGAGGTGTGGTTCTTATTTGGGCTGAATTAAACGTGGTCGCCATTAAAACACTTTACAGATTTAACGTGACCGCCATTGAAACAATTGACAGATTGGCAATGAACAGGCACAACGAGCCCGAGCCCGAGCCCGAGTCCGAGTCCGAGGCCGAGGCCGATGCCGAGTATTTTGATCGAATGAGACGGCAAAGGCTCCTCAACCGCCTGGCCGAGGCACAAAAGGTTCTGTCAGAAAAATAAATAACATAAAAAAACAAACACATATGTATACTGCACACAAACCATGTCTGACAACAAGCTTGTGAAGTCTATCCTCAACGCCGCAACAATCACTGGCCTTGCCGCCTTTGTTGGTTTGATTGGGAGAAAGACCATCAAAGAAAACTTAACTGCCGACCCCAGTGTAAGCTTTCTGAACTACGCCAAGTTCACAGCCGTCATGGCTGGCAGCATCGCGCTGAAGAAATATCTCGAGGACCAGAAAATCCTCCCAGACAATATGTAAAAACCATATGTATACACACCACCACAATGGCCTCGATTGCAATAATGGCCCTTGGCGCTGTTCTCAATGCGGCCGCTTTCACGGGCGGCAACTATCTCGCGAAATATCTGTCTGGTGATAGCGAAAAGGCAGCAATGGCGGAGAAAATCCGTCACGACAAAGCCCTGGAACAATACCAAGCGGCTTACGCCAAATACCAGAAGGACCGCACCAAGCTCCTAGACTGGATTGCAACCAACGATCGGATTAAACACCAAGCTAGCCAAAACTTCCAAACCACTGACCAAGCCCTGGTCTTGTATAACCAGATGCACCAAACACAAGCAGGTAAACAAATCAAAGACTACAAAGAGCCTCAGTTCTCGGACTTCTACAAGCCCAGCCCACAACAACAGAATGGTGAACTTGCGTTCATTGGAGGCACCCTGCTTGCGGGTGGGTATGTAGCTTATCGCTTTCTGTAAACAAACAACACAATACATAAGTATATACCCCCTAAGGAGGCCAAACTCTCTAAGATATAATTACTGATCCTCATCAAATCCTTTTGTTCTCTCTCTGCATTATATCAACGATTGCAGCGTTTTTAAGAGTTTTGATTCCAAGTGTCTGAGGAAAACGGGGGCGGTCCTTTTTGTTAGCAAGGGAAATTATCAGGGGTAATACCAAACGTGCTAAAACAGACCAAATGCAATATTTTTTGCAGTGTGCACGCTGCAATATTAAAAATATTGCAGCGTGCACACTGCAATATTTTTAATATTGCAGTTAGCCCGTTTTTACCAAGTTTAAGTATCCCCCCTGATGATTTCGTTATTAAAAGACGCTAACATTTGTTTAAATTGGAATCCCACTATGTAATGTACAACTGAAGATAAAACTTTCTAAAATAAATAAACAGTACACAAGAAAACTATTCCAGGAGATATGTGAATACAAAGATATTCAATTTATTATAAATCGTAACTTGTTTACACCTCATACAAACTTCACTTGTTTCTGGCTCAATGGATTTTTCCTTTAACCCCTTTTCTTCTTTTTGCTCACTGTACTTATGTTCATCATCTTCCTTAATACATTTTTCTTCATTTACGTCGACATTAATTCCAACATGTTTTGAAGTCGTTCCCTGCAAGATTTCACTTGCTTCCTCTTAAGTGTCGATGACGTACATTTATACGCCCTTACCCCATCAGATGATCGATGGCCAGTGGTTTCTTGAATAATCTGTTCTGGTACACCGTCATCATACAATCGCGCAGCACAACTACGCCGAAGGGAATGATTAGTCCATCGAACCCCCCTTTTTCATAATTTTCTTTACCACATTCCCCAAAGTTTCTCTCCCCGTTCCTTTTTTGTAATACCAGGTGTCCCCTTTTGGCTTATGCAAAGCTCGCAAATAAAACACGTTATCGCTGACTTCCATTGGGACATGAGACATATATTTCTTATACAGTTCAACCGGGCAACGATCTACGTTAGTCAAATTCTTATATGCCCGAACAACTTTCCTTTTGATACGCAAATGGCCCAATCCCGCATTATTAGTCTTACTTATATCCTCGGTGTACTGCAAAAGTTCTTATATGCCCGAACAACTTTCCTTTTGATACGCAAATGGCCCAATCCCGCATTATTAGTCTTACTTATATCCTCGGTGTACTGCAAAAATTCACATCCCGAACTACTCTGCGTTATTAAAATCGCTGATTCGTCTTCCGATGAATCCTCCATGCTTCCAACAAGTGAGCGAGGTACTGAAAAAAATGACTGAGTACTCTGGGTTATAAAGTATGCAAATTTTCGTGAACATTCTCGTCAACAACAAATAAATTCAATACTAATGTTCACACATAATCATAGTTACATAATCCTCAAAACAACTGAGGAATCGAGGGTTATGTAATCGCCACCGCACTGTATAGTGTACGTAGTCACAATAAGTGCTAATTTCATTGTTAGAGCTCAGTATTCAAAATCAATGTAACAGCCAAAGGGGCGGCTAAAATAGAAGATATAATGTATAGTGATAACAATAGGATTTTATGAGGATGAATTGTCATTATTTAAATAATCTTCACAACAACTGAGGATTTGGGGGTTACGTAATGGCCACCACACTGTATACGTAGCAACAATAAGTGCTTATTTCATTGTTATAGTTGTATTCAAAATGAATACAACAGCCAAAGAGGTGGCTAAAATCGAAGATTTTTTTTTTTTTTTGGCTAAAATCGAAGATACAATGCAGAAAGAGAACAATGGGTTTTAATGAGAAACAGTAATTATAATAGATAATTACTTCGGCTCACAGCATTATTAGGTATATTGCAGGCAGCTTCGGGCTGCGCCCTCAGCTGCCTGCAATATACCTAATAATGCTGCGAGCCTCAGTAATTATCTATTAAATACTACAGCCCGAAAGGGTATTGGAAAGGGCTTGCCGCTGTAAAAAAGCTGGCCACTGCGGCTAGGGTCTCTGAAGAGGCGACAAAGAAATGGCTGGTCAAACAAGCCCTTTGGCAAATATATCTCCCGGCGCCACGCTACATCCCTCGGCCCAAGTTTGATGTCTCCTCGCCCAATGCGGTGCATCAAGCAGATCTTCTCTTCCTACCCCACGACAAACTTCCTCATGGGAGGAAGGTTTACAAATATTGTTTGACAGTTGTTGATGTGGCTAGCCGATACAAAGCAGCAGAGCCCTTGACTTCGAAAGAGTCTCTAGAGGTTTCGAAAGCCTTTCAGAAGATTTACAGACGTGGACCTTTGAAATGGCCACAACTGTTGCAGGTTGACCCTGGGCGTGAATTTATGGGTGCTGTTACGAAGGCTATGGAGGATAACAAAACGGCCATTCGTCGCGGGCGGGTTGATATCCACAGAGACCAAGCGATAGTTGAAAGATTCAACCGAACCCTGGCTGAAAGGTTGTTTGGCTACCAGTATGCCGTTGAAATGAATATGCCCTCTGGCCGGTCTACTGCATGGGTCAAAAGACTGCCAGATGTTGTCTCGGCCTTGAACAATGAAGTGACAAGATTGACTGGCAAGAAGCCAAAGGATGCGATTAAAGAGAAAGCAATATCTTCCAAACCTGCGACACCATATGCTAGACCTGTGGGGGAGAAGGAGAAGAAGCTCCCTCCCCGGGTGAGTGTGAGATATTTGTATCAGCCTGGCGAGCTGGAAAGGGGGCGGGAGGCGTGCGACCGATCCGATCTGGTCGATGAAGGTCTATAACGTTGAGAGAGTTGTCACCAAGCCGAATGAACCAGTGGTGTATTACCTTTACGATGGGCCCAAGCGGGGTTTCGTCCGTGAGGAGATGATGATTGTGCCGCCGGGCACTCAGTTACCACCGATATCTTTGTGACCATATGCCAGCGTGTGGACACCATCATCCTTGATCCAGCGCTTGGAGTCAAACAACCTCGTTCCCAGTGTCTCTCTTCTTCCCGCCCCCTGGAGCGAGAGAGAGAGAGACCCTGGTTGGGGCTGGTCACGTGTCTCCCAGAATCTGGGAGATTCCAATTAAAGGACACGGGGGAGGGGTGGCAAAGTGAGAAATTTGTCTGCTCTTGCTGGGCATTGCGAAACAAATGAAAAAGCGTTCGGCGGCTCGCGACAAATGCAATGTGAAGCGGTGGTCATCCGCAGACTTCGATAACATATCCACATAGTCTGGTTCTGAGAGTGTAAGTTGCTTTAGGATCAGAGGAATTGTCACGGCGCTTGAAGATTTGCCGCAGTAAAGCTAATTTTGAACTTGCTACAGAATGCAATCCAATTTTATTACTTGACGCCGCTATTAAAAAGCCCGCGCTCTTGATTTATGGCATTTTTCCGGACTGGGATGAATTATCGCTACATACTGCTTAACAGGCGATCTTCAAGCTTCATTCGAAAGTGTTGCCGTCTGTTCTCGGGCGATGGCAAAGCAAGAAAGAAGCGGCCGCCACGGACCAAATGTTTACCATGCTGATCAACAGTACACTTTTATAACAGGAAACGAGGTAGAGAAGACAATGACAGCTAATGATAGCTTTTACTCTTCGTGTGTGAGGCATGTTGTTTTGTTTAACGTTCACCAGTTCAAGTCGTTTGAATGTCTATATAACTTATATACATCGTTCATTTGTAGACAAATGCCATATTTATTTCACAGCCATAGCTGAAACCGTCGCGCACAGCACGAGCCTAGCCACTGTAAAGAAAACAAGACAACGTTACAAATACTGTCGACCCCTCCTTAGGATTATAATTGTCCAAGAGACACGTGACCAGCCCCAACCAGGGTCTCTCTCTCTCGCTCCAGGGGGCGGGAAGAAGAGAGACCCTGGGAACGAGGTTGGGAGTCAAAGGGGGAAAGTGTTGTCTTGGTTATATGCTCACCGAAGATCTGGTGGCCTTTACTTCGGATCCTGTCCATCCCGTGCTTGAAGGTTCGCTGGTCGAAGAGGGCGTCCTTGTAGTTCTGGTGGATGATCTCTTTCTTTGTGACAACCTTGGTGGTGCCCTTTGCTTTCTTGATGTCCAGCTTAGCTTTGATTTCTTTGCCGTCCTTGTCTTTCTTCTTAATACACCTGCTGTCGTCTTTCAAGATGCTGTACATCTTCGAGCGAAGACAGATTACCTCTGAGATAGGCACACCCTCGCACTCGTCCTTCATCTTGCCGATGACCTTCTTGTTAAGCTGGCTGTGGAGTGGATGGTCCTTGGGATAGTCACTTGTGTCGTAGAGTTCGTCCCGAAGGTTCTCCATGTCTTTGTAGACATCCTCCGTCTTGATCTTGAGGAGTAGGGAGTCTGTGTCTGTGTAGAGTAGGTCTACTCGCGGACCGTACTTCAGCTTGAGATGGTTGTAGTAGAAGTCGTACATCAGTGTTTTGGAGAGATCAAGGATGCACATACCTGTGTAGACTGGTCGGTTGAAGAGGATTTTCTCCCTCTGCATCTGGATCCCCGCCAGGTTGCTTCCAAAGACCGCTGCTCTAGTAAACAGTGGGCTTGCGATAAGCTTTCTCATCTTGTCTTGCTCGTGCAGGCGGACAAGCTTCATGTCGATTCGATTTCTGAGGTTCTCCATTGTCTTACCGAAGACGGAGTTGTTCATGAGCTTGAAGAAGTTCTTCTCAAAGTCGGAAGTGGCCTTCTTCCTGAGCTCGGTGTTCAGGGAGATGTATGGCTCCATCCACGCCCTCTGCTCGAACTTGAGGATTTTGTGGATTTTCCTCAACTTCATTCCAAGATCCAGGTACTGCTGGAGGGCTCTGTAATGCAACACATACCGGGATTTATCGCGTAGGGTAAGGAGCAGCTTCTGTGTCTTGTCCTCTGGCTGCCTCTCTACCAAGGCCCTTTGGTAGGGTGACATCCATGCCTTTGGTACGACTTACTTTTCTGGGGCAAGGGGATAAGCGTTGTGCTCGTCGTGCAGCTCCTCTGGGTACTCAAGATCAACCTCGAGGATGTAACCGATCTTGATGTTTGACCTCCACTTCCTGATCTGGTGAACTGTTGGAAAGACAGGGCACCATGCGAACTTACCAACTGGGAGAGGCTGACTCATGGCCCAGCCGTAGAGATTGTTTGCGTCGTAGTACATGATGTAGCTTGGCTCTTCGTTGGTGTTGTAGTCGCGAAGATATTTATTGTTGGCCTTGCAGTGGCGCCTGCTCTCCATGGATATACCACCTCGCAAGCCTCTTTCAACAAAGAGGTGCATGTTAACGTCTGTGAGCAGCTCCAGGTTGACGCCCGTATACTTGAGAAGGGCGTCCCAGGAAAGGCCCGGGCTTGTATAGTAGTGTGCCGGGTCAAGCTTGTAGTGGTTCAGACATGTTTTTCTGAAGTTCTCGAAAACATCAGCCAGAAGAAGCACATCTGTCACGAGGTAGAGATCGTGGTAATCTCCGAGTGTCTTACATCTGAATGTCTCCCACACTTTTTGCGCGTGGACGTAGTCTTTATCGGAGATGCCTTCCTTCTTGAGCTCACTGTAGAAGGCATCCTTCGGTGGTAGTGTTGTCTCATCGAAGCGGGTCCATGAGTCCATGTGCTCATATGGGTAGACACCTTTTTGTAAAATAAGCTCGCGTTTGAAAGGGTTCTTCTCGTAGTCTGCCGTGATTGTAAAGGACTCTGGCTTGTTTGCTTCAACCAGGGCGCTTAGGCTTGACTGCATGAACTGCAAGCTGTCAATGAACCTCAGCTTACCAAGAGAGAAGGATATGTACTTCTCCATGTTGTTTGGGATGCATTTCAAATCAGAATGCACGTCTGCAATACCACTCATGATGTGGTGCGCATCGTAACCCTTCAAGTTGTGAAAGATTACTGGAATTATTTCCGTTTTCGGGTTGGTGCGGAAATAGTTGATGTTGCAAGCACTGTGAGCCGCGCCCCGGTACTTTCCTGTGATGTTGCAATGATCTCTGACTGCATCTCGAACAGAGCCTTGGATAAGTGGCTCTCCACAGAAGAGACAATCGGTCTGCTCGAATAAATTCTCAGTGGGGGCCTGCCTTTGGTTTCTTGGTCCGACAAATGGGAACTCTTCCAATTCACCATCCTCGCCATGGATGTAAATTTTGAATGCCTTTTGGTAGCATTTGTTGGTGTACCGATGAACGAAGCCCGCGTGTTCTCCGGTGTTTGGGTCATAGACCGCAATGGCATCCCTGTGGTTCTCCTTGATGAGAGACTTGTCACAGATGTGGCAATCTGTTGCACGGTTGAAAACTGCCCAGTCTGCTCTTGTCATGGAGAGTGGTTCCTTGCGTTGCAGCTCGTCTCTGATCTCTCCTTCCAGCTGCTGTAAGCTGTTAAGAAAGAGTGACACCGAGTCTTCTCCTCTGTATAGGTAAGGACCCTTTGTCACTCCATCAGAGCGAACGGCTAACATGCAGAACCCGCAGGGTTTATGTAAGGATGTTTCAGTGGTACTGCTCTGTGATGGGTCTGGTGTGCAACCGTGGACTTTTTCGACTATGCTTTCGAAGTCGGCATAGATAACCCAAGCTTCTTCATCTGGTTCTGTAAGTTCTCGAAGTGAAGGAAGTTTTCGCCTTCTTTTGGCATTTCAGCTCGTACCGGCCTGCCTTTGACTCCCCTGCAGTAGAAGAGATGGTCAGTGAGAACCCGTTCTGAAGAAAAGGCTTGGAGACACCTGTCACAGTGATGCATACGACGCCTTGCGTTGTACTCACTGTGTAGGAGCCTGCTCATGCTCTTGATATAGCAGTAATGTGAGGTGTGCCTGTTTGTGAGCATCATCAGATTGATCCTTCGCAGATTGGGGTCCTCTAGCTCACTGACTCTGATAACAACCACCTTGTTGTTCTGGTATCCATGAATGTTGATTGGAAGGTTGTTTTGACGCTCAACCTTGGATATCTGGCTCAATGGTGTTGGAAAATCGATTCCAGTGAAGTCTAGACCATCATCAACGGGATAACTACCTGGCCGGTCTGAGTGAACATTTACAGGGAACAAGGCTGCTCTAAGTGCCCATCGGAGGCACTGATTGTCTCTGTTCTTTACATTGATGATAGCATGCTTTGGCCTGAGTTTTGATGGAGTTGGGATAAATGTACCACCTCGTAGTGGTTGATACATCCCGAACTCAAGGTAAACAGTTTTGATTTTATCAATCACCCAGCCAGAACCCATCTGCTGCCATCTGGCAATCTCTTCCTTAAAACCATTGACAATGCCTTCCAGGATGCCCTCCTCTCGCAGCTTATAGAGATGTGTTACAATCAGTGGGTTAACGTTCCAAAAGAAGTGATCAATTTCTCGATTGTCATCGCCTTCCATTGAAAAGTGAACATCGAATGACAAAGTGACCTTCACTCCACCAAGCTCTGTAACTTCGCGTGCTATTGTCTGGATAACAGCCGCCCTATTAGCTATGAAGAATGAATTGAGGTCCTTGATTTGGTAGTCATCAGGGACGTTCATCTTGTAGCCATGCAACCAATCACCAAAGTAGTCTTGGTTCCTTGGGTTAAAGTCAAGACCGTGAGCCGCCATGTTCATATCGATCTGCTGTGCCATTGCCATGTGGGTGGGTATATACAGGGGGTGGGATTTCTCCAATTAGTAATACCTCCCTGGGGTGGTGGTCTAGTACCGGAGCAGCATATGCAAACAGAATAGTAGTATGGGGCGTTGGGGTGTTCTGGACCACCCAAATAAGCATCCAAACACCTGAATTACCGCCCCCACGGATGAATGCAATGAATCCGTGGGGGCGGTAATTCAGGTGTTTGGATGCTTATTTGGGTGGTCCAGAACCCCCAACGCCCCATACTACTAAAACTAACAATAAAAGCATGCAATAAGAAATAATTAAAACTATGTTAAAACTTTCGCACGAATTGAGTCACTTTGAACATTGAGACTTGGTCTCAGTTCGTGAATAAAAAACATCTCATAGACGAGACAGTCAAACTTGTTCTTGCATTTTTTAAGGATGGTGAAATTCTTGGTGAGATCATCCGGTGTAAAGGAATGCTTATCACGAAAATGCTTGCCAATAGACGAAGACGTGTGTCTGTGTTCGTCCAGGCGTTGATGTAAATGCCGTCGTGTGAAACCAACATAACCTGCATCACACAGGTCACATTTAAATTTGTAAACAAGACATTGTTGGTTAACAAGCGGCGGTTTAACTTCGCGCAATTTCTGATGTTGTTTGATCTTCTGGCTTACAAACACAGGCTGGATGGTCTTGCCAATTTTCTGACTCAGATCTTTGAGTTGTGTTCGTACAATATCAGCTGAAAACTGGTCTTTAAATGGCAAAACAAGACGAACAGGATCTTGCACGTTGGTAGCAGCTGGTAATTTGGAAACTGGTTGATCACATGCTTTGTCTGCAATGAAACGAGTGATGGTGGAATTAACTAATTTGTCTGGGTAATTCAGTCGAGAAAACACCATTTTAAGCCGATCACATTCCTCGGAAAAGTAGGACCAGTTGGAAGAGAGGCGAAAGGCACGGTCAAGCATAGTTTTTAGTAAGCCACGCTTGTAGCGATCGTCAACATGGCTCTTATAATGCAACTGAAGGCCAGCTAAAAGCTAAAAACGTTACAAAATAAAAATCTACAAAGTTAAGTTTAAAAAGTAAGGTTTTTTAAATGTCAATGTCAATTGGAAGCAAAACATCGTTAAGACCTGAAACATTTTGTGAAAGATTGTAACACCGATATCCATATACTACGATTATCAGTTGAGTGAGTCACGAGCGAAGTTTAGCGACAAGGTTTTGCCGTTACAATTACGTTGTTGTCAAGGGCAGCTTCTTGCTACGTTTCCAACGGTAACTTGTCTGTCATCGACGTCATCAGTAACAAAGCGCGCGACATTTCTTACTGTTACCGTTGGAAACGTAGCAAGTTGCCCTTGACAACAACGTAATTTTAATGGCAAAACTTTGTTGCCAAAATTCGCTCGTGCCTCACTCAACTAATAATCGTAGTACCAGTTTAGATTAGATTTTTAATTTTTATGACGTCATGTGCAAACCAAGAATACTCTTCTATCCTCCTATTCTGTCGTTAGTTAGTTTACAATGGCAATAGGCCGCGATTGTTCGGGTGATCAAAACCTTGTTTCTTACAATAACTGTGTGAATTCCCGCGCGCTGATTGGCTCATTTCTATGGTAAATAAAAGGGTTCAGACAATGAAAATGACGTAATAGGTAACGCAACGCGGTGAGTTTTGTTAAACGTTTGGCGCTGCGGGTTCTTCAAACAGTGAAAAATACACTTAAAACTGAATTCTTCAATGATAAGAGTGCTCTCTCGTCAGTTAAATTTAGTTTACAATCAGCTTAACTTGACTAGAATAAAGTGTGAAGCAAAAAGGATAAACAACTTGCCGTAGTTTCACCGGAAAATCCATGAACGGCGGAATCAGTCGCCGGCGCGAAAGAAAGGAACCGAGTTAGGAACCGAGTTAGGAACCGAGTTAGGAACCCGAGTTAGGAACCGAGTTGGGAACCCAATTAGGAATCAAAGACAGGAATCGAGAAGATAAATAGAAATAACTGTTTCGCAAAACTTTTTGCTAAGAAATCGAAGTTTCTTTTTGTCAGCTATACCCTGCCTAATCGGTTTCTGTCGCATTAGTGTATCGCAAAGTCTTCTTTTTTACGTAGTCAGATCAGCCTTGCAGTTTATTGTTATGTTTCTTTTTGTGACGCTTACTTAGAGAAAGAAGGCAGACGGGCTAGTCAGCAGATATGGACAAGTGATTTTTGTTGCTTCTACTCCTTGTCACGGAGTGTGTAAGAGTGAGTGTAAGTGGTCCTAATCTTTGGATAGTGTTCGGAATTGCACGATCGGGCTTCGATCGACACCGACGCTTGATGTTTGTATTTTCGTGAGTATCGTTCGTGACTTATCTATATCTCGTCGACTATCGTAGTTATCGGCGGCAATCGGCGACATGTTTCGAATTTCCGTGATCTCTCGTCTTGTTGTCGACATATTATCGATTGCAACGTTCAGAGCCGTATGCTTCGTCGTAGTTTTTAACCCGTTAATAAACACATGCGTTCTCCACACACTCCTTCCATCAGCTGTAAACTTAGTGATGTAATGCTTTGTTACGAGTGCGTTTCGTAACAAGAATAACGTGAATCCAGCGATAACAATAACTAATAATTTGTTGTAAGGGACTGGTCAAAAGGTATAGGGGGCGGGGGGGGGGGGCTGGAGGATTTGAAAAAGGGCTAGCTTAAAAAAAAATGACCCACCGCCGCACTTCGGCTTAAAAGTTTGCTGACCCACCCCTAAGGATGGCTGAAAATATACATGACCCACCCCCCGAAACTCCACACTAAGTAAATGTATTTTTCATCACTTTTTTTCCTTTATATATGTAATAAAGAGTATTGTATACATCTTAAGACGTGTATATCGAACTTTACCATCAAAAAATTCAGGTTTTTACACATTTTATACATTATTATGTCAACTGTCATCTTCCTCGATTTTATACATTATTAGTCAACTGTCATCTTTTTCGGAACATACTGAGGGGCAAATCACTTTCACTGTCAGTGTCAAATTCAGTATCCATATTTGCCCCCCTTTAGAAACAAGAGCTGAAAGTGGCAGATCATCTTCACTGGATGAACTGATAATGATTCAATTTAAAGGCCTTTTCAGCGCATTTATATAAAGTTTGTTTACAATTTCCGAAAATATCCTTTAGTGTTTAAGTAACGCTCCACATAAGAACTACCGTAAACTTCATTGTTCTGCCGCATTGGCTCTTTCCCACATACAATATCTTTGATTTTAAGAATAGAGGAGGGGCTGATGGTTCATAATTATATTTCACTATAAAAATAAGGAAAATCCATTTGCGTCAAATAAATTTTGGAAAATGTTTGTGCTTAATCAATCAGAATAGCAGAAGACAATAGCTAATAAGTTTGCTTATTTGATGAAGTTCCCCAAATACAATATCTTTTAAAAATTGCATGTTGTGCGATTGGGTCTTAAATTACTTGAAACCTTAAAATAATTAGACAAAATGCACCTTGAACCTTAACTTTTTAGCGATTTTCGAGTCTAGGCCAATCAGATCACTAGTTGTAACAATGAAAAAAGTTGACATTCCATCGTGCATTGCGTTTCAGCACTTTCCTTCTTATGCGAATCATTACTTAAATAACGTTACAGTTGGTTGCAACATTACCCAAGAGACACATTTAATCTTAAAAAAAAAAAGACAACATTTTAATGTGTGGAATTAAGAATTAAGCAGAGACCTAGGAGGGAACATTGGAAGTGTAAAATATATTATAAAAGAACAGTACCATATTCCATCTCTTGAAACTTCTATTATTAAAGATTCTATTAGATTACGCCTAATCGAAAACTATCATGACCCACCCCCTCCAGTTGCTCAAAAAAAGGATGACCCACCCCTTTGCGAAGGCTCAAAACTTGCTAACCCACCCCCTTTTCCTCCAGCCCACCCCCCCCCCCCCCCCCCCCCCCCCCCCCCCCCCCCCCCCCCCCCCCCCCCCCCCCCCCCCCCCCCCCCCCCCCCCCCCCCCCCCCCCCCCCCCCCCCCCCCCCCCAATACTTTTTGACCGGTCCCTAAACGAATATAAACAACAATAAGCTTAAAGTTGTTTCGCATTTGGAGTCTTTAATGCAACATTAAAATCGATCTAAAAGGATTTTTCAACCGAGACACGTGTTTTGACGCGTATCTACCTTGAAATAACAAAATTGAGTCCTTACTAAGCATGTGTTCCTCGGTGGTCGAGTGGTTTAGTGTTCAGACTTGGAGTCGGAGGCGCGAGTTCAAGTCCGGCTCGGGTCAGTCATTTTTCTTTTTTCTTTCTTTTTCGAACTGGACATTATGAAAGTGATGTACTGTTTTTTTTTTGTGTGTGTGTGTGTGTTCGTCAAAAATCCTTACATTTAATTTAAAAAATGTTTCGAACCGTGTCAGTGTGAAAACATAAGCTTACCGCAATATTACGTTACGCGTTAGCATTTCTTATTAACGGGTTGGCTCTTAGGAGCCTTTGATTCTTACATGCGCTTCGCGTTGGTTGAAGGTGAGCTTTCACTCTATTATTATGATTTTGTATTTTTTTTGCACCAACAACCAGACACAGCTCTCAAGCAATGTCTCAAGTGTTTTTTTCGGTTTATTCACGGTTTGTGGAGATTTTCCACCGGAATAACGATTTGCGAACCGAAGAGTTTGTTTGGCGTACATGATCATCGAGTGATTTGTGCAACAATCCAGAACCTCCAATGGGTCCATCAGCGCCGTCTGGCGACAAATACTGTCTTTCGAAACTCAAATAATGCCCCAATGGGAACGAAAAATGTCTTTCGAGACTCACATTTTTACCTTTTCTACATCATACCTTTTCTTTTCTCACATTTTTACCTTTCCTACGTCAAAATTATTAACTTTTTTTAAATTTAGATTTATTGACCTAAAGTAAGATTATGTATAAGCGCATTCAAAAAGGGAGGTATGATCCAAAAAAAAAACTACTTGGAGCCACCTTAAAGTGTAACTAACCCCAATATTTTTTTTCGCCAAACGAAATCTCCTAATTGTCCTGATTACCTGTGCGAAAAAATTTTTACCGTAGCATTTTTCCTTGATTTTTTATAGTTTTTTAAAGTTTCAAATTTTGGCGGTTCTTTCGGCCAGTACCGAGTAATGTGAAGAATGGGTCCGAGTTTTGCTTTGACGTCTTCTGACGTCATCGAAGGAGATTGATTTTATGCGAAGAGCAAAGGAACTGTGGGCAAACGCAAAAAAGGCATCGGAGTGCACAAAATTCCTTTTTTGGCTTTTGAGTACCATTCGCGTTAAAATGCTTTCTCCTTTGTCGCTTCGCGGTCATTTGCTTAGAAGAACGTGGCAAATGGTCTCCATCGATGACGTCACAGCAAAGTTCGTACCCAGCTCCCACAAATGCTTGGTTATGGGGCAGAAGCACCTAACTTCAAACAGCTGTAGAAACGTGGGGATTTTATCAATTACGATAATTTTTTCGCACAAGTACTCAGGACAACCAGGAGATTTTTTTAGCGAAAGAAAACTATTGGGGTTAGTTGCACTTTAAAATAGATCACCATTTGACCTCATTGAAGACCTAACTGAGTTCCTAACTGAGTTCCTAACTCGGTTCCTAACTCGGATTCCTAACTCGGTTTCCAACTCAGTTCCTAACTCGGGTTCCTAACTCGGTTCCTAACTCGAGTTGCTAACTCGGGTTCTTAACTCGGTTCCCAACTCGGTTCCCAACTCGGTTCCCAACTCGGTTCCTAACTCGGTTCCTAATTCGGTTCCCAACTCGGTTCCCAACTCGGTTCCCAACTCGGTTCCCAACTCGGTTCCCAACTCGGTTCCTAACTCGGGTTCCCAACTCGTTTCCCAACTCGTTTCCTAACTCGGGTTCCCAACTCGGGTTCCCAACTCGGGTTCCTAACTCGGGTTCCTAACTCGGTTCGCAACTCGGTTCCCAACTCGGTTCCCAACTCGGTTCCTAACTCGGTTCCCAACTCGGTTCCCAACTCGGTTCCCAACTCGGTTCCTAACTCGGTTCCTAACTCGGTTCCTAACTCGATTCCCAATTCGGTTCCCAACTCGGTTCCTAACTCGGGTTCCCAACTGGGTTCCTAACACGGTTCCCAACTCGGTTCCTAACTCGGTTCCCAACTCGAAAGTTAGGTATCCTCTTATTCGAAGACATTTCAAATTTGATAAAGGTTAGCTTTGTAAACTGTGCCTAGTAATGTTATATTTGACTTTATATAAGGTTATTGTGATCTATTTTGCGATTATTGCCGAGCGCGATTCTCTAAAATTTGCTGAAGTCACGGCTCTTTGTTGTGTTGTGTTAATATTAAAAGATTCTAGCGATAATTTAACCTGAAGAGAAGTTTTGTGTGAGCCTTTATCGTTACAATTGCGTCGACGAAGGAGACGCTTCCTAATCTTGTCGGCTAGGCGGAACGAATCGAGAAAAGTGTCGGTACCAAATCTGCGCCATCTTGAAACGTCACAATAGTATCCCGCATGCTTAGCGCGTGTTTTGACCTGCGTGCGCACTTTTTCTGCTGCCTTGTGCTCTGACAGCTCGTTCGACAACGTACAACGTTCCACAACAAGCCGGCCCTAAATTAAGAAAGAACCAGAAACATGCCTGAAACGCGAATGCCATGTCACAACGAGGTACCTAAGGAGACGCACTTTAATCTGTGATTACTTCTAGTTTATTCACATAAAATGTTAAGGCTTTAATTATTCTCCACGTAAAAACATTTTGCAGCAGTTTTTCATTGTTAAGTTGTTTATCTTTATTGTGTCGACGAAGGAGACGCTTCCTAATCTTGTCGGCTAGGTGGAACGAATCGGGAAAAGTGTCGGTACCAAATCTGCGCCATCTTGAAACGTCACAATAGTATCCAGCATTCCCATTCCTGGGGAGCTGGGGTTCCGAAATGTCACATGTGAATAATCTATTTGTCTTGATTTAGTTTAGGATATTTTACCGATTTTGGAATCGTACGGCTCAAAATTTCAATGCCTACTAAAAGTACGCAGTGGAAAAATTGGATGAAGTTTCTTCTCCGGACCAAATAAGTTGTTGGGTCTCTTTGGAATCAAGCAAGAAGTTATCGGATTTTCCTCGCTACTGTTCTGGTATGTTTTGAATGTTCTATCTTGATTTTGCTGTGGTTCTCTGCCTGATTTGAGAAGCTTTCACCTAAATGCCGACGTCGTTCTTCGCGATGTTCTACGGTACGGTGCAATTCGCTGTATGTCTTGTAGCAATAATTCACTAACCGGCCGCGCCAGGCGAACGCAGATTAACTTTACATTGCTCGAAATTACGCCTGTATTGGGCGCATTTGCGACTAAAGATTTCGCAGTTTTGTGACTAAAATTTGTCTAGCTAATAAAGGAATTATATTCAACAGTCTTGTGTCTTACTTGCAACTGGTTGTTGTAATTTTATCCGAAAAATCCTGCGAAATTCACGTTGAATGTTGCGTGACTTAATCGTCGATTTCATGCTCCATTAACGCGGTGTCCAAGAAGTTTATCACGGGAGCACTTTTTCAGGCTTTCTCGGATATTTCTCATTTCCGGTTCCGGTATTAGTACATGTACTGAGGAGTATGATTTCAGAATCGGAGAAATAACCGAAATGAAATCAAAACAAATATACTATTTTTATGTCGGAAAAATCTGAGACCTTTCGGAGTACACAGCACGGCAGGATTTTGCCCGATCCCACGGCGATTATAGACTTTGTATGAGAAATTCACTTTAATCTTATAAATGCTAAAATAAAGCTATTAATGTAGAAATAAGCTTCACTTACCTCAACAATCGGTTTTCGTTGTGTCTTTTATGCAATTTGGGCGCAAATTGTGTCCTTTAGACGGTTTTGTGGCTTACGAGTTTTTGGGATGTCGTTGACTCGTTGTTGGTTGTCGTTTCCACTCATAAAGCGAAGCAAGGCCGGTGACTTGCTGCGACCTCGTCCAACAAATCGCTCTCGCATCACAAAGCGAATTCAAAACAACAACCACGCGCAATAGGTAGACTGTCTAAGGGAGGAAAAAGACAAATTTTGTCGCCAGTCAATACACACACTGGCCCCCGTGAGTCGAAATCGTGTCGCGCTATTGTCTTTGAATCAGCCAATCGTACCAATGTTTTAGATAATTTAAATGTTTAAAATCATTGATGTGTAAAGTTGTAAACAAAATTGCACTTTTGAGAATTTAGAAGATTATGGACTAGTTCCAAACTCCAAGAAAATACGAATCTCGGAATCTTCCCTCGATTATCCGGTCAGATTTACAGTCAAAATACTCAGCGCGTTCCGCTTATTATTTGGGAATGACCGCTTCATTAATCGGGAACGGATTGCATTATTAAAATCAAAATTCAGGTTTTAAATTGATTATTGGAACATTCCAACGGTAGCCTCATTCGAAATAACGAATGTTGATTGGTTTATTTACTGACATCGGTCAAACGTTCACAGGCGAAATACGCAACCGTTGGTCGTTGTTGGTTTCAGAGAACTCCGTCAGTCGCTTGGACTGAAAACGAAATTTTCTTTACTTTCGATGAAAATTTCTCTTTCAGTACCAGCACACTAGCATTTTAAGAATTCTTCTTCGGATTTTGTAAATGCAGAGCTTCTTTACGTCAAAAAGTACTCAGTGATAGGATTAGACAGATAAAAGTTGCTCAAAAATTTCTCCAAAAGTTGCTCAAAGTTGCTTCAAAAATTTAAAACGTTGCTTGCTGACATAATCACTTTAATTATATACTGTAACTCCTTCCTTGCTTATTAATTTCTAAATTGTAAAGTGACCTCAATGAATTACAAAACACGGCCTAATAAACAAGAGACATGCTGCTAACATAGCAAATAATACATGTTGCGGTCAAATTTGAATATTTGACCCTCCTTCAAATTCATCCTTTTACCTTATTGTAATTTTTAGTGTAGTTAGGTGTCCCCTATTAGTGGAGGGTTTTTCCCTCTGCTAGATGACTTTTGCACATAAATAAAGTTATTGCTTACTTACTTACTTTTATCCGTTCTGTTATTTCAATGTATGCAAATTAATGGAATATGAAGTTTTAATAATAGAATGGATAATTCGATACGCAACAGGGGTATCTTATTCGGAAATTAGTCATACGAGTTATTCTAGACCAAGACCCCCTCTAACGGAAGTCATTTTAGATTTTAGCACCCCAAGCGGTACCAATCTAAACGTTTTGACCCCTAAAAGGTACGACGAGAATCCCCGTCATTTTTAGATTTTGACGGTTGACGGTTAAATTTTAGGGCTTTTGACGAAGTCCTGACGGTTAACCCCATTGAGACCCTCTAAGCGGTACCAATCTAAACGTCATTTTTTAGATGAAAATCCCCCCTCCTCACAATTACCGCTTGTTTACGGCAATATTATTATAATATATATAGATAGGCTTAGCCTAACAGCGTCGCTCTCTAATCAAGCTTAACTAAGGTGAAACTTAACTTAGGTGAAAGGTCGGAAGCACAAGAATTAAGATTGACTACCGGGCTATTTTTCAATTTTAGCAATTCTCAAAAACAGTATTACCCGACCGTCTGCCTGTACATTTAGACCGTACAAAAGTTCACAAAAACAACTTTTTCTCCGTCTAGAATAACTATTACGACTACTTTCCGAATAAAATACAGTTGTTGCTTGTCAAAAAATGCCCGAGAAACTGATTTGGAAATCAAAATTGCAAAAATACACAAACATATTTGCGTAAGGCGACGCGAGTATAAAATCGAAGTCTTGTTTTGTTTACATAAAATCGCTTTCCAATCTATGTAATGAATGAACAAACACATAAAAATGGACAACACAATCTTCTTCCGAGAAATTTTATTCGAATCTACATTAGTTTATAATTAAAAGCAAAACGAGTACCATTAATAGCGCATCCAGGCCGAGCCGTGTCTTCGATGAAACTCAAGAAATTAATACAACTGAATTGAAGCTACACGTTTAAAAACAATTTTCCAAAACTAACGAGAACACGAACAAAAAGTCAATCACAGATTGATATCAAGATAAATTCCCACCGAAAAATGTAATTTGTTTTACCTTTAAGTCCCTCCGGCGACTACTGTACTTGGAAATTCTTTAAATCTCCGCCTCTTAGGTGCTGAAATCCGTAAAACGAACCCATCTCTCCGCGTTGCTAAAAACGTATATAGTTCCTCGAAGCAAGATTTTATCCCTGAAAGCTCTTCTTTTTCCACTAAAGCGGCTTCTGAGTATCCCTTAATTAGTATCCTGTCTTGAGTAGCAAACCGCAAAAAAAAATGTTGGGTAATAACGACTTTAATTCTCCGCTAAAAACAGCAAAAAATCCTGCATCTAAAGTGTTTACCGAGCTGACGGCTGTGTAGCCGCGCGAAAAACAAAGCCTCAAAGATCCCGGATGTTGTGTGGCGTCACACGCGCATGTTTTGCGACGTCACACGCGCCAGCGAGCTAGCCCAACGCGTACGGCGGGCGGCGGGCACACAACGCGCCCGCGAAACATTCCGCTAGCCATGACCATGAAAAATGACGGGCATAGGTTCTATGAGTATGGGGCTTCGCAGCCGGGCGTTAGGCCCGGCGAGTGCTCCGCTACAAATTTCACAGCACTTTTAATTTTGAACACATGTTTCGGTGGTTCAGTACAGAATTGAATTTTAGGCCAAAACTTGGCTTCCAAATTAAAAAGTGTTGTGTGTTTTCCTTCTAGAATTCTAACGCATCTCCATACAAATTTCACTAGAAAAACAAATTGGCCAGTTTTATGATTTCATTCAGTCTGAGTTGAAACATTATAAATATTACTCAACATCACTTAAATTGTTACGAACTGTATAACTGTATAAATATTTTCAGTCCGACAGGTTCATCGCGAATTTCTCCGGGCAGGAGCAGATGTCATTCAAGCTTTTACATTTTCTATGGATGATAATGTGACTGACGAGAAGGTATTTATTTTCATTTGAGCATCTGAAAACCAAAATTAAAGCAATCTCTCTTGCCAATCAATCGCAACAGACGCAACTAATAGCCGGCGCCATTTAGCGCGGGTAAACGTTGCTGGGTTTTGCATCTGATCTGGTTAAGAGAGAGGCGCGAGGTTTTTAAACCAGTTACAGCGTGTAGTAAAACAAGTACTGTTTAAAAAACGAGCAGTAAAACTCGAGGCGAAGCCGAGAGTTTTAAAACCTGATAATACACGTGCTGCGAGTTTTTTGAACGGCTTGAATTTTAGATTTCTTGTGGTAGCATTTTGATCGTTTAAAGTACGGAGTAGTTTGTACAGCATCGTTTGTGGTCTACAACGATACTTGAAAGAGGCAAACGGTAGCAGTGCCGTGTCTTTTCTTGGGAAGGAAGAAGGAAGGTAAATATATCATTTTAATTTGAAATATGAAAAGTTTCTTGCTTGTTTTAGTTGCTTTGTTAGAAACCGTACATGGTTGTATTTTGTGCAAACTGTATTTTGCACCACATTCTCTTTAAACTTGAAAGCACAAAATCTCTTACTAAGCTTTACTTAGCTGAGAAAAATGCTGTTAAACTAATTAATAGCGGAGCTCTGCGGGCCGAAGGCCCGCACGGAGCCCCATACTCATAGAACCTGAGGCATAGAACCATGCCGGTCATTTTTCATGGTCATGGCTAGCGGAATGTTTCGCGGGCGCGTCCGTACAACGCGCAGGGTTCAGTAGCTCAGGCTTTATAAGAAATAGAACACAAACCGCGGTGATAAACATATTGAACTTATTCATTTTTTATAAAACTTGACGTTTCGTATGCTACTACATACATTTTCAAAAGTGACCGTTACAGTGTTGAAAACTATACTTATATAGTATTGAAAAGGGACTGGGACCGAGATTAAGTACAAAACTTAACAGTTGATCTATAAAAAGAAACAGCTAATTAATAAAGCATCAGTTTCTCGCTACTGACGTTTGCATTAAAAGCTGGCTTCAGTTCATGTATAAACAATGTTTCTTTGATTTTACAGTGGAAATCAGTTTTGCCCGACGCTAAGATATCAAAATGATCCCACTTGATGTTATGTCCAGTGGTGTTGACATGGTCAGCAATTGCTGATGTGCGGTCATGCTTAGCGAGGGCCTCAAAATGCTCAGTTTTTCTATCATGAAGCCGTCGTTTAGTTTTACCAATGTAAAATTCTTCACAATCCCAACAACTGGCTTTGTAAATAACTTTAGACTGTTGAGAACGATTCAAGCGGTCCTTGTACGGAGCTCAGGTTTTGTTTTTCGCGCGGCTACACAGCCGTCAGCTCGGTGAACACTTTTATTGTTTAGATCTTTCGCTGGTCAGTGTTTAGCGGAGAAGTAAAGTCGTTATTTCCCTGCATTTTTTCGCGGTTTGCTACTCAAGACGGGGATACTAATTATAAGGGATACTCAGAAGCCGCTTTAGTGGAAAAAGAAGAGCTTTCTGGGATAAAATCCAGCTTCGAGGAACTTAATACGTTTTTCAATGCGGGGAGATATGTTTGTTTTTATTACGGATTTCCCAGAACGAAAGGAGCGGAGATTTAAAGAATTAACAAGCAAGCAAGGGACTCAAAGGTAAAACAGATTACATTTTTCGATGGGAATTTATCTTGATATCAATCTGTGATTGACTTTTTCTTTGTGTTCTTGTGTAGTTTTGGAGAATTGTTTCTGAAACGTGCTTAACTTCAGTTGTATCGATTTCTTGAATTTCATCGAAGGCAGCTTGATGCGCTATAAATGGTACGCGTTTTGCTTTTAAACATAAACTAATGGAGATTTGAATAAAAATTTTCGAAAGAAGATTGTGTTGTCCATTTTTATGTGTTTGTTCTTTCATTACATAGATTGAAAAGCGATTTTATGTAAACAAAACAAGACTTAGACTTCACCCGCGTCGCCTTATGCAAATATGTTTGTGTATTTTTGCAATTTTGATTTCCAAATTACTTTCTCGGGAAATTTTTGACAAACAAAAACTGTATTTTATTCGGAAAGTAGTCGTACTAGTTATTCTAGACAGAGAAAAGTTGTTTTTGTGAACTTTTGTACGGTCTAAATGTACTGTGCAGACGGTCGGGTAATACTGATTTTGAGAATTGCTAAAATTGAAAAATAGCCCGGTCGTCAATCTTAATTCTTGTGCTTCCGACCTTTCGCCTTAGTTAAGTTTCACCTTAGTTAAGCTTGTTCACAGAGCGACGCTGTTAGACTCAGCCTATCTATATATATATTACTAGCAGTAATCACAGATTATGGAGACGCGTTCGAAGGAATTTCCGGCGGAAATGAGCCCCTGAAAAAAACCAATAGGGGCGGCCATTTGGAAGACCGTCCACCAAAAAATCTCAAATTTTACTGCATGTAAACCACAGGACAACCAACACGAAATTAGGATTGTGTTCTTCGAACGCGATAAAAGGTTCATCCTAATTAGTATTTCATTGTTTCAGTCATTCAACCCTGTATTTCCCCTGAGACTGAATTCAAAGCCCTCCCCAGACTTCAGTTTGATGAATTTTACCGGGTATAAAAGTTCATGCACGTGATCGATTTACGTGGTGTGATAGGCTAATATACTTATGAATTATTAATGAGTTTTTGAAGTCCAATTAAAATAAACCAATCGAGACTTTTTGCTGCACTTGGCACCGGTTGCATATTTTCCAGCCCTTGACACTGGATAGATATTTTCCTGTGCTTGATTCCGGTTACATGTTCGCCCGCGTAGCAGGTGCTATAAAGGGAAGATGAAGAGGTGATTCGGGTGCCCGAATCACTCTTTTCTCTTCTTTTTTAGCACTTGTCACCCAGGCTAGTCACATTTCTTACCGCATTTGGTAACGGTTACATGTTTTCTCGCGCTTAGGACCGGTTACAAATTTTCCCGAACTTTGCACCGGTTACAAATTTTCCCGCACTTTGCACCGGTTACAAATTTTCCCGAACTTTGCACCGGTTACAAATTTTTCCGCACTTTGCACCGGTTACAAATTTTCCCGAACTTTGCACCGGTTACAAATTTTTCCGCACTTTGCACCGGTTACAAATTTTCCCGCACTTTGCACCGGTTACAAATTTTCCCGAACTTTGCACCGGTTACAAATTTTTCCGCACTTTGCACCGGTTACAAATTTTCCCGCACTTTGCACCGGTGACAAATTTTTCCGCACTTTGCACCGGTTACAAATTTTCCCGAACTTTGCACCGGTTACAAATTTTCCCGCACTTTGCACCGGTTACAAATTTTTCCGCACTTTGCACCGGTTACAAGTTTTCCCGAACTTTGCACCGGTTACAAATTTTTCCGCACTTTGCACCGGTTACAAGTTTTCCCGAACTTTGCACCGGTTACAAATTTTCCCGAACTTTGCACCGGTTACAAATTTTCCCGAACTTTGCACCGGTTACATGTTTCCCCGCACTTTGCACCGGTTGCATGTTTTCCCGCACTTTGCACCGGTTGCATGTTTTCCCGCACTTTGCACCGCTTACAAATTTTCCCGAACTTTGCACCGGTTACAAATTTTTCCGCACTTTGTATCGGTTGCACATTTTCCCGTGCTTAGTACCGGTTGCAAATTTTCCTGCGCTTTGCACTGGTTACATGTTTTTCCACACTTTGCACCGGTTACAAATTTTCCCGCACTTTGCACCGGTTACAAATTTTCCCGCACTTTGCACCGGTTACAAATTTTTCCGCACTTTGCACCGGTTACAAGTTTTCCCGAACTTTGCACCGGTTACAAATTTTTCCGCACTTTGCACCGGTTACAAGTTTTCCCGAACTTTGCACCGGTTACAAATTTTCCCGAACTTTGCACCGGTTACAAATTTTCCCGAACTTTGCACCGGTTACATGTTTCCCCGCACTTTGCACCGGTTACATGTTTCCCCGCACTTTGCACCGGTTGCATGTTTTCCCGCACTTTGCACCGGTTACATATTTTCCCGCACTTTGTATCGGTTGCACATTTTCCCGTGCTTAGTACCGGTTGCAAATTTTCCTGCGCTTTGCACTGGTTACATGTTTTTCCGCACTTTGCACCGGTTACAAATTTTCCCGCACTTTGCACCGGTTACAAATTTTTCCGCACTTTGCACCGGTTACAAGTTTTTCCGCACTTTGCACCGGTTACAAATTTTTCCGCACTTTGCACCGGTTACAAGTTTTTCCGCACTTTGCACCGGTTACAAGTTTTCCCGAACTTTGCACCGGTTACAAATTTTTCTGCACTTTGCACCGGTTACAAGTTTTCCCGAACTTTGCACCGGTTACAAATTTTCCCGAACTTTGCACCGGTTACAAATTTTCCCGAACTTTGCACCGGTTACATGTTTCCCCGCACTTTGCACCGGTTACATGTTTCCCCGCACTTTGCACCGGTTGCATGTTTTCCCGCACTTTGCACCGGTTACATATTTTCCCGCACTTTGTATCGGTTGCACATTTTCCCGTGCTTAGTACCGGTTGCAAATTTTCCTGCGCTTTGCACTGGTTACATGTTTTTCCGCACTTTGCACCGGTTACAAATTTTCCCGCACTTTGCACCGGTTACAAATTTTTCCGCACTTTGCACCGGTTACAAGTTTTTCCGCACTTTGCACCGGTTACAAATTTTTCCGCACTTTGCACCGGTTACAAGTTTTTCCGCACTTTGCACCGGTTACAAATTTTCCCGAACTTTGCACCGGTTACAAATTTTCCCGCACTTTGCACCGGTTACAAATTTTTCTGCACTTTGCACCGGTTACAAGTTTTCCCGAACTTTGCACCGGTTACAAATTTTCCCGAACTTTGCACCGGTTGCATGTTTCCCCGCACTTTGCACCGGTTACATGATTTCCCGCACTTTGTATCAGTTACATGATTTCCCGCACTTTGTATCGGTTACATGATTTCCCGCACTTTGTATCGGTTACATGATTTCCCGCACTTTGTATCGGTTACATGATTTCCCGCACTTTGTATCGGTTACATGATTTCCCGCACTTTGCACCGGTTGCATGTTTCCCCGCACTTTGCACCGGTTACATGATTTCCCGCACTTTGTATCGGTTACATGATTTCCCGCACTTTGTATCGGTTACATGATTTCCCGCACTTTGTATCGGTTACATGATTTCCCGCACTTTGTATCGGTTACATGATTTCCCGCACTTTGCACCGGTTGCATGTTTCCCCGCACTTTGCACCGGTTACATGTTTCCCCGCACTTTGCACCGGTTGCATGTTTTCCCGCACTTTGCACCGGTTACATATTTTCCCGCACTTTGTATCGGTTGCACATTTTCCCGTGCTTAGTACCGGTTGCAAATTTTCCTGCGCTTTGCACTGGTTACATGTTTTTCCGCACTTTGCACCGGTTACAAATTTTCCCGCACTTTGCACCGGTTACAAATTTTTCCGCACTTTGCACCGGTTACAAGTTTTTCCGCACTTTGCACCGGTTACAAATTTTTCCGCACTTTGCACCGGTTACAAGTTTTTCCGCACTTTGCACCGGTTACAAATTTTCCCGAACTTTGCACCGGTTACAAATTTTCCCGCACTTTGCACCGGTTACAAATTTTTCCGCACTTTGTACCGGTTACAAGTTTTCCCGAACTTTGCACCGGTTACAAATTTTCCCGAACTTTGCACCGGTTGCATGTTTCCCCGCACTTTGCACCGGTTACATGATTTCCCGCACTTTGTATCGGTTACATGATTTCCCGCACTTTGTATCGGTTACATGATTTCCCGCACTTTGTATCGGTTACATGATTTCCCGCACTTTGTATCGGTTACATGATTTCCCGCACTTTGTATCGGTTACATGATTTCCCGCACTTTGCACCGGTTGCATGTTTCCCCGCACTTTGCACCGGTTACATGATTTCCCGCACTTTGTATCGGTTACATGATTTCCCGCACTTTGTATCGGTTACATGATTTCCCGCACTTTGTATCGGTTACATGATTTCCCGCACTTTGCACCGGTTGCATGTTTCCCCGCACTTTGCACCGGTTACATGATTTCCCGCACTTTGTATCGGTTACATGATTTCCCGCACTTTGTATCGGTTACATGATTTCCCGCACTTTGCATCGGTTACATGATTTCCCGCACTTTGTATCGGTTACATGATTTCCCGCACTTTGCACCGGTTGCATGTTTCCCCGCACTTTGCACCGGTTACATGTTTCCCCGCACTTTGCACCGGTTACATGATTTCCCGCACTTTGCACCCGTTACATGTTTCCCCGCACTTTGCACCGGTTGCATGTTTTCCCGAACTTTGCACCGGTTACATATTTTCCCGCACTTTGTATCGGTTACACATTTTCCCGTGCTTAGTACCGGTTGCAAATTTTCCCGCGCTTTGCACCTGTTACGAGTCACGTTATTTTCACTTGTTGTGATCAGATGCAATCACTTGATTAAGAGTAGGGTGAAATGGAGTCTTATTAAAGAGGGTTAATGCTAAGTAAGGCTCTAAACTCTTTAAAAAAGATAACAATTTTACCGTCGTCTGTTTTTCTACTGATAACTCGTACAATCTTAGTATCCGGTTCGAACCTTAAAGGGACTCTCTCCCACCGAAATAACAAAATTCCATTTAGCTTATTTCCATGTTATATCGCCAAATGCCACCAAATATACAACTGAATTGGATCAAAATATTCTATAGAGCAAAACACAAGCGGTAGTTTGAAGATAAAGTGCAGGATTGCAAGGATGGAAGTGGATTATAGTTCAACAAATTTGATTTCGTGACAGGCGGTCAAGAAATCAACATTGTCATTCTTGTGGAATTTTTACTCTTTTAACCATTATTTTGTCTCTTTAGTTGATATTTCTTTGTTTTCATCACTTTTGGCGATTTTTCTTCCTATTTCAAAATAATAAAGCAAGCTCCTGGCCATAATCATGAAAACACGATATATAAACCGGGACACTGTCCCTTTTAAATTTAACAGAACAAAGAAATCAATCAGTCCGCATGTGATTTGGCCAAGGGCGTCGCCCAAGAGGGAGGGGTGTTCTGCGCAGGCTCCATCTGCCAAACAGCAACACTTTACTCACAGGGAGCTGGAAAGGAACGAATTCAAAGACGGATTGAGGAGCAAATCCAGGTATTCATCAAGAATGATCTGGATTTTCTGATCGCCGAGGTAAGAAGACGTCTTTCTGGAATATCATCTTGCATGAGCCCATTATTATCAATTATTGAACGAGGGTGAGCAAAATATCGTGATTTGTCAGTGTCGAGCAGATCACTTATTTGCTTTCAATAATTGTTTTATCATTTGATCACCGCGTTTGTTTTTCAATTTAATATTTATTCATAACTGCTGGCAAGCGCGCGCTCACAAAAATCTATTGTACAGGACGGGAGCAGAACGATTAATAATAATAATAATAATAATAATAATAATATTAATAATATTATGTTTGCGGATAACGTCAGTTAGGGGGGATGTGACATTAGAAACAGCATAGGACCTAAAATGGAGCCTTGGGGGACTCAGTAGGGTAAGACACGATGGGAAGATATAGCCCTGTTCACTGAAACAAACTGCTTCCTCCCAGAAAGATACGAAGAAAACCAGGTATTTTTCGATTTGAATCGCTTTTGCAAAAATCTTAGGAACGGCTCGATGGATTTTTTTAAAACGTTCACCACGCATGATTACCGATGTGCAAAATATTATCTGAAAGTTTCATTGACATTGATTCACTGGAACGCCTTTAAATTTAAAGATGAAGACGACGTACGAACCGGCCGAAAAAATGGCGTTACAAATTCACTTTTTTAAGTTTAATATGCTTAATAATAAATGATTTCAAATCAATGCGCACTGCATTCCTCCGTGATTTATACATTTCGTTGTGACTGCTGTGCATCTATTATTATCTATATTCGAGCATGATTGTACCTTATTACTCTCCTTACTACTTTCCAGATTCCCTTAAGTCTCTTTTTAGGATTATTTTGAGCAATAAATGCCCTTTTGCGTTTTAAATACGTTTTTATAGCAGACGTTTTGAATGCAAAAGAAAACAGATGCAAAGAAATTTGCATAAACGAGCGTACATTGCAATGTATAAATCACGGAGGAATGTAGAGCGCATTGATTTGAAATCATTACTGAGCATAACTTAAAAAAGTGAGTTTGTAACGCAAACGTTTTGGCCGCTTCGTACGTCGTCTTCATCTATAAATTTAAAGGCGTTCCAGTGAATCGATGTCAATGAAACTTTCAGATTATATTTTGCACATCGGTAATCATGCGTGGTGAACGTTTTAAAAAAATCCATCGAGCCGTTCCTAAGAGTTTTGCAAAAGCGATTCAAATCGAAAAATACCCAAAAATTGCACATGAAGCGATGTTAGGAAAAATGGTAGTTCTCAAGATCGCAAAAGAGAAAGTTAACAAAACTTTGAAGGTTTACAAACATAACATCAAGCTACTTTTTGACACTAACATTAAGCAATTTCACAAAACCATTGTTAATCTCTCGATCAAGTTATTACCAGTACGCAAATAGAAAGGTTTGAAATGTTATTGCGATTTATTTGAAATCAAACATACAGAATGTTTTTTCAGCCAAGTAAGCTCATCGTTAGTAACTGGGGCGAAGTCAGTGAACTCAGTAGCTAGTGTGCGTGTCGACTCAAAAGTTGAGATCAGATGTTGAACGTAGAGGCATTAACTCATCTCTAATTCTTGCGATTTTGTTGGTGAAAAGTCTGCAAAATCATTTGCTAGTGTAGTTAAGGAGACTCACCAGAGGATACATTTCATCTGGATGGTGTCCTGTGAAGGATCTTGTTTACTGTGTTAAACAGTACTTTCTGATCATTCTTGTGCTGGTCAATCATACTAGAGTAGAACGACATCTTGGATTTGGAGATTTCAGAGTTTACAAGTTGGCAGTGCTCTAATACGAAGATCTCTCTGTCAACTTGGAGCCTGGATGCGCGCCATTTGCGCTCCATGCCTCGCTTGGTTATCTTAAGTTCATGTATTTCTTCCGTATACCATGGAGAGAGAGGTCGGAGGCTAACGGTCTTCTTCTTTAAAGGAGCATGTGAGTCCAGGATAGTCCTTAGAGTGGTTTCATATTCCTCAATGGTCCGAGATCCCAGGTTCGCTACATTAACAGAGTGGACGATGTCGCTATCATTTATAGTAATAATTAGGTCTAACGTGTGGTAACCTACATGTGTGAGTTGTTGTACACGCTGTTTCAAATTAAGGATGTTTAGGCGTTCCAGGAACTTTTTGCCGTAGGGGTTACCGTTTGCTTCAACATGGAAATTGAAACCACCCCTTAGTAACAGACGCCCCGGGTCATTGTTGATCTCTTCTAGAAAGCTGCGAAATTCCAACAAGAATAATTCACAGGTTAACCCGTTTGAGCTGGAGGGATGAGGTCGATAGATTGTTATCAGACGTATAGGATTGGGGCCAGCCATCAACATGTCCATGAATTCAAACGACTTAAATGTTTTCCTCTGTTTAGGCTTAAAAGCAAATGACTTATTGTAGAGTAGTGCAACACCGCCTCCCCTGATAGAGTATCCGTCGCTGTCATCTTGTAGCCAGGTCTCGGTAAGAGCAAATATGTCTATTTTGTGATCAACCTCCGGGGATCAACCAGAAATTCCTTTCAGCGACTGATTTATTCCTCATAGACCTTCAACCTCGTTCCCAGGGTCTCTCTTCTTCCCGCCCCCAAGAGCGAGAGTAGTACTGTAGCTCTTCCAGACCTCTAATTTTATTGGCCCCGTAGTACTGTAGCTTCTACTGTGTTTAGGTCTAGGGCTATTGTTTGTGTTGTTTAACCTATTGTTTCGTTAACCAATCACTGAGCTTGTTTGGAAAGGTACAGCCTCTCCCAAGAGCGAGAGAGGGAAGAAGAGAGACCCTGCGAACGAGGTTGATAGACCTTGTGTTTATTAAGTAATGATCCGCATAAGAAGGATAGTGCTGAACGGCATTGACGATGGAATGTCAACTATTTTCATTGTTACAACTAGTGATCTCATTGGCCTAGACTCAAAAACCGCTAAAAAGTTAAGGTTCAAGGTGCATTAAGTCTAATTTTTTTAAGGTTTGAAGTATTTTGAGACCCAATCGCACAACATGCAATTTTTAAAAGATATTGTATTTGGGAACTTCATCAAAGAAGCAAAATTAGTAGCTATTGTCTTCTGCTATTCTAATTGGTTAAGCACGAAAATTTCCTAAACTTTATTTGACGCAAATGGATTTTATGTATTTTTATAATGAAATATAATTATGAACCATCAGCACCTTCTCTATTCTTGAAATCAAAGATATTCTTTGTGGGAAAGAGCCAATGACGCAGAACAATGAAGTTTACTATAGTTCTTATGTGAAGCATTACTTAACAAGCAAAAATTTACATATCGATGATGTTTATTGTCCGGTATCAGAGGTGATCGAGGAATACAAATAAGATTCGACGAGTTTCTTGAAGTAGAGCGAGAGGAGAACAGCTCGCAATGTTCGTTACGATATGTTATTCGAGCCACAATTCTGTTGCTCACGGAGACATGTCGATGGGTTTTTTGTTCGTTAACAAGTAAGATCGAGGAATATCAATGAGATTCGACAGATTCTTTGAAGTAAGGCGAGAAAAAAACAGCTCGCCTGGTTAAGATGCAAAACAATTTACACTGTCACGGTGCGTTATTCGAACGACGATTCTGTCGCTCATAGTTCGCCGTCCAGCCCGTTTAGCACGTCTCGTATTTAAAAGAGGCATAGATTTTAACTGATTCCATCTTTCAAGAGAAATGAAGCCGTAAGGCCTCAAGCTTAGGAGAGTAGAAGTTGAATATCTGAAGTCAGGCCTCGACAAGTTAGCACTCGGCGCAAGGTCAAGGTTGCGAGAAATTGAAGTCACTTGAAGGTCGCGGTCAATCGAGGAGTTGGTTGTCAATTTCAGCGGGCCAGGGTTGCTTTCAACATCCATGCAGATAGTAAAGAATTCATTCGTCGTTAATGGTTACACAAATGTCCGTGTTTGCTCCAAAGAACTATCACACGACGCGAGTTACTAGCACCAAGCAGCCCAAATTGCAAAAATCATCCACATCTCTCTTAAAATGGCCACAGTTAGAAACAAAACTCAAACTACTAGAAAAAACGGATGGCTCCCGGTCCAAAGCAATAAAAAACATGAAAATGATAGAACGCAAAACAACCTGGAAGCCATTGCAGCGCATTATTCGCAGCAAAACAACTTTGCACCGTTGTGCGCATGAGCAGAATTATTCGTAGGCAGTTATTCGCAGATCACGTGATGGGCTCTCGGCCAATGAAAAGGAAGAAAAAATGCATCGGATGATAACATGCCTTATTATACGACATAGCATTTTAGAGTGCGAATACACGCCAAACCGAGAGCAAATATTACACGTTGTGTCACACCCTTCTGAGCGCGCGCCAGGAAAAACACTTTCAAAAACTCAGACTTGGGGGAAGGTTATTGTCGTATAATAAACAATTAATTCAGCGAAAAGTTGTGTAATATACAGCTAGGCATTTTTACTCGTCAGCAAGAAATTAGAACAAGATCTTAAACCCAAAGAAATCAAGCCGTCAATTGTGAATCGGCAATGCGTTGTTTATCGTTTTTCATGTGATCTGTGCGATGCAGATTATGTCGGATACACAGCCCGACACCTTCATCAACGCATTGCTGAGCACAAAAACTCGACAATCGGTAGACATTTCGTCGAAGCTCACGGTAGCAAGATTCTTTTGAAAGAAAGCCAATTTAGAATCTTGAGAAGAAAGTGCCAGGGCAAACTTGATTGTTTAGTTTTTGAGATGCTTTTCTTCAAGCAACTGAAGCCTAATTTAAATGTCCAGACGGATTCCATACGTGCTAAACTTTTTGTTTAACCTGTAACTTATTCATTTGTTACAGTTTCTTAATTATGTATTGTTCTTTTTACTATTTATATACTTTTAACATATCGACATTTTTTGACTTGATAATGACGTTAAGTTAGCGTCGAAACGTCGTCACTTTTTAAGTCGTGAATACGACTTATCGCGGTTACTGGAGAAAAGTCACTCGCTCATCGTAAACTTTGGAAAAATTTTCGTATTACCCCATACATTTATTATGCATGCATACTTCATAACAATGGCAATTCCCGCGTGTATTGAATATATGCATCACTAATCGCTACTTACTTCA
>JAJLRJ010000014.1:11155508-11518008 GCA_024195265.1 Dendrophyllia cribrosa | reverse complement strand
ACTAGTCCCAGTCCCCGCTTTACTCGGCCGTGTGGAAAACAAGTCTAACTTTGACGGGCCATAAAAAATAGGGGTTTTAAGCAAAAGCAAAAGTTTTTGCGGCATTTTACTCAGTTCAATACAAAGATTTATTCTGATGAAAAAAACTTTCTGGGGTTATAGACACTTTAAGACTAACCCATCAACCCTGCTTGGGTATAACTATATAGTTTGTATTGTTTTGGATCACCGAGGCGTAAATTTTCTAACTATAGTTAGAGCGAACAGAGAAGCGGTCACATTACCGAAATAGCTAACTATAGTTATCCCCGTCTTAACTATAGTTAGTAGCCCAGATGTGACCGCAGCCATAATCTTTGCCGCGAGAAAAGCAAAACCCGAAGAACAATAGAAGCCTCGCTCCCGTGCAAACCAAAACAATAATAGAGGCGCGTGAAGCATAATGAGCAATACTGGGTCTTTAAAGTTATAGTGAGGCGCTATTAAATTTTAAAGTCACCTCTCCATATAACGTGACCTGTTTTAAAGACGTTTATTTGCTGTGAGTAGATAACGTTTGTAGGATTACAAACTGAAAATGATTTGAGTCACCTCCGAGCTAAGAATTGTCAGAAAAGACGGACGTTCGAGTCCGTAAACTACCAGCCGTATCGAATATCTCCGAAACAAAATGGCTACCAAGGTCACCGACTAGGCTTAGAAAGAAATGTATGGGCTAATAAATAAAATTGTAAAAGGCAAATTTCTGACCTCGCCTGCAACATTTGTCGGAGTTGCTTCCACTCGAACAAAGCATAGTGAATCGACGTTGAAAACCATGGCTCCAGGTTACGACGTTAACGTGTTTCATTTGTAATTTGATTTCAGCTATTTTCTGCGCCATAAAATCCTTGTAATATCTTACAAATATCCCGAAATTAGTCGTCTCAAGTTCACCGTGACTATTGAACTCTTCTGAAGTCGAATCATATTTGCCGTAATCTTTCCTCAAAGTAGACATTAATTATCATCAATGTTCTTGCTCTTGCTCATTTTGGCAAGAGATAATAATCTTGGCGCGTACTCCTACCCTCGAAAATGTGAGAAGGCTAATTTAAACTTTTCGTCAGATTTAATTTCTTCATGTTGTGAATTAGCACCAATATCCTTGCTCGTTTTGACAACTAAATACTTAATTATCATGGCGCTCCTTCGCTCTGTTGTGATTAGTCTATTCATAGTAATGTTAGTGTGGCTGACATGTATGCTGTCAAAAAGCACGGAGTGGGGGGGGGGGGGGGGGGGTACTCCCTTATATGACCTATACGGGGCCGTGCCACTGGATAGGGTATGGTTTTTGGCATTTTTGTCCTGAACAGGGTATATAATTTAACGTGAGTCTGTCCTAAATAGGGTATGGTTCCAGTTAACTTAGCGCTTGTGGTGTCTTCCCTTGTCGTGATTGGTATATTCATGCGAAGGCGAAGTCGTTTTCTTTTCAAAGGATCCGTCTACCATTTTTTTAAAGCTTAGATCAATAACCACCAACAAGCCGTGTCCTAGGCAGGGTCCTAAAATAGAGGATGTTGTCCTACACAGGGTAGGTATTTTCGTTCTTTTGTGTGTGTCCTAAACAGAGTCAGGCTCTCAGACCCTCAGCGGCACCCCTATACCCAAATATTGGTCAAGTCCTCTCCCCCCCGGTTAAAAAAGAGATGAGCATTTGAAATTCAGTGGTGACCTTATGACTAATTTAAGATCAAACATAAACAACACTCGACGGCCGAACAAAATTCACCAAATTTCATATTTATTTTATATACAAGGCCAAGAAAAGCGTCTCTTTTAACTGTTCCCTTACTAAAAGCTCCATTTACACGCGCAAAAAAATCGGCACGGCACCCCCAAATTTCGGTACCGTGGCCAAACTATTTAAGCACGGCACTCCCAGTTTACACGAACAAAATAGTGGAAGTTCTCTCAAATGAGCACGGTACCTATTTCTGTATTGGCACCCCTAATATTCGCCTGTATTTCCCCGGGAAAATGGCGGGAAATGATATTATTGTCACTGTTTAACGGTTATTGATTAGAAATCGGTGCCTAGAACAACAAGAAGGACGTCAACGTTACGAAAGACGTCTGAAAGGAATGTATCGTAACGTTATCGTCTGTATCGTATCGTTTCTTATAATATACTCAGCAAAATATACAGTTTCTGATTGGCCAATGACGAATGCATAATTAGATTACAGAGTGCAAATCTAGGCTGTAAAGTGCAATAACTTGAACAAGAAAGCTGCGAACCTGTTGCGCTTACTTTAAAAGCTTGAAAGTTCAAGCTTAAATATTTCTTTGATCAATTTTTAGATTTCAGGCATGGTTTACTTGTCAAAAGATTGTTATTGATTGGTTAAAAATAAAACTTGTGAGCATTTTGGAAACCATTGAAGCGTTTCATTTCAAAATTTGAAAACATCACTCGTGCCCATAAATCACGAAATGTACAAGTAGTTCATACGATTTCCTATACGTATCGTATCGTCTGTATCAACAGACGATACGTCTGTCTGTATCAACAGACAGACGATACGATACGTATAGGAAATCGTATGAACTAGTTGTGCATTTCGTGATTTATGGGCACGAGTGATGTTTTGAAATTTTGAAGAGAAACGCTTCAATGGTTTCCAAAATGTTCACAAGTTTTATTTTTAACCAATCAATAACTGAAGTGTGTATCGTCCGCCATTTTGAAATTACAATAGTTGCTACGCATGCGTGACGGCTTAAAATTCGTTCAAAATTATTAGAAATCGAACAGGCACGGCACAGTTAACGTTTACATGAACACATTTTTTGGCACGGTGCCTTCTTTACTCGTGCCGAGACTACCTCCTGGAGTTAGTCTCGGCACCCCTAAAATTTTGGGCACCAGTGCCACAGTGTGTTTGGGTCCGACACGTTTACACGTAGATAATTGGGAGTGCCGTGCCCCCGGGAGGGTACTCAACAAAGTTTTGTACGGGGATGCTCCGCCCCGAGGTCCAAACCCTTACCCTATCATATACTGTTTTTGACAGAAAAGGTACCCCTTTCATATACCTTTCATTGAAAATGGTACCCCTTTCATATACCTTTCGTTGAAAATGGTACCCCTTTCATATAGCCTTTGCGTGCGTCTGTTTGATATATTTTGAAAGCCCCTTTTTATAATACTTAAATTGCAGTTTTCCCTTCCTTTTTTATGCTTCAACTTGTGTTTTCGCTACCATTTCCTATTCTTCGTGAAATCCCTACCCTTTCACATACTTCAACTCGTGAAATCCCGACCCTTTCATATACAATGAACTGCAAGGCTGATCTGACCACGCAAAAAAGAAAAAAAGTAAAATTTGCGAGACATCATCACGATAGAAACCGATAAAGTAGGATCGTAACCGTGGACAATTGTTTCGTTGTTATTGCAACTCATCAGCACGGTGTAACGATCTAAGTGTCGCCAGCAAGAAAGCCAACGCAAATAGATTGCACAATGACCCGTACACAATATCAGGTTCCGTACTATGTATTCACTTGTCACCCGAAACACGCGTGCCACATCACGTGTTTCGGGGAACAAGGAGCCCACAGTGTATCGCAAAGATGTCTCGCAAATTGAAATGTAGATCGACAAAGCCGATCTGAACATTTAAACGCATGGGCAAAAGCATGGTTTTGCCCATGCGTTTAAATGTTCAGATCGGCTTTGTCGATCTACATTTCAATTTGCGAGACATCTTTGCGATACACTGTGGGCTCCTTGTTCCCCGAAACACGTGATGTGGCACGCGTGTTTCGGGTGACAAGTGAGTACATAGTACGGAACCTGATATTGTGTACGGGTCATTGTGCAATCTATTTGCGTTGGCTTTCTTGCTGGCGACACTTAGATCGTTACACCGTGCTGATGAGTTGCAATAACAACGAAACAATTGTCCACGGTTACGATCCTACTTTATCGGTTTCTATCGTGATGATGTCTCGCAAATTTTACTTTTTTTCTTTTTTGCGTGGTCAGATCAGCCTTGCAGTTCATTGTTTTTGTTCATTCATTTTTTGGGCTGGTTAGGTCTCTCGTAGATCCCACGTATCATTAGCAGCATTATCGTTTGCGGTCTTCTGCAGTTTACTTTTATTTCCTTTCATATACCTCCAGCATCAGAAAGGTACCCCTTTCGGGCGGAGCATCCCCGTATAGCCCATTATAGGGAGTACCCCCCCCCCCCCCCCCCCCCCCCCCGGGCCGTGCCCAAAAATCATTAGTACCGTGCCAAATTGTTAGCGCGTGATGGGGTTTTAATTACCGGCAATTTTCTTGCTTGCTTTAACGAGACACATAAGAAACATGTCATGATGACATGCCATGAGAGGTCAAAGCCATTCATTGCGGTAGATAAACTATTTTTGCGGTAGGAAATAATGTTATGCGAGGAATGTACAGTTTATCAATGTGTGATCCATAAATCCAGAGCGTTAGTTTCTTTTAACGAGCGTTTGCCATACAAGCTGCTGTAATTTTAGCTACCCTCCCTCACCCCCGGAAGACATTGGCATGGTTTAATAAAGCCGAAACGCGAGATATGAATAGTTAATGAAATTATAGAGTGAATTGCACCAAATAAAAACTTGTACATTTGCACAAAATGATAAACTTTAGTTGGTTAAGGCCCCGTTTACACGGGTCCGGACAAATATTTGCACGGACGAATTTTGTTCCTAGACAACGTGTTTACATGGATCCGTGCAAATTCTGTTACAGATTGCAGTGGTGTTTACACGGAAACTTGCACACTTAGCCGTTCAAAAACTCGTCCAGTTCCGCCGGTCCCGTGTAAACGCAAGGTGGAACCGTGCAAGTTTTTGTCCGTGCAAAAATTTGTCCGGACCCGTGTAAACGGGGCCTAAATCAACAAAAATATGACGTCTCTTGCTTACTATTGCATAATTAAACCGTAATGGCAATAATTCAGTATTCCAAAATAGAACAAAACCCAAAATTCATGCTATCTTGCTCTTCCATACTCTTGCATAATCAAACCGAAAGATTTCTACTTAGCTAAATCACCAAAATCTGACCTCTCTTGCATACTATTGCATAATCATGAGTGCTAAACATTTAGCCATTTTACAAACAACGAGTTTAGATAAACTACATCTAATATATACCCACCTATTTTTTGGTAACCACATGGTTATCTGTTATTAGGTCATCTCCGTTCTTTCTGAATCGAGATGATATTAGAGTCACCAAAATCATGACTTGTTGCTCTTCCAAACTCTTGCCCATTTAATTCGCAGGAACAAACTTTTACCGGTAAACGAATGCAATGCGTATATTTAACTAAACACAGAAACTCAGTCTGCGCTCTGGGCGAGAATTGAACGTGACGTAAGCTATTTATACTTTACAGTCTGTCCAATCTCTCAACAGTGACTGTGTTCAATAATTTTGATATTATATTTCGTTATTTCGCTGAATTTATTATATTCTCGCTCATATGAAAACCCAAATTTTCCCATTGGATTTAACTTCCTCAAACCGTCTGCATTCATTTTAAAAATGCACCGTGAAATTCTCAAACTGCGTTTACCAACAACACACATTTGACCCACAATATACCCTACTAATGGAAACACTAATGGCTTTACGACAAATGATTAACAAGAAAAACACAAATTTCTTGACCCTTTGAAGATCAATTAAGGTGGCTCCATTGTTATTTCGGCGCACTCGTCTATGACAAACTTTGTCTCATAACTTTTCCGGCTCTAAAGCGATGCTTCTAAAACTTTGCGAAAACTTACAGCTATTATCTAGCAATAATATGATAAAATTCGATTTTAATGTGAAAAAATATATTTAGTGATAATCGGGCTTAAATGAACCCCACTTTTTGAACAAAATCGCACCCTGTAAAAAAATTTGCTGTTATATTTGTGTTAAATTTCTGGAATAAGCATACATTGACTTAATACATACCCATACCAAGTTTCAGCAAAATCGTTGGAGCAGAAATGCGGAAGAATTAACGCCATCAAAATTTAGCCCCAAAATTCTCTTAAAATTTTAAATACTTCACGCTCTTTGACTAAACAATCTACGAACCCAAATTTCTGGGAGAAGCCTTCCCAATGCTTGCTAAATCTGAATTATAAGCCGATTGCAAATCGTGCGAACCGTTTAAAAGTATTCACTAGTTCTGTAAATATTATAAAATGCTCCAAAACCTGCTCAAATCTCCAATGCTGCGTTTTCCATCATTTTTCGAAAATTATCCTGCAGTTTGGTGTCAAACTCCTTCCACATGAATTTCAAGGTACTGCAATACTTTTACATCAATTGGTTTTTGCTTAGAAGGGCTTCCAGTTGGAGAAATAGTTGTTGGGATTATAAGCTACTTCGCATCTGAGCTGAGGCGAAGCTGACAAGCAGTTTTCAGAGTTTTGTTTATGAATACGAAATGAGCACGTGTGGAATTTATTCTAAGAATTCGCACCTTAGTTAGGGGGGCGTACGTGACATGCACGCGTAGTCAGCGTAGTCCCCGCATTTAAAAACATTGCACCCCATGGAAACTTCTAATGAAGCGTACATACTCCCTCCCCTCCTGGGGTAACTAGCGCGCATATTTCGTTTGCCCCCCCCCCCCCCTTATAAAGCGTTGATGATGACATATTTGTCTAAATAAACAGTTTTTTCGCTAGTGCGAAAAGGCCCTACTTCTTTACAATAATAAACGTGACACGTCCATTAAAAAAACATTTGAAAGTTTGATCGAAAACGTGATATATTGAAAGTTAATAAAATCATGACATGCCAATACCCTAGGGAAATTAACAATAGGTCCGGGGGTACTCCCCAAAAATTTTAGTGACGGTGTGCGACGCCCTTCTTGAAATCCGAACCGGTATTACCAACCATATCCTTAATGCCCTTATATATCTTGTATAAAGAAGTAACCCCCCGTCCCCAGAGCCTTCGTTTCGTTTGATCAGCGGAAAAAACGAAGGGCTCTGGTAACAGTGCCTTCCGGATGTCGTAAAATCCACGACATCCGTTAGCGCATGCCTAATGCGCTTGCTCAATGCCAGAAACCGGAAATAAAAAACCTTTCGTGTGTGCATTCTCGTCCCCAGAGCCCTCGTTTCGTTTGGTTGAGCTCTGGAGACGAGAATGTTATGTGTGTGGAATGGCGTTCGAAAGGACTGAACAAGACTTAACAATTACAGGAAAACATCGCGCTGAAAAAGAAAGAAGAAAAGCTTCACGTGCTGCTGTTATTTAGAAGAAAGATTGTCTTTGTATTTTGCCTACTGGTTTTAGAAAATCCTGGATAAGTCAACAGTCTTCCAAGACACATACTGATTATTTTCGGAAACGAATCGCTCATATTTAGCGACAATCAGATCCCGTTATACTTTGAAATTTAGCAGCCGTATCTTTACCTGCTAAACCAAACAAAACTGGGTAACATTGGTCGTTGAATGCGTTGAAATTAAAACGTTGGTTTTGTTGTAGTCATGGGACTTCAACATTTGCAATTTAACCGGAAGTAAAACCTTATGCGTAGAAGCGTAAAATTTTTTACCTTGTTGCGCATTCATTTTTAAACGGCCAATCAAAAAATTCAAATTTTTGTCCGTTACCAGAGCTACACGAGACACAATTTAAAAAAAAAAACGTGGAGCTCTGGGGACGAGAATGTCTATACTCATACCTATATCTCGTCTGTGCATGCGCGCATTAACGAGATAAAAAATGGGGCCCCAGGGAGGGCTCCATCGCATCTATTCCAAGGCGTCCTTAAGTATTACGGGAAAACTTTAGCCTGTTTTATCTCCAGACACAATCATTTTACTTTGTAGCTATTAAATATACTGTGGTCCGCCTCGAATAGCTAGAACGTCAAACGCTAACTGAGGGGGTGAAGGATTTTCTTTTTTCTTTGTGTTCGTTTTCTTTGTTATAATAAAGCTCATGTTGTTGTACATATGTTGTTGTTGATAATTAGGGTTTCAGACAATACATGGTCTGGCGTTTAGAATATGTGCCATTTGTATAGTTACTAATTATACCTACTCATCCCTCTCCCCTCAGTACTTTGAGTATTGCGAGGAAGCTCAGTGGGTGGTGGAGGTGATGAAGGCCACAGGGAAACCAACTGCCATCACTATGTGTATTGGACTTGCTGGGGATAGCAGCGATGTACCTCCAGCAGAATGCGCTGTTAGACTCGCAAGAGCAGGTTAGTTCTTGTTCGTTTATTCATTTCTAAGCTTTGTACAATTTTCTAAAAGAGACGAAACGGTAGATATCGCGCCTTTCAGTAAATCCTCTCTCAAGGTGGGGGGGGGGGGGGGGGGGGGGCGGGGGCTTAATAGTGAGCGGGGGCTTATTATAATTTAGCGTAACGCGATGTGATCCGAACTTCCTGCACGTGAATAAACGTCAATAAACCATACTTTGATTGATCAATGAAATGTTATACATTCAAGATTACTGTAATTACGATTATTTTTTGATACAAGTACCGGTTATCTTTCCACAAAGCTCCCGAGTACTATATGTGAATTCGTGCCTGGATTGGAACAGTAAAAATGTACCGGTAATACAGTCTGTTGTTTATTGTTTTGGTTGTGAAGTGAAAGGAAGGGAGGAAGGGCGGCTTAAAGGGGGGGGGGGGGGGGGGGCTTAATAAATTTCTTGCTCCAAAATGGGAGGGCTTATTACAGAGGGGAGGCTTATTTGAGAGGAGGGGGCGGGGCTCACAAACGCGCAGCAGAGTCGCGAAGACGAGCCAGTTAACGAAGCAAGCTGGCAAGGAGGCTGACATTTTTTTCCCGCCCATGACGCCGTCCCGTGTATGCATATGTAGTATCTGAGTATGATTCTTTAGAGTGCCTCAAATTCATTGTAAAAATTACTTAGTACGAACATGTAATTTACTCACACACTCAGTTTCACTTCTACAACAGTTAGAGCAGTTTTCAATATTTAAGTAATTTCGTAATTGCTTTGGTTTTGCATAATTTCGTTGCTTTGTGATTGGCTAAGAACTCTGGTACCACTTTCTCAACCATCCGAAGTAAAAGCAACACCAGACTTGCTTGTACGCGTTTTTCCGCGTATTTGCTTCTAGTTCTGATTAGTTCATTGGATTGTGTACGTCTAGTGTGATTTGTAGATTTATTACTTTGGTTTTACGACTTCTCTCTCTCTCTCTCTCTCTCTCTCTCTCTCTCTCTCTCTCTCTCTCTCTCTCTCTCTTTGCTTAATTAAACCAAATTCTCAAACAATTCTCAAACTTTTTCTATTGTTGCAATTTACAGGCCCCCGGGAACCGAAGACGAATTCTTTTGTTTTCTCGAAGAGGTCGTAAAAACGCTTGACTTTGAGAACAAAGAGATTTTTGTTATCGGGGATTTCAATTGTAATTATCTGTCTGAAAATCGGAATTCTGAACTGAGTCAATTAATCGCAATTAGCGAAATCTATCAACTCACTCAAATTATAAACAAACCAATCAGACTAACGGCGTCTTCTGAGTCACTCATTGATCTAATTTTTACTAATGAAGAATCAAGAGTTGTGTCTCAGGGCGTGATCGATTGCGGAATTAGCGACCACTGCCTTGTGTATGTTGTTCGTAAAATTGCAGTTCCTAGCAAAAATAGACACAAATATGTTACCACAAGGTCGTTCAAGAACTTTAATTTAGACTTGTTTATTCATGAATTACATAGATTACCTTGGGGAGATATGGAATCTTTGGATTCACCTAATGAAATGTGGAATTTTTGGAAGGATTTATTTTTAAGTGTTGCTAACAAACACGCTCCACCGAAAACAAAACGAGTGCGACATAAACCTTCACCTTGGCTTACTTCCGAACTCAAAGAGATGATAATAAATCGTAATCGCCTGAAAAAGAAGTCTGTGCGCTCGGGTGACCCAAACGATTGGAGCGAGTACAAATCTGCTAGAAACAAAATTAACAACAAAATAAGACAATCAAAGGCTGATTATTATCATAAGGAAATTCAAAAGAATACTGGCAATGGGCGTGAAATTTGGAAAACCATATATAATCTCATGTCGCGCAAAATGAAAAATAATTCGATTAATGAATTGAAAGTTGACAATGTATCATACACTGAGCCCGCTAATATTGCTGCTGAGCTTAACAAGCATTTTATTGAGGTGGGGTCAAAACTTGCCTCTGTTTTTCCACAGAACAACTGTAACTATCAACAATACCTGTCCAAAACAAACACTAAATTTTGTTTTGAAAGAATTTCTGTGAAGTCTGTCCTTGAAACCCTAAAATCTCTCTCAACCAAGAAAGCAGTTGGGCTTGATAATATTTCTGTAAGCCTATTAAAAGTTGCAGCTCCTGTTATTGCTGAACCTCTTTGTAAAATTTTTAACAAGTCACTGGAAACTGGTATATTTCCAACGGAGTTCAAAAATGCCAAAGTTTTCCCTGTATACAAGAAAGACGATAAGTCTGATCCTAATAATTATCGACCGATCTCTGTTCTACCGATTGTTTCTAAACTTTTTGAAAGGGCTATTTATGACCAGCTATATATTTATTTTTCTAGCAACAACTTGTTCACTAAGCATCAATCAGGTTTTCGTTCGTTGCATTCTACAGCAACTGCGCTATTAGAGGCAACGAATGAATGGTATTTCAACGTTGATCAAGGGAACATAAACTTGGTTGTATTTCTTGATCTGGCTAAGGCCTTTGATACTGTATCCCATGATATTCTCTTACAAAAACTAGAATTATATGGTATAAGTGGACTGACCCTGAACTGGATCAAATCTTACCTGAGTAATAGGAAACAATTATGCGTGGTTGAAGGAAGCGCTTCACAACCGCGAACAATCACCTGTGGTGTTCCACAGGGATCGATTCTCGGACCACTACTCTTTCTTATTTACATAAATGATCTTCCCGCGTGCCTTAAGTTCTCGACTGCACGAATGTTTGCAGACGATACTAGCATTACAACCTCTTGTAGATCAATAAAGTGTCTTCATAGTGAAGTTAACCGCGATTTGAATAACATTCAAAATTGGTTACTTGCCAACCAACTTAGTTTGAATGTTCTCAAAACAGAGTATCTGTATTGTGCCTCTGATTTCAACCTAGTTAACATTGAAGCCAGTAGTACCAATATTAACATTGGTGGCCAGCCAATATACAGGGTTCAGACCACAAAATCCCTTGGGGTAATGATTGATCAACGTTTAGTTTGGGATGAACATGTCGACAGCCTATGTAAACGCGTCTCATCTGGACTAGCCGCTTTAAAACAAGCTCGTCGGTATGTTCCCCAAGCCACTCTCATAACTATATACAAGTCACTCATTAAACCCCTTTTTGACTACTGTGATGTAGTTTGGGGCAATTTAAATAAAACACTGACCTCAAGACTACAAAAACTACAAAATCGAGCGGCCAGAATTATAACCCGTAAGGGTTATGATGTAAGATCAACCAATATTCCAAAAGAATTAGGATGGGATGATCTGGAGACTATTAGAAGAAAGCATATAGCGATCCTGATGTATAAAATTATGAATAGAATAGCCCCAGGTTATCTTATTGATCTTTTCGAAAAGAGTTATAGTGTTTATACACTTCGTGAGAGCGGAAGTCGATTACTCCTACCTAAATATAATACTGAATTTGCAAAAGGTAGTAGTTTTTCTTTTGTTGGAGCAAAAATATGGAATTCTATTCCATTTAACATCAGATCTGCAAATTCTCTCTCCGCTTTTAAAACACAGATTAACAATCTCGCTGTCTTCTAGTTAGTGTAATATAGTTACTGATCATTATTGTATAATTGGAATAGTAAATTTTTTAGTACACGGCTTTTCTGTAAAGCAGTTAATTCAGTTACTGATGTAAACACCGTGTTTAAATAAAGTTTATTCATTCATTCATTCATTCTCTCTCTCTCTCTCTCTCTCTCTCTCTCTCTCTCTCTCTCTCTCAGTTTGTTTCTGAAAAGAATGCAAAACGGATTAAAATTGCGTCACAGAATATAGCACATCGTTAAAGAACGATTCCAACTGAAATAATTTTATTGTTTCCTTATTGTCAGGTGCTGACATCGTTGGGGTAAACTGTAAGTTCGATCCGTTTATTTCTCTTGAAACTCTCCGTCTGATGAAAGAAGCACTTGATAAAGAAGGACTAAACTGTCACTTGATGATTCAGCCTGTTGGGTACCACACTCCAGATGCTGGCAGGACAGGTTTTTCAAGTTTACCCGAGACTCCTTTTGGTACGAGCTTGTTTCACTCAGCCAACTATTTAGCGAGGGTGGTTAGGTCACCAGTGGGGCGGGAGTTCGGCTTGTAAAGTCAGACCAGCACTTATTATAACTGTTGAAGAATGTGGTGCTTAAATCTGCTGTTGCAGTTGCAGATAGTTAAACCTTTTTTGTGCTTTGTATGACTCTGCTGAAATGGTACCTGTCTGTCATTTAAAGACGTAAAAGAACTGTCGAGAACGTACCGAACTCCGGAGTCGTCGTCGTCGTCGTCGTCATTACCATCCTCATATACATTTCATAAAACTAATGATAATATGTGTTGTCGACCAGAACAATATTTTTTAGCTGACATTTTGTTTGTAGTTGCCTTTCTACGTATTGAAGCTTATGGCAGGAGATTTCGAGGATCGAGTTTCAGTAATTGGGTGACAAAGCGATTTAAGTGAAATTTACAAGTTCCGCGATTTTTTTGCGCTGGTCCTTTTGGATAATAAGGAACTATATTTGTTCTCTCAAACAGGAACAATTGTCCACCATTCTTGATTAATCGGAACAAAAAGGTCCTGTTGGTAACAAATACAGTATGTTGCCCAGTTTCCGGCCACTTTAGTTTGTAATCGCTATAACTCCTTTGTTTTGCACGGGAAATTTCTCAATTTCCTTTCAAAGACAGTTCATTTACTTACCTTTAAAACGTTAAATGGTTGGCGACCTTCCCCAAGTATTAAAGAAATTATACCATTTTTCGCAAAACTAGTAAGTTGCCCAGTTTCCGGCCAGCTAGCCCAGTTTCCGGCCACCGACTTAAAGTAAATTTTCCTTGAAACCGCTCGACGTAAACCGACTTGTAAGTCCCTTGATAATAGTGGTCGCCTAGTTATAAATATCAGGTAAGTTTCAATATTAAGCTTTGTCGCCTACTGTTTTACTATTCAAAATACGTATGACCTTAGTGACCCGGAAGCGTGTCTTCCGCAGTTTGTTGACAGACTACTACAAAAACAAATCATGACTTACGTACTTTTAGTCACGCTATACATGCATAAGCTGTTGTTAATTCGTAATCTTTGTTACACTAACACATGTATCTTTAATTTCTCGACCAGGAAATTTTAATATTCGGTTCTTTCACTTAATAAGAAATAGGTTTTGAGCAATGTGTCTTTTAGTGGCCGGAAACTGGCACACTAGGTCGAAATCTTCGCTGAGAGTTGACTGCTAAAATTTCAGGAACAGCCCTATTCCAGCTGACGATGATAGATTCCCTAATCACTTTCATCTTTAATCTAATATTTGTCCAAAAATTATGAAGCTCCTTGAGATATTTCCTGTGAAACGAGCTATTTGTTTATCTACGGTAGTTTTGATGTGCAGTGAAACGAGCCAAAATTAATCGCTAAACGTTCAATCACCTGGACAAAACATTTCCTTCCTCAGCCGTTCCTTGTTCAAAAAGAACGCCAAAACCACCAATGTGTAGCGGAAATGTTCGTCTTTCTTTCGGAACGCTTCGGTGGACGAAAATTTAAAACTCCGACGAACATAACCGACGTAATTGTTTTTTGGCCGGAAACTGGTACTGGCCGGAAACTGGGCAACACACTGTAAGAACACAATGGTTCTCTTTATCCGATAAAAGGGAACAAATGGTCCTATTTAAATTGTTCCCTTTCTAGTAAGTTGTTCTTTATTTGTTCCTAGGGGAACAAAAGTTCCTTTCTGGGGCACCCTTTGCTAAAAGTGGAACTTCTCTGTTGCACAGTAAAGGAACAAAGTTGTCCTTGTTATTCAAATAGGACCAAGTGCTTCTTTGAAATGTTCCTTTGAGAGAAAATGGGATCGTTTTGTTTCTGATTAGAAGAACAAAGTGGTCCTCTATAGGAATTGTACATTGTAGGAACATGTTGAGTATGTTCCCATTCAACTCTATGGGAACATTTCTTTTCTGTGTGAATCAGAACAGAGCATTCCTGTTAGCCCCAAAAGGAATACTTTGTTCCTGATTGAATGGGAAAAAACATATTTAACCCAATAGGAACACTTTGTTCCGGCTTGATTGAATAGGAACAAAATGTTCCTCTCTGATCTTTGAATGGCTGAGAAGGGGCAAGTCCATGCAAGTTTGTTGTCAGTCATTGTTTCAGTAATTCCCAAAAGTAACAAACATGCCTCAACATGTTTGAACATGAAAACTTAAAACAAAGCGCGTATTTGAGCAAGATTTCATGTGCTTTATCAGGGGGTTTGTTAAGCTTATTTCTTGTCATGAGTAAACGCAGGAAGGAAATTGACTGGTCTAATATATCTGGTGCATCACCAAAACCAAAACGGCTCCACTTAGAAGAGGACGACAGTGATGGCGCTTTCCACTGCCCTGTGCAAACATGTGAAAATGATAGTTTTACAACTCAAAGAGGTTGCAGAAAACACGTCAAAACAAACATCCTTGGTTTTATTACTTTGATGAAAAGCCTGACGATTGCTAGAACATTGGTAGCGCAGACGATAATGAAGAAAAAGGCAAACTATCTTCTTATTCAACCAAGATGCTACCATCCTTGATATTTCAAGTACGATTGGTAAACTGTTTGAGAACTGGCTTAGTGGAAGTGGTGGTGGATGCAAAAGTAGCAGGCAAGCTCAACAGATCATTCGAAGGAGTTTCAAATATCTAAAGTTCTGCTGTGAAGACGATGAAGAAGATTTGATTTGGGGCATGGTTGATTTTAGCCTAAGGTCACCGAATTTTCTCTTTAGATTTATCGATGCAATGCAAAGCAAGTGGGGATTGGGTCATGCCGGTCGCCTTGCATACTTGGACTCCATTGCTGACTTGATCGATTTTCGTAAAACCCATAGTGCACCAGATGCAGCTGTGCGCAATTTGAATTCCACAGAAATCTACTTGAAAAGAGCTCGCAAGACGGTCTCTAAAATGATGAGGTTACAATGGACAAATGAGACGGTCTCTAAAATGATGAGGTTACAATGGACAAATGATCTAGACATTGATACCTTAGAGTCAAAGGGGCACTGGGCTTCTTTGGATGAAATGTTACAAGTAGATTCGGAAAACCTACCGCGTTTTGAGAAAGTGCTCAAGATCTGCAAAGAAAAGCCCGACACAGTATCTCCTTCAGATTTATCTTTTGCGACCAAGTTTGTGGCCGTGTTTTTGTTCATAAGGGTCAAGGGTTCCCGGTCAATGACCTATCAATATATGACGATCGAGATGGTCAAAGCGGCAAAGGGCAATGGTGGGTTCATCGACCAGAAGAAGTTCAAAACTACGGCCAACTACGGTTTCGATTCGTTGCTTTTGACAGAGACGAGCATTCAAGTTTTGGATGGATACATTTCTTACATTCGGCCCCTCTTCAAACCGAACTGCAACTACGTTCTCGTCAACAGAAATGGCAGTCAACACACTAGAATCGGTCAACTCATGGTTTTCGATGCTACAGGCAAGTACATTCACCCAACCCGCTATCGGCAAATCGTAGAGACTGCAAGCCACGAGCAGCTTAACGAGAAAGAGCAGGGTGCGATCTCGGAGGATCATAAGCACAGTTCCGTGGTTGCAGGGGTACACTATCAAAAGCGGAGGTCTCGCGAGATTGCCGCGAGGGCACAGGAGTGTCTAAAGAAACTGCAAGGAGACAAGGGGGCACAACTGGAAGAAGACGTTCATCTTCGACTTTCCGAAAGCTCAAATTCCTCATCGGACTATGAGCCATCGAGCGAAAGCTTGCGCAAAGACACGAAAAGGCCTGAAGGTGGCGTACATTTGCAGCACAGTCCAAATACCGAACTCAAATCCAATCAAAACTCTATGGATTTAGCCAGTGGTCAAATATTTTGAGGGATCCCAGATTCAAGTTCCAAGTGGGCAGGACTGCAAACTCTCTATTGAACCGTGCATTGCGAAAGTTTAAGTAGGGTTTCCTTATAAATAGTCGTTGTTAGAAAATGTGTCCTTGTTGTATTGGATCAGTTTTGTTGATCCGATGCAACACGGCCAGTCATTCACAGAACCCCATAAATCAGACGAGAATTTTCTTCGTTCTTCACCAGTTATTTAATGTTCTGATTTCATTTAAGATTTACGTTAATCGTTTACAATCACTATACATCATTTCTATCATTTTAGAACATTTCTATGTGTCGAAGATATGGACACTTAAATTATAACAAATTCAATGTTCATTTGTAAGAGCTTGGATGAAAATAGTTACGAGGTTTAGACTCGGTGGCAACCTTGTTCGACTGCGTGTCTCTTGTGAGCATTTGCCCGGCTTGGCGTGGGCACTGGAGTGACGAATATATCCTCCTCGTCTTCGTCGCTGCTTCCCTGGTAGAATATGGGGAGGGCTTCATAAGCTGATTTAATTGAATGTTTGTTCCGTTCTTCGAGTATACCCAGGGCAATGCACTTTCTTTTGCGTTCTTCAAGAACTTCGTCGCAGTTAGCCAGTCCAAGGTTGGTAAGATGGGTTTTTAGTTTGTCGCAGAGCACATCTCTCTGACTCGCTAAGGCAGCCCTGTGCTCGTCGTCTATGATCGTTGAATTTAGCCATACCACACAATCGTGCAGTTTTTTCTCTGTGTTGATAACCCAGACATTCTCGTAGGCTTCTTTTGCCTTCTCTTTCCGCATTTCTCTCTCAGCTTCGATTATGCCACGCCGAAGCAAGGCCAGCTCTTCCGTTATCGCTGTTGGCATAGGTTCCTGCTCGTTTCTTGGAAGGAGTTCTGCATTTTCTGGCGAGATACCTTTTAAAATGAGGGCTTCTTTTCTTTTTGTGTACCAGTATTCTTCCCTATCTTTCTTTTCTTTTGCGAGCTGCATTTGCGTCTCCAGGAGGTGGCTGATTTGTCGGTGGCGCAACGAATTCGGGATGCACTTCTGAAGGGCTCGTTTTAAGGCCGACGTGCTTTGCTCTTCATTTTCTTGCTGCCCCTCTTCTTCCCCATCAGTTTCATTAGCATTATCTTGTGAACTAGTTCCAGGTCTGGCCAGTTCGGCTGTTACTTCATCCTCGATGAGGGAAAAAGACCTCAAGGCTTCTTTCTCTGAATCTGGTAAGATACCCTCATAAGCCTGGTCATCATCCTCAGCCTCGCTGTCGCTGATGTTGGTTTCTCTCTCTTCAGAACGTGCTTTTTCAGCTGCCCAAACAATGCAGTCCATTGGGTGCTTTCTTAACCATGATGTAGCTTGCTTCTTAGGATTTTGAAGACTCTTAAATGTATACGTTCTAAGTCTTTCATCCATTGCCGGCTGATCCTCGTCCTTGAACGTTAGTTTTCTTTGTGCGGTGATTATCATCGGGCATCGATTGATAAATGATTTGGCTGTCTGGTACTTTACGTCGTATGCAGCATACCCACCCTGTGTAAGTACCTTCCAATCGTCTACATCTAGGGTTGATTCGGTTGCTTCGTCAATAAAAATGACTTCAGTGTTGTTGGATATCATCGCCTTGTTGAAAATCCGTTGTTTTGTTATTGTGGCAACATTGGTGTGGTGAATCACTCCTAAGATTGGGAGGAAAATGCTTGTCTTTCCACTGTTCGTTTCACCAACAAGACAGGGAACTTTATCTTTATGCTTCTTTTGGTTGAAGTGTAGAGGTTTCAGGAAATCTTCGCAGAATGTGGCCACTTCATTCTCACTTAGGCTGTTCTCTAGAATCTCCTTGAAGTACTGTGGATTTGGTGGCGTAGTTGAATCGTACGAACAAAATGCTCTTGGCGGAACAAGTCCAATTTCACTTTCCTTGATGGCTCGCGCTATGAATTTTCTCTCCTTGATGGACCAGCACAATCCCCCGTTGACCTCAATTAAATTGTAGTCGATGTTGATTGGTCGAATAACTTCGCAGTAAGGGTCTGATAGGATGTCTATAACTCGCTTCATGTCTTCTTCAGAAGTCTGGCCTTAAAAAATTCATTAGCTGCAAGGCTGTTTACGAATACTCTTGGTTCACACTTGTACTGGTAGGTGTACTGGGCCTTGGGCTCTTTTTTGTAGATCTTACCATGATGTATGGCGCACTCTAGCTTTTTCATCGCAATTCCGATATCATTTATTAAAACTGTGAGGCTGTCTGATAATCGCTGTGGCTCTTCAACTTTCTTTCCGGTACACACTACGCCAGGTTCATTAAAGCCAAATCGATCAATGTTCAATTTAGCATCCTCAATTTTGGAAAGAGCTGTTGACAGCGCGGACTGGAAAGACTTGTTAATTAATACTACCCTGACAACCGACTCCATACCACACTCTTGAAGGTGAACGGTATCTGGGTCCTCAATAAAATGTTCGGCTTCGTATCGATACCTTGTTTGGTACGAAGTGCCTATTAGATTCTGCATGAAGGAGTATTTGTGGTCTTTGAGTGTCTTATACAGTTCTCTCATAGCCATAGAATCCTTGCTTTGCTTGAAGGTCACCTAAAAAATACAAACAAAATAAACCAAAAAGGTCATAAGTCAATTGGTAAGGCAAACACAAGTACGTATTAGATTCTGCATGAACGAGTTTTTGTGGCCTTTGGGTGTCTTATACAGCTCTTTCATAGCCATAGAATACAAAAAATAACCAGAAATATGATTCTGTCGAGATGACATTTTTCCTACCTGGTTCGCCAGTGTTTCAACTCCACATTCATGGAGTGCTCGATGAATTGTGAGTGGATTTGCCGGTGCGCCATTGGGCGTAGTCAAGGCTTATTGCTGTCAATAGCTTATTGCTGTCAATAGCTTATTGCTTATTGCTGGGTACAATTTTTTGTCTATTATGGTGCGATGTTCTTCAATCCACTCTTGGCTGTTCGTACGTGCTATCTGACTGGAAGTAACTGTTTCGTCGTTGCTTTCTTCACTGTCTTCCTCATGTTCATTGCCCTGTGCTTTTAGTTTTTTTTTTGGTTTACTGTTTCCATGTGTTGCCACCGCACTAAAAAAGAATGCCACGTTCTTGATTTCTTAAAAAAAAAAAAAGAAAGAAAAGGAGTTAAAAAGGACACATTTTTTTCTCGACCTAGAAATAAGTTGCCTCAAAACAGTGTACAAAATTAAATGGAAAAATTACTTACCAGATACAGCCTTATCGCCAGTATCTCGCGTACGGCATACATTCCTCCACGCTTTCTCCAGGCCGTGGTGTTTTACATTACATATGCATCTGGCACTAATAATGCTACATTTTCCATATATTATTGGGCTCAAATAACAAAGCGCAGCTCCCATTATGGCTTCACTGTTAAGTTGTCTACACGGATTTGTACAAGCTCGCTGCATGTTGGAGTGAAGTGAAGTGGGCTGCATTAGTTGGCAAGCCATTTATATAGTAAAAAGGTGTAGTCGTTAATGTTACCCATCAATGTCAACTGTGAGGTCGTTTTTAGTTAAAAAAAATTATCGGCTACTATTTTCATGCAACCTTCCATCTTGAAAGAAACATTGAATGGAGATTAGTTTTCACATTTGAATCCTTTTTTGTACATGAAAGAAACTTCGTTAATACTGTTATTGTTCGTTTAATCTGGTGAACTTGTCATGTTATGTAACACAGTGTATTATATTATATTATGAAGCCCTCCTCATATTCTACCAGGGAAGCAGCGACGAAGACGAGGAGGATATATTCGTCACTCCAGTGCCCACGCCAAGCCGGGCAAATGCTCACAAGAGACTCGCAGTCGAACAAGTTTGCCACCGAGTCTAAACCTCGTAACTATTTTCATCCAAGCTCTTACAAATGAACTTTGAATTTGTTATAATTTAAGTGTCCAAATCTTCGACACATAGAAATGTTCTAAAATGATAGAAATGATGTATAGTGATTGTAAACGATTAACGTAAATCTTAAATGAAATCAGAACATTAAATAACTGGTGAAGAACGAAGAAAATTCTCGTCTGATTTATGGGGTTCTGTGAATGACTGGCCGTGTTGCATCGGATCAACAAAACTGATCCAATACAACAAGGACACATTTTCTAACAACGACTATTTATAAGGAAACCCTACTTAAACTTTCGCAATGCACGGTTCAATAGAGAGTTTGCAGTCCTGCCCACTTGGAACTTGAATCTGGGATCCCTCAAAATATTTGACCACTGGCCAAATTCATAGAGTTTTGATTGGATTTGAGTTCGGTATTTGGACTGTGCTGCAAATGTACGCCACCTTCAGGCCTTTTCGTGTCTTTGCGCAAGCTTTCGCTCGATGGCTCATAGTCCGATGAGGAATTTGAGCTTTCGGAAAGTCGAAGATGAACGTCTTCTTCCAGTTGTGCCCCCTTGTCTCCTTGCAGTTTCTTTAGACACTCCTGTGCCCTCGCGGCAATCTCGCGAGACCTCCGCTTTTGATAGTGTACCCTTGCTTGTGATCCTCCGAGATCGCACCCTGCTCTTTCTCGTTAAGCTGCTCGTGGCTTGCAGTCTCTACGATTTGCCGATAGCGGGTTGGGTGAATGTACTTGCCTGTAGCATCGAAAACCATTTTGCTCATGAGTTGACCGATTCTAGTGTGTTGACTGCCGTTTCTGTTGACGAGAACGTACTTGCAGTTCGGTTTGAAGAGGGGCCGAATGTAAGAAATGTATCCATCCAAAACTTGCATGCTCGTCTCTGTCAAAAGCAACGAATCGAAACCGTAGTTGGCCGTAGTTTTGAACTTCTTCTGGTCGATGAACCCACCATTGCCCTTTGCCGCTTTGACCATCTCGATCGTCGTATGTTGATAGGTCATTGACCGGGAACCCTTGACCCTTATGAACAAAAACATGGCCACAAACTTGGTCGCAAAAGATAAATCTGAAGGAGATACTGTGTCTGGCTTTTCTTTGCAGATCTTGAGCACTTTCTCAAAACGCGGTGCCCTTTTGACTCTAAGGTATCAATGTCTAGATCATTTTTCCATTGTATCCCATCATTTTAGAGACCGTCTTGCGAGCTCTTTTTAAGTAGATTTCTGTGGAATTCAAATTGCGCACAACTGCATCTTGTGCACTATGGGTTTTACGAAAATCGATCAAGTCAGCAATGGAGTCCAAGTATGCAAGGCGACCGGCATGACCCAATCCCCACTTGCTTTGCATTGCATCGATAAATCTAAAGAGAAAATTCGGTGAACTTAGGATAAAATCAACCATGCTCCAACTCAAATCTTCTTCATCATCTTCACAGCAGAACTTTAAATATTTGAAACTCCTTCGAATGATCTGTTGAGCTTGCCTGCTACTTTTGCATCCACCACCACTTCCACTAAGCCAGTTCTCAAACAGTTTACCAATCGTACTTGAGATATTAAAGGATGGTAGCATCTTGGTTGAATAAGAAGATAGTTTGCCTTTTTCTTCATTATCGTCTGCGCTACCAATGTTCTAGCAATCGTCAGGCTTTTCATCAAAGTAATAAAACCAAGGATGTTTGTTTTGACGTGTTTTCTGCAACCTCTTTGAGTTGTAAAACTATCATTTTCACATGTTTGCACAGGGCAGTGGAAAGCGCCATCACTGTCGTCCTCTTCTAAGTGGAGCCGTTTTGGTTTTGGTGATGCACCAGATATATTAGACCAGTCAATTTCTTCCTGCGTTTACTCATGACAAGAAATAAGCTTAACAAACCCCCTGATAAAGCACATGAAATCTTGCTCAAATACGCGCTTTGTTTTAAGTTTTCATGTTCAAACATGTTGAGGCATGTTTGTTACTTTTGGGAATTACTGAAACAATGACTGACAACAAACTTGCATGGACTTGCCCCTTCGCAGCCATTCAAAGATCAGAGAGGAACATTTTGTTCCTATTCAATCAAGCCGAAACAAAGTGTTCCTATTGGGTTAAATATGTTCTTTTTCCCATTCAATCAGGAACAAAGTATTCCTTTTGGGGCTAACAGGAATGCTCTGTTCTGATTCACACAGAAAAGAAATGTTCCAATAGAGTTGAATGGGAACATACTCAACATGTTCCTACAATGTACAATTCCTATAGAGGACCACTTTGTTCTTCTAATCAGGAACAAAACGATCCCATTTTCTCTCAAAGGAACATTTCAAAGAAGCACTTGGTCCTATTTGAATTACAAGGACCACTTTGTTCCTTTACTGTGCAACAGAGAAGTTCCACTTTTAGCAAAGGGTGCCCCAGAAAGGAACTTTTGTTCCCCTAGGATCAAATAAGGAACAACTTACTAGAAAGGGAACAATGTAAATAGGACCATTTGTTCCCTTTATCGGATAAAGAGAACCATTGTGTTCTTATTTGTTACCAACAGGACCTTTTTGTTCCGATTAATCAAGAATGGTGGACCCATTTATGTTCATTAAAAGGAACAATTGTTCCTGTTTGAGAGAAAAAATATAGTTCCTTATTATCCAAAAGGACCAGCGCAAAAAATCGCGGAACTTGTAAATTTCACTTAAATCGCTTTGTCGCCCAATTACTGAAACTCGATCCTCGAAATCTCCTGCCATAAGCTTCAATACGTAGAAAGGCAACTACAAACAAAATGTCAGCTAAAAAATATTGTTCTGGTCGACAACACAAATTATCATTAGTTTTATGAAATGTATATGATGATAATGATGATGACGATGACGACGATCACGATGATTATGATGACGAAAAAGACGAATAGGTTTGCAGACCATTTCGACAGTGTGTGGTGTTTTCTTTAGCAGTTATCGACTGTGTTATAATTAACCTTTAATTAAAAAACAGTTTTATGTCTTTCTCCTTAATTCTCCAGGTGGTGTGCGTCACGAACTTGCAATGCCCCATTGGTTAATTTGTAGAGCGGCTCATTTTCCCTTCGTCTCGACGGAGTGAACATCTCCTACGTTTGCGTTATTTCCCGGGGGTACTCAAGAAAGTTTTGTACGGGGTTGCTCCGCCCCAAGGTCCAAACCCTTACCCTTTCATATACCGTTTTTGACAGTAAAGGTACCCCTTTCGTATACCTTTCATTTAAAACGGTACCCCTTTCATGTACCTTTTATTGAAAATGGTACCCCTTTCATATAGCCTTTACGTGCGTCTGTTTGATATATTTTGAAAGGCGCTTTTTACTCGTGGCGCTGCACACAAGTTGTAAATCCGGCTCTGAGTTTTCTTATTTTTTTTCGTGTCACATTAGCGCATGCAAATTTATGCTCGCATATTTTAGTTTATGTCAACGACTATATGGCTTTCAGCCATAAAATACATACCGCAAAATCTCTCAGCTCCGTGTGTTGACTTGAGAAGCAAAAATAAAGAACCACAGCGTACAATTGCACGTTTTTTCAAGACAATGCAAGGCGTTCATGGATGAATAGGACCGTTTGATATTGTGTTCGCCGCTTATTCCTCAGATTCCTGTGGGATTTTGTTCCGGCAAGTTTTGTGTTTTATATAACTTGCAATTTGCTTAGCGATCGAGCTTTGAAGTGTCGGCTACTGAATGTAGTGAATGTAGTGTAGTCTTCTTTTAAACCTGTGTATCACGCTCAAATGTTTGCATGATATTAATAAATTAGTATATATGTATCTACAGAAATTATATAATAATGACAGTGTATCTTATATGTAAATGTTTGTTGTTATGTTTTGTAAATGACTTGTAACTGAAGGTGAAATAAAGTTTTGCAAAAAAGAAAAAAAAAAGTAATGAACGGGTTATCGGTAACGGTAGCTAAATAAAATTCACTCACTCACTCACTCGCTCCTTCCATCAGCTGTAAACTTAGTGAGTATGCTTTGTTACGAATACGTTTCGTAACAAGAACAACGTGAATCCAGCGATAACAATAAATAATTTTATGTAAACGAATATAAACAACAATAAGCTTAAAGATGCTTCGCATTTGGAGTCTTTAATGCAACATTAAAATCTATCTAAAAGGATTTTTTCAACCGAGACACGCGTTTTGATGCGTATCTACCTTGAAGTAATTAAATTTATCCTATTTTTAAGCCAGTGATCACGGTGGCCGAGTAGATTAGTGCGCGGAATGACAGCCGGATGGCCCGAGGTTCAATTCTCGCTCGGGATCTCCTTTTTCTTCTTTCTTCTTCGGACTGAACATTATGAAAGTGATGTACTTTATTTTTCTTTTTGCGTTTGTCAAAAATCCTTACGTTTAAACCGTGTCAGTGTGAAAACATAAGCTTACCGCAATATTGCGTTACGCGTTAACATTTCTTATTCACGGGTTGGCTCTTAGGAGCCTTTGATTTATTCTTCAACTCGTGTTTTCCCTACCCTTTCGTATACTTCGTGAAATCCCTACCCTTTCAGCCTAAAAAAGCTACCCCTTTCGGGCGGAGCATCCCAGTATAGCCCATTATAGGGAGTACCCCCCGCCCCCAGGCGCCTATTCTTTGGTAAAGTAGTCAAATATAAGAGTCTACAAACGCAAAAATACTTCGTAAAGGCCGGATTTTCTTTTTCTCAAAGACACTTTTCTGATTTGAATCGAAACATGCAATCCGTTAATAAACAAGACAAGCGGAAAGATCAAACTTACGCACAGGTCAACGCCACGAGACCTGGTCACGCAAAGACCGCTTTACGTGTTATACAGAACAAACACTGCAAACGCCGAGAAAAAATGTCACTCTGAACGTCAAAACCTATGAAAGTTTTAATGTTTTCTTCCTTTAACTATAACTGAGGAAAAATAGGCCGAAAAAAGATCAAACAAGAAGATGATAAAGGACGCGCGTGACAGCCGCGTGGGCTCAGAAAATTATTGTTACTCACCAGGAGACCTAGGCGAGTTGGTGAACTTATCAATTTTGAACCGTACGGCTTCAATCAAGAAAACTAAAAGTGGTAGACCCAGGTATACCCCGAAATTCTCAAAAAAAAAGGCTAAATTAACTGTTTGTCCCAAATTATTGATGAAAAACAAATGTGTAAAGGAATGAGAAGTCTAAGAAAAGGTGTGAAAGTTCAGTTTACGATAATAGCGACCTTCAGATTTGACTACGAGTACGAAATCGAGTACGAGTACGACTTTGGAATTTCGAGATAATTGTATCCACCGAACTGTAACTCCTTCCTGTTGCTGACTAACACGTAAATAAACGTTATGGATAAGATTGGTGTGATAATTAAGTATATGAGGCACACGAATTTGGTTTGAAAACTCGTACTCGTACTCAATCTCGTACTCGTAGTCCAATCTGAAGGTCGCTAATGTGGCAACTAAACCGAGAAGATTTTCTTTGAGATCAGCTAAGGCAGTCATTGTGCTCGAATGTAACATTTAATTGTAGCCATGACGAAGAAGGAATATTTCTCTTTAATTCTGCCTGAAAACATTTTTAATTGACATCGCTGAAATCCTTGAAAAGTAACAATTTTTTTAACTCCACGGGCTCAAATACCTTCTTGTTTGCCGCGTGGACTATTGTTTAAACAACGGCTTGCTATTGGTCAAATCTCGTGACGCACACCGCCTGTTCATTCCTAATGTCCATTTGATCGAGATGAATTTTTCTTTTACAAAGCTCTAGAGCCTCGTACCCTAACCCGCTGGGATGTGCATAAGTACGCTCGGAAGGCTTATGATCTAGGAGTAAGGTATATCGGCGGCTGTTGTGGATTTGAACCATATCACATACGGGCTATCGCAGAGGAGGTTTGTAACTTCAACTTTCATCACTCAAAACAAATAAATATATATATATATATGAATATAACTTTGCAGTCGGTTTTATTGCTAAATCCGTACCTGGCAGAACTGCGTGAAATAAAAACTTTGGAAATATCTTCAAGGGTCAACGGACAAGGGACGCAGCGTGGTCGAGTGGTTAGGGCGCCGGATTTGAAATCCGGAGGTTCCGAGTTCAAGTCTGATTTGAACACTAGCTGGAGTTGTTTCACGGTAGACCCGAGTTCAACTCCTCGGCCACGCTTGTAAAATAGCCGACTGGTTTGTCGTCTGCCAGTTGGTATTTTTATCATGTTATGTTCAATTTACAATATTTGTTTTCATATTTGAGTGGCGTGCCTGTGAATTAGCAACACAGCTAAGTGCTCGTCCACTATAAACAACATTTACATTTACATTTTTTATATAAATACGAAGTAACTTATAAAGCAAGGCTGACTGTACAACAGGGTTTATAAATATATTCTATCCAATATTTCGTCAGTCACTGCCTGACTTCTTCAGGCATAAAATGACTACTACAAGAAAAACGTTACAATTCAAATCGCCAAGAAACAAAAGAATATAAGATTACATGTACAATGAAAAGACGTTACATATAAAAAATATAAGATGAAACGTTCCAATTCAAACAGTAGAGAAACAAAACAATATAAGATAACAAGATTAAACATGAAAGAAAAGAAGATATGTAAAATATATAAATGCGAGGTTTGCATTTCTTCACGCTTGTTAATACCTTTGGGTTCAAGGGTTTGACTCCTTTCGATGAGGTCCGCTTCGAGAGCTGAATGTATGAGTTCTAATGGGATAAGTTATATGTCAGTAGGTAAATGATCGTCGGAAATAAAATGGTCTGAAATTGCATTAGGTCTAGAGGAAGCGGTGGGTCTGTCAACCGGTCGTCGGTGTTTGTTAAAGCGGTCATTTAGATGTCGTTTCGTCTCGCCTATGTACTGTTTGTTACAACGTCGGCAGTGTTCCACGTAAATTAGATTTTTGGAATTGCAGTAAATGTAGTCAGGAATGGGTCTGGTCTCCCCAGTGGAGGAAAATGTGTAAGTCGGTGCGACCGTCAGTGATGTAGTTGCAAGTAACACAATTGTTACCGCAGCTGTCCTGAAGCTGTCCTGAAGCAGCTGTTGTGAAGGTTGGTTTAGGTAGCCAATGAGTGCGTAATTTGGATCTGACTATTAAATATGTCGTTAAGGTTGTCAGTGCGTCGATAGGCAACAAGAGGTGTATATTTAAAAACATTGGCGCAACATTGAGAAGAAGAGAGAATGTTGAAATTTTTGTGGATGATAGCCGGATTTCATTCTATGATTAATAGAAAAGTATTTTTTTTCAGTATACGCATCGCCTGTTCCTGTTCCTCTGTTCCTTTTCAGCTTGCCCCAGAACGAGGTTTTCTACCGGCAGCAAGTCAAAAACACAACCCATGGGGAGAGGGGTTAAAAAATCATCCGTACGAATGGATGAGAAAGAGGTATGGATCTTCAACAGTGATACGATTTGTGCCAGTTAATTAACATAGTGCAATTTTCTAATAACATAAAATATTTCAAAGCAAATATTTATTTTAGCAGAAGGGTTCCTGGCTGTCAAAAATTCGTCCTTGTGGGTTCCCTTATTTAAACTACGTCGCTTCTATGTGGTTCCACCTTCTCTTTAGATGACGTCATTCAGACGATGGACTGACCCAAAAAGCAACTTGGCACTGCGCCAGTGATAAAGAGACGGTAACGTCACAATGAAGGAACTCTAACAGCGTTAAAGGGGCTATGTGGCGAGGTGTCACGCAAGCTACAATCTTGAAAAATGTCCGGTGGCTGTTTTTCAAGTTTACGCCATCATCGTCGAATCCATTCAATCCTGTAGTGCTGTATTCACCAAATGGTCTCAGATTTTTCACATATGTAAATAATCTATTTGTCTTGATTTTCGGCCTGTTATTTTTCCGATTCTGAAATCGTACGGCTAAATTTCTCAATATGTACGAGCAGCGATAGAAATCAGTTGACCATGGAATGTCATGGACGAAGGTTCTTCTTCTCTGTTGGCTAAATATAGTACACTTCAGCATATTAACATGGTACCAGAGTCTTGGCTTTGTACTTCTTTACCGCCACAGACAGACCTAACGTTTTTCTGATTTTGTTTCGCTCGAGAAAAGAGCGATGAAATTGTTGGACTTAAATCAAAACAAGCAATAACTCTTGTGTACGTGACCACTAGTTCCGTTTCGAGTCCTGTTTCGTATCAGCGAACAAAATAATTTTGACAGATAAAAGTGTAAATTAAAGTTACTAAAATTAGGCGAAACCTCGCGACATAGCCCCTTTAATAACAACCAACTCAAGCATGTTAAGGCATGACCCAGAGCCTAATTTGCATAAAATCCGTCAAGAGTCATTACTTTAAAAAGATATACATAAACATCGTCAAACTTGGTAATAACATAAAACTTGATGTCCTTAAATTAGTGTTTACTTTATGTATGGAATGTTTGCATCACGTGACCTGTTATAACAGTTTTCTTGCGCGAAGAGAAAAGTGCAAATGGGCCGCCGATATGACATGTAATAGGTATATATTGAAATACCAACGTAATTCTGTGGTTTCCCCCTTTAAGAATCTGTCCTGAATGTCTGACTGCGATTTACCGTTAAAGAGTAATTTTCAAAAATAGGTCACGTGACCCTTTTATTCTTTTAATAACGAAGATATTTTTCCATTCAGGACGCGGATTGTATCTATGCACCAAGTCAATAAATACCGCTTCTAATAGAAAAAAATTAGTTTTCTTTGCGGAGGGTCTAAGATCAAAGGACAGCCCATGCCTTAACATGCTTGAGAAACGTTCGTACAATCAGATGGCCGCTTAGGATAACACGAGGCGGAAAAACATGCGTGCACATTCACTAGTAACACAATGCCGCAGGCACTGCCTGTTGGCGTAAAGGCGCTGTTACACTAGGCAATGTTTCGTGCAACTTGTCTCGCAATTTTGTTGCGACACAAGTTGCGTGACAAATTGCCAAGTGTAACATACCCTGCAACAAACATTTCTCGGAATTTTTTTGTTGCCGCAATCGTTGCGAGAAGTAGAACTCAGTTCTACTTTTCGCAACGATTCTCGCAACGCTGCAACGAATTTTTCAAGCGTTGCGAAGTGTAACATGCTTCCTGCAACGTGTGTCACAACGTTTTGGGGCATTAATTAGCCAATTAAGAGGGTGTCTCTTTAATTACCACCCACTCAATTTCGCGTGAAAAATAATTTTGCCTGAAACTCTAGCAAATGAAAGACTTTATCGAGGCTAGAAATAAAACAGGTTTGGTTTGGTTCAAAAGGATTTTCTGCCCGCGCAAGGAGCCGTTGAATATTTTGTCCGGCGAAGGCCCGTCGCAACATCTCGAAAATTGAAAACTATGCAATTTTCGTGGCGCTATAAATTATTTAATTCGCGTCGACTAGCAGTGGATTTTATATGAATTTGCTCAATAACCTTTCTAGCTTTCTATACGAGGAACAATTTGCCTCTCAATTAAGCTGCAAATGCGAAATTAAGCATATTATGACCCCCTACTAAACGCCATCCAACGAAAGCTGGAAATGGTCTTGATTTAAAAGCTCATTTTTAAAATTGGAACCTAGTTCATAACTCTAGCTTATGCAGTCGGAAAGTGTAGTCTTTCATTGGCAAAAATATCCAAAAACCCCTGTACGATTTCAGTATTTTAAAAGTTATGACCGTTTGTTTTAGCACATGTGCGAGCATTTGCGATTTTCCAGACTGTTGCGAAATCGACCAATCTCGAGCAAACTTTGCGATAAATATAGCTTACCTGATTGCAACTCGGCTTATTTCCAGCTTCAACCACTTTCCAATGCCTCAGATGGCTTAAATCGATAACTGATCCAGTAAATAGGTGGGTTTTGCCCTCGAATCTTGCCGCATGGTCTCTCAGTATATCGCGTCGTTTCAATGTTAGCGAACCAATACTCGAAACCAAGGTCACATGTCACGCTAATATCCTGTTGAAACATTGGCTCGTGGCTGATTTTCTTCCAGAATCAGACAATAAACTATTCAGTATACTATCCGGTATATATCTTGGAAGAAACTCGAGTTTTGAGGCCATAAATGTCGAAGAAATCTTCCCATTTTTGTGACTACTGCGCCTGCGTAGCAACGAATGAATGGTATTTCAACGTTGACCAAGGGAACATAAACTTGGTTGTATTTCTTGATCTGGCTAAGGCCTTTGATACTGTATCCCATGATATTCTCTTACAAAAACTAGAATTATATGGTATAAGTGGACTGACCCTGAACTGGATCAAATCTTACCTGAGTAATAGGAAACAATTATGCGTGGTTGAAGGAAGCGCTTCACAACCGCGAACAATCACCTGTGGTGTTCCACAGGGATCGATTCTCGGACCACTACTCTTTCTTATTTACATAAATGATTTTCCCGCGTGCCTTAAGTTCTCGACTGCACGAATGTTTGCAGACGATACTAGCATTACAACCTCTTGTAGATCAATAAAGTGTCTTCATAGTGAAGTTAACCACGATTTGAATAACATTCAAAATCGGTTACTAGCTAACCAACTTAGTTTGAATGTTCTCAAAACAGAGTATCTGTATTGTGCCTCTGATCTCAACCTAGCAAACATTGAAGCCAGTAGTACCAATATTAACATTGGTGGCCAGCCAATATACAGGGTTCAAACCACAAAAGCCCTTGGGGTAATGATTGATCAACGTTTAGTTTGGGATGAACATGTCGACAGCCTATGTAAACGCGTCTCATCTGGACTAGCCGCTTTAAAACAAGCTCGTCGGTATGTTCCCCAAACCACTCTCATAACTATATACAAGTCACTCATTAAACCCCTTTTTGACTACTGTGATGTAGTTTGGGGCAATTTAAATAAAACACTGACCTCAAGACTACAAAAACTACAAAATCGAGCGGCCAGAATTATAACCCGTAAGGGTTATGATGTAAGATCAACCAATATTCCAAAAGAATTAGGATGGGATGATCTGGAGACTATTAGAAGAAAGCATATAGCGATCCTGATGTATAAAATTATGAATAGAAGAGCCCCAGGTTATCTCATTGATCTTTTCGAAAAGAGTTATAGTGTTTATACACTTCGTGAGAGCGGAAGTCGATTACTCCTACCTAAATATAATACTGAATTTGCAAAAAGGTAGTAGTTTTTCTTTTGTTGGAGCAAAAATATGGAATTCTATTCCATTTAACATCAGATCTGCAAACTCTCTCTCCGCTTTTAAAACACAGATTAACAATCTCGCTGTCTTCTAGTTAGTGTAATATAGTTACTGATCATTATTGTATAATTGGAATAGTAAATTTTTTAGTACACGGCTTTTCTGTAAAGCAGTTAATTCAGTTACTGATGTAAACACCGTGTTTAAATAAAGTTTATTCATTCATTCATTCATTCATTCATTCTCTCTCTCTCTCTCTCTCTCTCTCTCTCTCTCTCTCTCTCTCTCTCTCTCTCTCTCTCTCTCTCTCTCTCTCTCTCTCTCTCTCTCTCTCTCTCTCTCTCTCTCTCTCTCTCTCTCTCTCTCTCTCTCTCTCTCTCTCTTTTCCATGGTGAACTCACACCCCATTCCTCTTCTTTCCTTTGGTGAATTCCCAACCCATTCCTCTTCTTGCCTTTGGTGAACTCTCACCCAATTTCTGTCTCTTGTTTTCTTCTCTTCTCTTTTCTTTTCATTTTCCGTGGTGAACTCTCACCCCATTCCTTTTCCTTTCGTTGGTGAACTCTCACCCCCATTTGTTATTCCTCTCACCCCATATTTTTTTCTTTTCCTTGGTGAACTCTCACCGCAATTTTTTTTTCTCTTTTCCTTGGTGAACTCTCACCCCATTCCTTTTCCTTTCTTTGGTGAACTCTCACCCGCATTTGTTATTCCTTTGGTAAACTCTCACCCCATTTTTTTTTCTTTTCTTTGGTGAACTCTCACCCCAAATTTTTTTTTCTCTTTTCCTTGGTGAACTCTCACCCCATTCCTTTTCCTTTCTTTGGTGAACTCTCACCCGCATTTGTTATTCCTTTGGTGAACTCTCACCCCATATTTTTTTCTTTTCCTTGGTGTACTCTCACCCCGTTTTTTTTCTTTTCCTTGGTGAACTCTCACGCCATTCCTTTTTCTTTTCCTTGGTGAACTCTCACCCCATTTTTTTCTCTTTTCCTTTGTGACCTCTCACCCCATTCCTTTTCCTTTCTTTGGTGAACTCTCACCCACATTTGTTATTCCTTTGGTGAACTCTCACTCCATTTTTTTTCTTTTCCTTGGTGAACTCTCACCCCAATTAGTTCCCGTGGTGAATCCTCACCCCATTCCGTTTTCTTTCTTTGGTAACCTCTTTTTTTACCAAGCCTACAACTGACAAAGGTGCCTTGCGATGATAAAAGGCAGCTAAAAATGTGTACGCCGCCGAACATTTAAATGATTATCCCATAGACTGTATAGAATGTAGACCGCTCGTGTAGAAAGGCCCGTAACACACTAGAGCTACCCGATGAATTAATAAGCTAACACATTGACTGAAATGCAAAGCAAATGAAGCGTGAAACCAAAACAAGTGAACTTATACAACACTAGAAGCAAAGTAAAACACACAAAAAAGGAGGGTTGCAGCCCTTTCCCCCGCGCACAATTCATATCTACACATATCTTTTAAAGAAACAAATATACTTTATCTCAACCTCCCCCTGTTGAGCTTGTCCTCCTTGTTGGACTCCTTGTCCCGATGCTGGTTGAACTTCTTGAGCTCTTTGTCCCGCGTCTGGTTCAACTCCCTGAGCTGCATTTCCCGCAGTAGGTTGAACTCCTAGAAGTCCTTGTTCCGCGGCTGGTATTACTTTTTGAGGTCCCTGTCTCACGGCTGGTTGAACTCCCTGAGCTGCATGTCCCACGACTGGTCGAACTCCCTGAACTGCTTGTCCCGCTGAAGGTTGAACTCCATGACCTCCTCGCCCAGGTACTGGATATTGTACGTTTGCCATCAGAAAATAGAAGAGGAGAACGAAGAGCCAAAAGAAATCTTTCGACATGTCAGCGCACAACCACGCCACACTGCAGTTGAGCCAAAGTGATAATTTATTCATATGTACTAATCTTATATGCGTTGCTCGTAATATATGAAGCGTGAATAGGCACATGTTGCAGGGACAGTACGCAAGCTGGTGCACACAAAGCGGATTGAGGTATAAAAATCACAGAAATCACTGAGGGCGCCTGGGAACTAGTATACGAGCATGTATCGGAGTGCTGAACTTCGAAGGCTATGCCATCTTTTTTTTAACGTCTTTAAGAGTGTGTGGTGCTTTGCTCTTTTCTAACCTTGCCAATAGAGGGGTCAGGGCCTTCTTTTGCGCAATTTTCTTTCCATAATCCTTGTGAACCTTATCCCATAGCAGACGGTTATCTTTGTAGAATACAATCAGCATTTTTGTGGTGGTTACGCTCCAAGAAGTTTCCTCAATAACTTCCTCGTCCCCCGACGGAATGGATAATCAATGGCGCGTTTTTATTGGTTCATTTCTATTTTGTAGCGGGGACAGTTTGCAAGAGCAGTGCACACGATGCGACATCGAAATGGGGGTCATTTTGTCCCCGCTTTATGACGCACGAATTCAAACCGCTGAATTTCATGCAACATGTTGCGGGGACAAAATTGTGTCCCCGCAACAGAACTTTTTCGCAAAAACGGGGATGTCACACGCTGCAACATGTCCCCGCTTCATGTCCCTGCAACATGTCCCCTAGTGTGTGCCGGCCTTTAAATATTTGCTTCGATTCTTATCCACAGAACCGCGTATATAGGACAATTCTACATTTTCCATTTCCCATTTAGCAGTAGTCACATGCGAAAATCGCTCCGAAATAACGACAGCAATGGACTTAAAACTCGTCTCTTTCACAATATCGAAAATCATCGGTGCGGATTGGAAAATAAGGGACTTTCCTGATCCCGTAGGTTGAATTACGAACAAATCTTCACCGTCAACCAGCTTTTCCAGCGCTTTCCGTTGTAAAACTTTGAGATTTTCTAGTTTAAATCTCTCTACAACACGATCGCACGCCAAATCAAACAACTCCTTCGCATCCGCCATTTTGCTCTAGAAAAATAATTTATTCGCCTTCTCGATTTGAGCAGGCAAGCTTCTGATTGGCGTAAATTAACAATAACGGTGTTCACGCGTCCAGCCGTCTTTTCGGGAAAGAGCGCGGGCTCGTTTCCCGAACAGCGGCTGGTATTCGAGCCTAGATCAGGAGCTTATTTGTCACAAACCACTATAAGATTTCGGAGGCCGAATTATTACTTTTCTTCCTTGATTTTTTTCTCACTATGGTTGATTCTAGACAAGCAATGCCGTATTTCCTTAAATAATAGACGTTGATTTAAAAAGAAAGGGGGATGGGTGGGGGCGGCCCACCGGGCCCCTCGGCCCCTCTCCTAAATCCGCCCCTGGACATTATCAGTGTTGTTTTTTTTTTTCATTTGTTATGAAAGGCAACGGTTACAGACAACAGTTTCTGCCTATTTTCGTTTTTCTTTATGTTAGAGCCAAAATTATAAAGGAAATTGTTAAAGGATAGAGATTATTGTTTACATTTCAAGTAAGGTTCTCTGTGGTCTAAGTAGCTGCTGTCTTGTGAAGGACGCTTAACTTCACGCTTTTCAGGAGGATCATAAAACCCTTGAGATTAAGATTTCGTGGTTTTGAGCACTGTCTCACCCTGGTGCTTTTAAGCCTCAAGTTGCAGCAGGCATTTGAAATTCAAAAGATAAATCTAATGAACGTATATTCACTAGAACAGAGTGGATGACGAAGACCCAAGTCCAAAGCTTTTTCTCGCGGCTAGCAGCAACGCGTTGCAAAGATCAGAGTGTGGTCGGGATGTCGGTGGACCAGGAGGAAGACGTCCAATGCCTGCAAGAGTTATCAGATAGGCAGGAACTGACAGACATAATTAACAGGGAAATTAAACGTCTCGCATCCTATCTACTATGATGCGTATGACCTCTATGAGCGTTATCACCATACGTTCCAAGAATTCAAAGTAGCTGTGTTGAAGACCATCTGCAGCCACTTTGAGATCCCAGTAAAATCGAGAGACAAAAAGAAAACTCTCATAGACAAACTGTCCAACATGATCAGCGAATGTGACTGTGTTTCTCATGAGAACGCGATCCCATAAAACGGTCGTTGTGAAGTCCCGGCTGTAGGGTTCTCGTAAGAAACATGTCACATTCACTAATCATCTTAGGCACGGTCTAAGAGAACTTTGGATCCTGAGCTCTGATTGAACGAAATGACCTTCTCCCCTCCCAGCGGGTTCGTAAATTGCGTGATCGTAGACATAATTATATTTTACATTGGTACTGAGAGATTTAACGCTATTTTGTAAACATATGTAATTCAACTTTATCTGGTCTATATTTCTCTTCAGCTTTTTGTAAACTTGGAAGTAAATTTGGGCAGTATTGTTTTAGTAAAGACCGTTATTAATTCCTTGTTCATGAGGTTACCTAGACAAAGCTGGGATAATTAGAGTTCAGTTCAGTTTCAACGTCATTATAGTCACTGTATAGTGGGTACATCATGTTTTTGAAAGATATAATACTACACCTATAAGATTGCATTATATCGTGTTTTATACGTTCGAGAGTCTACCTTATTCAGTGAAAAACTGATAATCTGACTGAATATTATATATTTTACTATATGTTACATGGGTGTGGCCAACTCTTTAGCTATTTAGACCAAAGAGAACCTTACTTGAAATGTAAACAATAACCTCTATCCTTTAACAATTTATTCTATAATTTTGGCTCCAAAATAAAGGAAAACGAAAATAGGCAGAAACTGTTGTCAGTAACCGTTGCCTTTTTTAACAACTGAAAAAAAAACAACACTGATAATGTCTCCTTGTTCGCTAAGTAGCTGATCTCTTATCTGACTGTCACGTTGGTCTGAATTAAGCGCAATCAAAGTACAGCACGGAGAAGCAAGTTCAGGACACTTGCAAGTTAGGGACAGCACCTTTATCTTACTCTACCTTACCTCTACTCTTACTCTACCAAACTACCCTATTTTCTGGAATAATGGTCGCTAGAGCCGGATTATAATTATGATTATTATGATTATAATGATGATGAGAATGATTATGATGATGATGATGATTATTATTATTATTATTATTATTATTATTATTATTTCAAAAACCTTCCAATACAATACGCGGTCATCGACCTCTGGTAGATTTTATGTAAAAAGCTCCAAGATGGATAAACTCAAATATTCACTCTCCCGATTTGGCGTTAAACTTTGGAGTGAGATACTTCACTATATTAGAGATCTCCCTAGAAATTTGTTTTTAAAAACACTACACAATTTGCTACTTAATATTTTACAAAACGAAAATGATTATATTGAAACGCCTTTGATAATAAAAAAATTATTTCTAGTTAAATTCAACAACAATTATTTTATTTATTTAACTATTCATTTATTTTCTCTCAATTCTTAACTTTCTAGTTGTAAAATAATATAACTTTCTCCGTGTACTTTTTCTTTAATCTGCCCGCCAAGAATAGCCTTTGCTAAACGCGGGAAGCAAAAATGTAACTGTTTTTTTTTTAAATAGACTTTTTGTTGTTTGTTTGTTGTTTTATTATTCAAGGAAATACGGTATTTATTTATTTATTGCTTGTATAGAATCAACTATAGTGAGAAAAAAAATCAAAGAAAAAAGTAAAAATTCGCCCTCAGAAATCCTATAGTGGTTTGTGACAAATATCTTGATAAAACAGGAGCTTAAGTTCCTGATAGAACAAAAAATATTCGATCTCGTTCGTAACTGTAATGGTCCTTTAATGGTCGATTAACTACTGATTCAAACAAACTACGACCTCTTCAATCCCGACCATGTGCTCGCTAATCTATGCATACCAAGCATGCCGGGAAATGTCAATTATGGCTATTACATCCCTCTTTTCCTTAACAAAAGAAAACTTAGAACGAAACAAGGAAATAAAAGAATAAAGTAAAACAAATGACATGGATGCTTTAGAAAAATATGAACTAATATCCACAGTTCTTAAAGTCTTTAGCGTTCACACAAACAGAGTTCAAAGTTCTTAAATTCTTTCGAAACAGGCATTAGATTTCTTCGATCAGTCTTTTGGGTCTCCTTATTGTTCGCTTTGGTCTTTTGGAAGTGGATGGTGGACCAACAACTCTACTTTTAGCTGATCTACCACTCGGGTCCAACGGGGTCGGCTCTGGTGACTTGGTCAGTAAGGTTTGAGGTAGGTGATGAAACACCGACGAATTACGTGTGATTGGCGGTTCACCCTCCCTTTTGGCAGTGATCTTGGTGCCTTTCTTGTCGGCGATGACCAAAGGGTGCGGGTTATAAGGCGTTGACAACTTATTGGTTTTGGGTTGCCGCACAAGAACGACATCACCGATCTCAATAGCGGTCTTTGGGGCGTGCGTACGCTGGTCGGAGTACATTTTCATGGAGCTTTTGGCTTGGGAGTCTCGCAGACGGACAAGCTTGTCATCAGCACGTGTAAATGAACTGACCTCCGGAAACTCAGTTCGCGGTTCGCGCCCAAAGAGTAGGTAATAAGGCGTAAAGGTCGTGGTGGTGTGAGGAGTGCACCTGTAGACACGCAGAAATTGATGCATGGCATTTATCCAGCTGTGTCCTTGAACTTTGGCAGCTCGGATTGCCTTCATCAGGGGCTTGTTGAAACTTTCTGCCTGGGCGTTGGCTTGAGGCCACAATGGAGTGATCTTTCTATGTCTGACACCACAACGGCTGACGAAACTTTTCCACGCTTGACCGTTGAACGGAGGGCCATTATTAATCGGATTTGATGACCTCAGGATGCCCATACGTACAGAAGACTTTGTCGACGACTGGAATTACTGTCTCGGCGGCGGTACTGCGAACAACTTCTACCACGGGGAAACGAGAGTACTCGTGGATCATAACAAGTAAGTATTGGCCTGACGGGAGTGGGCCACAGAAATCAATGCTAAGGTTAAGCCAGGGTCCACGCGGAAGATCTGACATGTTCAGCGGCTCAACTCGGCGTCGGGACGTGTTTGCTTGACAGGGTATGCATCGCTTGACAACGTCTGTTACCGCAGCGTCTATTCCGGGAAACCACACTTTGCTGCGAATTAGTACCTTGGTTTTGCACTCGCCTTGGTGTCCTTCATGCGCTAACTGCACAACTCTTGCTTGAAGGCTGGAAGGTATTACTATTCGGGAGTCTCTGAGAATCAGGTTCGCGCTGTAATTAACAGTGAGTTCTTCACGAACATTCCGAAATTGTAGCAGCGCGGAATGATTGACTGCGAATGGCTCATCGTGCATCTTGACTTCACACCATTTTCCTGTCTGTATCATCTTGATGACGACTTGTAGCGTGCTGTCTTGCTCTGTAGCGAGTTGCACCTCCTCAATAGTGAGAGCGTTGGGGAAGGAAGTCTGGGAGATGAATTGCACAATGTCTTCTGCCATCTTTTCTTGTCTGCTGGACAGGATGTTCTGCTTAGACGGATGTCTTGACATGTAGTCTGCGGGGTTGTCGTGCCCGGGGCGATACTCAATGACTGCATCATAGGGTTGTAACCTTAGGGCCCATATCGCGATGCGTAGCGGAGGGTTTGGTTTCTTCCAGATATGGACTAGTGGCGTGTGGTCTATTACGACTTTGAATGATGCGTCACGGACGTAGATATCGAAATGTTCGCATGCCCACACGACTGCTAAAGCTTCACGTTCTGTTTGCGAGTATCGTGTTTCGGCTGCACTGAGTGCGCGGCTGCCATACGCGATTGGCTTGTCATTCTGCACAAGAATTCCAGCAAGACCAACGGGACTAGCGTCTTCCAGAATCTTAGTGGGTTTGTCAGGGTCGAAGTAAGGCACTGTGGTGGCTTCTGAAAGAGCATTCTTGACCTGTTCAAATGCTTGAACTTGAGGTCTGTCCCAGGTCCATGGTGTCTGACTCCTGGTCAAATTGCGTAGGGGCTCGGTAATTGAAGCGAAATCTTTAATGAAACGGGCACTGTATTGGGCCATGCCAAAGAAGGAGCGGAGTTCTGTAGGATTCCGCGGTTCAGCAGCGTCGCGCAGTGCTTGAACTTTACTAGGGCTGGGGCTATGCCATCTTTGGAGAAGAACTCGATACTGGGTTTGTTGAATTCACATTTCTGGGGGTTGACGGTCAGACCTGACTGGTGAAGCCTCTGCAGGGTCTGATCTAATGCACGGTCGTGGTCGCCTTGATCTTTGCCATATATTACGATGTCATCACTGATATTCTTTGCACCGGGTATGTCAGCTATCAACGTTTGAATCGTGTGCTGAAAGATCTCCGCGGCGGCATTGATTCCAAAACTCAGTCTCTTGTATCGATAGAGTCCAAGATGTGTGGAAAAGGTTGTGATGTATCTACAGGAAGGATGCAGCTTTAGCTGGTGATAACCGGAGCGAAGATCAAGCTTACCGAAAACAGTCGCACCATTAAGATCTGTAGTCAGTTCTTCAATTGTAGGCGTGACATTCCTTGTTCTTGGGATGGCTTGATTGGCGGCCCTCATGTCTTCACCGAGACGGATCTCTCCGGGACTTTTTGGCTTTGGGGGAGTGACAATCCTCGAAACCCACTCTGTCGGACCTGACGCTTTCTTGATAATGCATTCTTTTTCCAACTTTTCAATCTTCTGAGCAACCTTGTCACGCATATGGAACGGGATGCGGTTGTACTTGAGGGCAACTGGGGGTACACGCTTATCAATGTGCAGCATCACTTCAGTATCTTTGAGGCATCCAATTCCCTCACACAAGCCTGGATACTTGGCAAGAAAATCATCTGGAGATGGCGGTGAGCTGGATTGCGAGACATGATTCACTTCCACTTTCAGGATCCCAAGTTTCTCGGCTGTAACTTTGCTCAAAAGCGATGGAGCGGAGCCTGGGACAACAAGGAAATCTGCTGATACGGGTTGAACTCCGCTGATACTGATATGAGCGGTCAGGTACTCCTCGCATACTATCGGTGGTGACCTGTAAGGGTGAATGAAACGTCGGCACTTTTGGAACCTGGAACCAATGTCACAGCCTGCGTAGCAGGCGTCGGGGAGAATGGAACTGGGGAGAGAGAGAAAGGACGCCTGCAATAAAGACCCCCATTTGTTCATTTCTGCGGACGCTAACGGCCGCAAATTCTGATTGGCTTATTCGCGCTGGGCGGTAAACAAAGTAAATTCCCGCGTGAAGTCATCCATGCGTAAAAGCGCGTGCCAGTTTCTGATTAGTGAACGTATTGACAGTTGACGTAATTCGATTAAAAGGAAATCGGTGGGCGTGATGTGAATAGCCTGTTTCTTACATCAGGCGTTCCTTACCTTCTCCCCCTTTCTTTTTCGCGCCCCCTCCCGGTTTACGCCTGCCACACAGGCTACCAATGTCACGGAGTTGGTCCGCCACGGCGGAGTTGACAATATTACATGATGCGCCAGAGTCAGTGATTAATCCAACGGGAAGACCATTGATTACAACAGGAAAGGTGCTCGCGTTACTTTGAAATGCGAAAGCATATTCATCGGTGTAGGCATCATCACTGTCAGAGTCCGGTAATCGAATGTGTCACGCAACGGTTGTTGGTCTTGCTCATCAACATAGCGTACACGATTTCCACAGGACTTTCCTTTGTCAACATTTCGTCCACGTTGTGAGTCGAGTTTGTTCGACCACCTTGAGGAGTCTTGCTTCGACACACCGACGCAAAATGCCCGGGTTTTACACATTTAAAACATGTCACGTTGCGTGAACAACGACAATCATCGCCAGAATGACCTTTGATCCCGCAGCGAGAGCATTGTTTTTCTTTCGATTTCGACGGATTTCGACGTTCTCTCTGGCCTCTTTTACCTCCTCGAGCTTGTCGGCTGATGTTATACACGTTGGTAAACTGGTTGTCTTCGGCGATTTGACGGGCCTGGCGCTCCGAAGCTTCCATTGCTTGGGCGATATCCAACATGCGGTGTAGAGTTAAATCTCTTTCGGCGAGAAGCTTCGTTCGCAACTTTGTGGAGGAACAGTTGTCAATGACTTGATCTTGGATGAAACTGTCGACGCTTTCTTCCGGAAACTCGTAAAAGATTGCTTGCTGTCGAAGCCTTGTGACAAACTGAGCAACGGTCTTGCCTTCGTTCTGTTTCTGTTGTCGAAAGATGTTCCGATTGTAAGACGTGTTCTTTCTCGGGGCGAAGTACTGATTCAACTTGTCCACGGCGGTTTTGTAATCGGTTCCTGTTTCGGTTAGCGTTGACAAATGTCTTGGACATCTGAACCGGTGGTGTGCAGGAGTAGCTGGCGTTTCTGTTTGTCGTTTTTGCGACCAACGGCGTCGGAAAATATGGAGAAGCGTTTTTGCCACTTTTCCCATCGGTGAGCGAAGGAATTCTGTTCGCCAATGTAATGGTCCTTTAAAGTGCCCCTATGATCAAATTTTTGATTTTCATTTTTTTACATTTTCGTGTACAATTAGACTTTCTTACTCATCTTGCCAAATTTCAATTCATTACGAACATCAGAAGTCATTTTATTTTAACATTTATTTCCGAGAATTTACGGCCGCCATTAATCAACCTTGTTCCAAGGCTTGGTTGCGAATGGGAGAAAGTGACGCCAAGGGCTCAAACATACCTCACGGGTTGAAATTATAATAACAAAAAGTATTGAAAATCACGCGAAAAGCAACAAAAACTTTGGACTTGTTCTTCGTGCAATTTTCTATGCTGATTGTTATTATAATTTCAACCCGTGAGGTATGTTTGAGTCTTTGACGTCACTTTCTCCCATTCGCAACCAAGCCTTGGAACAAGGTTGATTAATGGCGGCCGTAAATTCTCGGAAATAAATGTTAAAATAAAATGACTTCTGATGTTCGTAATGAATTGAAATTTGGCAAGATGAGTAAGAAAGTCTAACTGTACACGAAAATGTAAAAAAAGAAAATCAAAAATTTGATCACAGGGGCACTTTAATGGTCGAATAACTACTGATACAAACAAACTACGACCTCTTCAATCCCGACCATGTGCTCGCTGATCTATGCACACCAAGCATGCCGGGAAATGTCGGTTATGGCTATTACAGTAACTGCGGGTGATCAACGGTCTATTTTGAGCGGACCTCTGTGGAAACAGCATCAGGCCAGTACTCGATCTTTCGGCGATCTAAAAAAATGGGAAGATTTCTTCGACATTTATGGCCTCAAAACTCGAGTTTCTTCCAAGATATATACCGGATAGTATAATCAATAGTTTATTGTCTGATTCTCGAAGAAAATCAGCCACGAGCCGATGTTTCAACAGGATATTTAGCGCGACATGTGGCCTTGGTTTCGAGTATTGGTTCGCTAACATTGAAACAACGCGATATACTGAGAGACCATGCGGCAAGATTCGAGGGCAAAATCTACCTATTTACTGGATCAGTTATCGATTTAAGCCATCTGAGGCATTGGAAAGTGGTTGAAGCTGGAAATAAGCCGAGTTGCAAGCAGGTAAGCTATATTTATTGCAAAGTTTGCTCGAGATGGGTCGATTTCGCAATAGTCGGGAAAATCGCAAATGCTTGCACATGTGCTAATACAAAACGGTCATAACTTTTGAAATACTGAAATCGTATAGGGGTTTTTGGATATTTTTGCCAATGTAAGACTACACTTTCCGGCTGCATAGGCTAGAGTTATGAACTAGGTTCCAATTTTTAAAAATGAGCTTTTAAATCAAGGCCATTTCCAGCTTTCGTTGGATGGCGTTTAGTGGGGTTCATAATATGCTTAATTTCGCGTTTGCAGCTTAATTAATAGGCAAATTGTTCATCATATAAAAACAAGAAAGGTTTTTGAGCAAATTTATATAAAATCCACTGCTAGTCGACGCGAATTAAATATTTTATAGCGCCACAAAAATTGCCTAGTTTTGAATTTTCGAGACGTTGCGATGGGCCTTCGCCGGACAAAATATCCAACGTCTCCTTGTGGGGGCAGTAAATCCTTTTGAACCAAACCAAACCTGTTTTATTTCTAGCCCGATAAGGTCTTTCATTTGCTAGAGTTTCAGGCAAAATTATTTTTCACGTGAAATTGAGTGGGTGGTTGTTAAAGAGACACCCTCTTAAATTGCTCCTTTTAGCGCATGTACGTTGTTGACTTGAAGACAAGATGGCAGCTGAAAGTGACTCTATGGCCACGACAGTACCCACAATGACAGATGCGGAAAAAAGGGCTAATTCAAGCATTGAAAGAGCGCCCGTCGCTGTGGAATACCTCGTTGCAATTTACAAAGTCAAACGGTTAATAAATCGATAAGAACCACAAAAGCAAAATATTTATGTTTTATAGCTCTAGACATTCTTCCACGATCCGCCATGTTGAATATCCGCCGCAATTTAATAACCTCGTGCTAGTCTTCTGCGCTGTTTGTTCCCGCCGAGAGCGAGACAAGTTCCGAGAAACATAGCGCAGTGTAAAACCCCTCGTGCAACTTGTCTCGCAGCACCGCAACGCACGGTTTTTAGTTGTTGCGAGACAAGTTGCACGAATCATTGCTTAGTGTAACAGCGCCTTTACCTCTTCTTCCATGTTAAATAAGGCGAGCCAAATCTCTCTGTCCGAAGGACTGAAGTACTTTATGAAATGTGAATCTAACACTAAATCGAGATGCCACATACGGGCTAAAATCTAACATAGTCATTGAGGTATGAAGGGGTCTATGCTCTCTTTGAGGTCTTGGGCCAGGAGGTTCTGGAGATGAACTGGGAGAGGACCACATGGATTGATCTGGGGCTGCGACGTTGGTGCTAGACTCCTCTTGTACAACGGGCGGAGAGGGTATGCGAATGGGGACGTCAGGTGCAGAGTCATCACTGGTGAAGGAAGTGAATTGATCCTAGTCAGATGGCACGGTGATAAGCTCTGGGGGCGCAGGAGGGGGTAGCCCTGGGTGTACTGAGGCTGGAGACACTGCAGGGGTTACAGGAGAAGGTTCGTCGTCCTTGTCTCGAGTGGCGGGAGGACCGGGGTGGTTGGACACTATGACAGAGGGAGGCACGGCGTAAGTACTCAGACAACTTGACTTTTTTTGCTCTGAGTTGTGAGCCTCTAAACTTCTTCACGAAACACAAAGGGAAGTCGACGGAAACGACAATATAGCGATCACGAGCACGGGACTTGTCCTTGTCTGAGACGAGTTAGACAATATTTCCGACTAGTAGTGGATGCGTGTTTGGGACAAGACCACGGGGGTTCTTGGACTTCTCGCTAAAGACGTGGTTAGTGGCACGATGTTCGTGTTTGTCGAGTATGAGTTGGTAATCAGATAACCGGAACTGTTCATGAGTGAATTGGTTGTGTTGCGTCCACGACTCGCGAGATGACAGGCCAGGGAGACGAAGCGTGCGGTGGCGAGAGAGAGAGGCCAACTTCACTCACTGGTTGTCCACCAGGTTCTTGGCGAATGAGTTCTTCTTCAAACTCGTGGACAGCCTTCTCGGCAACGGGATTCTAGTTCTTGTTCTTAACACGACCGACCTCGATTGTGATATTGAGGTGTTTGAGTGAGTCGTTGTTGCACATGGACGTAAAGCCAGGAGCGGGATCTACACGTATTATCGCTCTTGGGCCATCACGTGGGTGTAGACCAATGATTAGTTGTGTGAGGGAATCACGGAGGGTATCATACTTCTCGTCGTGTATCGATGAAGACACAGTAAAGTATCTGGTGCATTCTCGGAAGCACAAGGATCAACTGACGATTACGCTTGCTTACGTCAGCGGCGAAGGAGACGCCCACGACTTCAGGGGGGTCGTCAGAAGATTGAGAGACCAAAGAGTTCGGAAACGTCAGTAGGGAGGTACATGTATGACAGGCAGATGTCACATGGGAAATGGCGTCGTTCATGTCCAGAGCGAAGAACTGTCGTTAAAGCACCATTTGGAATTGGTGGCGGGATGGATGGTTGAGCTTAATGTGGAGGGCGGTAAGGAGGCTATCCAGGACGGACCGGGGAACGACGATTGCTTCATCAACTGGAAGAAATGGTTGAGTGCATTTGACTACGAGCACGCCGTGTCTAGCAGTGGAGGTGTAGTTGAGAAGGCGCTTAACATTACGAATGTTAGTTAGTTACTTTGACGGGCGAGTTCCTTGTTTAAGATGAGCGTGGACTCTACGAAGGTCAGGGCAATCGTTTTGGTTCTGCAACCAGGCCGATCTGGTAGTAAACGGGAGGGTAGACTTATTGTCATGGATGTCCTTGATCGAGACGCTTCGCACGACACGTTGCGGCTGGTGAAATCGGACGGTAAGTTGGCCTTCCCAGCAAAGTGTTGTAGACTGACTTGGTAACGGCTGACAGTCGTTAGAAAGGAAGTCACTCGAGGGCTTGTCAAAAATTCGCCTCGGAACAGTTTGTCGGTTAATACAGATGTGGGATGCTGCGACTGAATGATGAAAGGACAGAAGTGCTTGATGGCGGCAGCAATGCATCGTGCTTCAATTTCGTAGGGAAGCCAAGTCACTTGGTGTTTGCGAAGTTTGGCACTGTAGAAGCCGGCTAGGTGAAGGTGATTGGCACGCGATACGTACAATGTTCCAAAGGGTGTCTGATGGGCGAGGGAGAACTGTAGAGTTGTGTTTGGATAGGGACTCCTGTGCAGTCTTGAACTTGAAAGTTAGGTTCTCGTCCCACATTAGTTTGTCGTTAGACTGAAGGCCGGTGAGGGCGCACTCGAGAGGATCTACTTCATCTGAGCAGTTACACTGTAGGGAGCCTTTCATACTTTGGAGAGGAGAACATGATTCCAAGGCGGCGATGCGATGAGGGCTAGCTGATAGTCTGCCTTGGGACCATATCCAGCCAAGGATGGCTGTAGACATTGGACAAATGACGGTCTTCGTAGGAGACAGACTGTTATTCGGCTTGTAATTGAGAAATTGACTGAGAAATACATAGAAACAAGAATAAAACGAAGCCATGCTTTTATTAATCCACCACACTGACTTATGGGAAGACTCCATAAACTACTTCATGTAACATCTCCCCTTTTACAGTAATAAACGATCTCACTAAAAATCAACAGATAATCTAGACTTGAATTTAGAAAACTATCTGATCTTAAGAACACGCACTTAAACGTCTTTCAGGTGGCTGCAAACTCCTCTCTTCTTTCACAGTGGATTCTGGGTTAACATCCGCTGGCTTTGGCAAAGGTGAGCTCTGATTGGTGGAGCTGCTATCGGTGATGATAGGCTGCTGATGTTCTTTGTTGGAACCTTGGCGGATGAACTTTCGATAACGTCTGTACAAGTTTCTGTTCTCTGTTTCGATAAGGTACGAACGTGGTCCGACTTTTGCCACACACGATCCTTTATCCCATGGAGCTTTCGGGTTTACTGGCTGAAGACGTACTGGTTCTCCAATTTGGTGCTCTGGCAATGGTCTTGCGCTCTTGTCATAAGTAGCTTTGGCCTGCTGCCTCTTACGTTTAATGTTGTCATATACTCCTTCGGCAACTTCAGGCTTGAGTAATACTTCAGCGGTTGGGATGGTGGTCCGAGTTCTTCTTGACATGAGCTTTTGAACCGGACTTAAATTGTCAATGTCGGGTGTGTTTCGCCATTCCAGCAGGGCCATTTGAAGATCTTTCTTGTCCCGCTTAGCCTTCTTCACAAGATTTTTGGCGATCTTAACAGCTGATTCTGATTTTCCATTGCTCTGACTGTGTAACGGCGAACTGGTGGTGTGCAGAAATTCCCATTCACGTGCGAATGCGGCGAACTGGTCACTTGAATACTGTGGACCATTATCTGTAATCATGTCAGCAATTCCATGTCGGGCGAAGTGTGACTTTGTTGCCTTGATCACAGATTCTGTAGTTGCATCTTGCAACAGATCTAGTTCGAAGTAATCACTGTAATAATCAACAGTCACTAAATAGGTCTCATTTCCATGTGTGAAGAGATCCTGACCGACTTTAGACCACGGCGTATCTGGAATCTTATGCGTCATCAATGGTTTTTTTTTGTTGTCTGGCTAGAAAGTCATTGCAAACTGTACAGTTTTGGACTTGTTCATTGATTTGGCCTGAAATGGGAACAATGACTTTCATTCCTTTGTACAAGACTCCGTCTTGCACTGTCAACTCTTCTTTGTAGTTCCAATATTCTCGAATGCAAACTGGAACATCTTCCTTTGAAACTGGCCACCCTGTCGTAACAGTGTTCATTAGAGTCTGCAGTGTGGGGTTCGCAAGGGTGCATTGTTTGATCTGCTGATGGGTACCCTCTGATAAGCGCATGTAGTCTACTTGATTGATGCTAGCAATTTCTTCAAACGGCTGCTGTTCTTGCTTGAGTTGGAAGATTTGGTATTCTGGTGTGCTCTCACACTGGGTGCGGTCAGCTTGGAGATAAGCTCTGCTAAGCATGTCTGCTATGTACATTTGGGAACCAGGAAGGTACTTTACATGTAGATTGTACCTTTGCAGACGCAAAAGCATTCTCTGTAGCCTTGGGCGCTGAATGGATAGACTTCTGGAAAATGGGGACCAATGGCTTATGGTCTGTTTCCACAGTTGTAAGATCTCTTCCGTGCAGGTACTGATTGAAACGACTGCAGCAAACACAATCGCCAAACATTCCTTCTCTATTTGAGCGTACTGACGTTCTACAGGGCTCAATGACCGTGATGCAAACGCGACAGGCTGTCCATTTTGGAGCAAACTTGCTCCTAAACCAGATTCTGAGGCGTCACATTGGATAGTGGTTTCACTGGCCAGATCATAATACTTCAAAAGGGGTGTAGAGATGATAATGTTTTTGATTGCTTTGAAAGCTTCTTCCTGTGTGCTCTCCCAAGTGAACATGACATTCTTATTAGTTAACTTGCGTAGTGGTTCAGACACCTCTGAGAGCTTTGGCATGAACCTGGACAAATAATTAACACATCCCAGAAGACGTTGGACTGTTTTCTTGTCATCTGGTCGAGGCATGCTTGCAATTGCTTCTACTTTCATGGGATCGGGTTTCAGTCCTTCTGACGTAAACAACTGTCCCATGTACGTTACTTGGTCCAACCTCAAACGCAACTTTTTCTTGTTAAACTTCAGATTAACACTGCGTGCGCGCTTGAGCAAGTTCACTAAATTGCGATCGTGATCTGCTAAGGCGTCTTCCATAGATTCTCCACTGCCATAACATAAGATGTCATCTGCGATTACTTCTACTCCATTGAGGCCTGTAAGCGCTTCGTTCTGGCGGCGTTGATATTCCTCTGGAGCGCTGCTGATTCCTTGTGGCATGCGAAGGTAGTGATATCTCCCAAAGGGGGTCCAGAACGTAGTAAGGAGGGAACTTTCATTGTCAAGCTTGACTTGATGGAACCCGTCTTTCGCATCCAATACTTTAGCTTTAGACAGCTTTGGTAGCACCTCATCCACTGTCGGCATCTGTCGGGTCAATGCACACCCTCAGTTTCCCTGGCTTCTGCACTGTAACTAGACTGCTGATCCACTCTGTTGGTTGGGTTTCTTTGACAATTATGCCTTGCTTTTCCATTTCATCAATCTTTTCTTTTAGCTTTGATTTGAGTGATACTGGTACACGTCGAGGAGCATGCTGTACTGGCTTGATGGCTGGATCTACTTCAATGTGGTATTCGCCCGGTAGGCAACCAAGTCCTGTGAACACGGCTTCATATTCCTTCAAACGTTCCTCCAAAGTAAGCGGTTCATACTGCTTGCCATTTAATGAGTGAACAGACTGTTCCACTCCTAGGGCTATACAACCTTGCTCAATTCATGTTCTACCATCTATAATTGGCCACGGAGCATTCTCGCGGATGTCAAATTTTATCTTGCATTTGGGGCCACTGTTTGGGCTTACTGTAAATGTATAGGAACCCAGGGGAGTGACCACACTACCATCATAAAGCCTTATCTTGCCTCCAGGGGGATCCAACTGAACTTCGCCAAGCTGCAAAATATTCAACAAATCTGAATAGGACATTGCACTGCATGTCGCTCCAGTATCCAGCTGGGTGGTAACTGTAGGGCTGTACTCAGTGTGAAAGGTGAAGGGTACCATAAAAGTAGATCTGCCTACATTGCTGCTGACAACTCCAACACGCTCAATAGTGAAAATAGAATCGTCTGATTCATCACTATTCTCTGCAAATCTCGGATGAGCTCCACTCGCTTGATAAACTTTATTGTCTAGTTTACTTGGCGGCTGCTTTTTTACACGATACTTCACGGCAAAGTGGCCTTGTTTACCATATTTGTGACAAGTCTTACTGGAAGCAGGACATTTGGCTCTATCATACGGGTGTTCAGTGCCACAGTATTTGCATGGACCAGTTGGTTTTTCTTTTCCAGACTTGCTACGGCCTCTTGAGGTTCCATTACTGCCACCACTATTACCTTTCCTTTTGTCTTTTGCTGAATGATGCTTCTCTGCTGCGTGAACAGTGTTCGGAGAATCAACAGTGTCCTTAAACTGCTCTTTGTGAATTCTGGATAACTCGCTGGCTCGAAGAGCTTCAACACACCTTGCTAACCCTGGCACAGGGCGTTCCCTAAGTAGGCGGTCACGGGTGGTAGAGTCCCGAGTACCAATGACCAATCTGTCACGAATTAAGCTCTCACAAAGACTCTCGAATTCACACGATTCAGCAAGCTGGCGCAATCTCACTACATACAGATCAATGCTTTCATTTTCAGCTTGATTTGCCAAACCAAATTTTACTCTTTCAAACGACAAATGTTTTTGAGGCATAAAATGGTCAGTTAAAGCAGAAAGAATCTTCACTGGGTCTTTCTTGTCAGGTGCAGTTAGCGTAGTAAGGCTATTCATTACTTTGACACAGTCCATTCCCATAACACTGCATAACGCTCCAGCCTGTACTTCTTTGGGTTTCTTGTTAAGATCGGTAGCAATTGCATAATAACACCAAGCTTCTTTAAACATTTTCCAGTTTGTTGATACATCATCTTTTACGTTCATGGGCGCTGGCGGCGGTATCTGATAGAAAGGCATGTTGAAAAAACGAAATACACACAGTTCTGGTGCTTTCTTAAGTTTCTTTCGGCCAAAACAATATGGCGACGACTCACCACGTGCACGATTTGCGAACGATAAAAATACCACAACAGCGACGGCGTCACGGCGGCTTCACTGAAACGCTCTCCTTGTAGACTTCTACTGCCAAGGGATTCTTCTAGCAACGATTAACTTCTGACACCATGTTATTCGGCTTGTAATTGAGAAATTGACTGAGAAATACATAGAAACAAGAATGAAACGAAGCCATGCTTTTATTAATCCACCACACAGACTTATGGGAAGACTCCATAAACTACTTCATGTAACACAGACGAAGGTTACATTGGTCGAGGATCTCAAGTATCCGTCTCCAATTGGTCAGGAGTGCTTCAGGCGTATCGCTGCCACAGGAGAGGTCGTCAGCAAGTTTAGCCACGCAGCCTTCTTGAATGAAGTCTCCCAGAACGCTACACATCATTTCGTCAAGGGCGGTCTCGGAGCCAGGCATCCCCATTTAGGGCTGTCCACAAAATGCTCCAAATTGTAAAACAAGATGCTCAAAATTACTCAGAAAGTTGCTCAAAAGTTGTTCCAAAATCTTAATGTTCCTTTTCATATTTACTACAAGAAGGTGCTAATTATCCAACCAAAGAACCATTTTTCACTGTTCCTTGACTCCTGAGCTTTTAATAACTTGCTAAATCGAGTTACAACATTTTCTTATTTTCTTTCAATCTTATGACTCCCTCCCATGCAAGCAGATACATCTAGACCGACTGTGCCACGGATATTCTTCTTTCCAGCGGGGTTGGTCTGTACTTTTCTTTGTCGAGAAATGTTAGCCTTATGTGGAATACTCAGTCTGGCACCAGCTGTAGCTTCAGAGGCACTCTTGCATGATGAGGGATCGCCATTGTCCGCCTTTTTTAATTTAAAAAGATCCTCCCACTGCTGACCACCTGAATCGCCTTTTTAATAACCACAGGCAAACCAATGCTCCACATTCCACAACATGCACTTACTGAGTACCGTTAACAAGCCTGTACTGCATGTGACGGTTGTGACCAAAAAGCGAAAAAAAAAAAACATCTGGTGCTGAATATGCCTGTTTGGTTTGTTATAATTTGTGGCATTGTCTTAGAAAGGAAGAAGTTGCCCGAAATTGGAAAAGATGCCCTAAATTGGAAAGGTTGCCCGAAATCGGAAAGTTGGCCAAAAGTTGCCGAGCATCTGGTGGACAGCCTTATCTCCATTGCTGATCTTGTGTATACCCGGATTCCTCTGAAGGGTGTGGTCACACCACAGTAATTTAGAGAGGACTGAGAGAGAGGGATCTGAGTGAGATCGATTTTGATCATGTAGCGCCAGGGAGCGATGGTGCGCAGGGTGGTGTCGACGTCTGGCATTAGTGATGGCTGAGGTTTACTGTACCGTGCAACGTCAGCAAATGCAGTCAGGAGTCGGCGACCACCTAAAGGCTTTTTGACAAGGAAATACCTTGGCTTGTTCGAGCTCGTCAAACTTAGCTGGTAGCACTAAGAGTTGGTTGTGAAAGTACTGAGGGACGCGACCTTCCATTGAGGGGGCTGTACAGGACCAATATTCACCGTTGCTTGAATGGGGCCAGCCGAACCGTTATAACCAGTTATGTCAGGATCAAAGACGCTATCGTATGTCTGCAACAGCTGTCGAAACTTGAAGAGGATATCTTCTAGCAGTAAGTTTTCTGGATCTACGGACGCGGTAGACGAGAACAGTGGAGAACTCCTGCGCTTTTCAAGACCTTCTTTCAACAGTTGTTTCTAGAGTATTCTAACTGACTGTTACCTGGTTATTTTGATGTAGTTTCTATTGATATCAGTTTAACGTTTAACGTTTTTATGATTTTTGGGAACTCCACGATATTTACAACCCGGATTTTTGCAGTAAAACTCCAAGTTGCAACTTGTAAAATTACACAACTCGGATTTTTGCAGTGAAAATCCGAATTGCAAATGTGAATTCTAAAAAGGATTTTTTAATGTCTTATATGAGCCACCGTACATTCTTCCTTGGAGTCTTCGTAATGGTTGCTACAGTCCTCTGCGAAAAGTTAAATTCTAGAGAGGGGCAGTACGCAGCTCTTACTCAGCTCTTACGCAGCTCCTCTCTGATTTGCTGAAAAAAAAACAATAGAACAAACAACACAACAATGGGCCCTAGCCCTGAAAACAATAGAGCTGTGTGATACCCAGGTCCAATGAAATAAGACGTTCTAAAGAGCTGCGTGGTATCTGTCTAGAGAGGAGAACATGCGTAATTTTATCACGCTGAAGGTTGATAATATTTTTGTACCCAGGGCCAACCTACCTTACTGGGAGAACATGGAACAGGTACAGGTCGTCCCCATTCTCCTGCAATGAGCAAGTTCGAAGGACCTAGCTGCTTGATGACTTCAGCGTATTATGATCATACATCCCATGATTTAATAAGCGATGAATCATTTCTGTCCTGTATTATCGTAGTTTTTGTTTGAACATCGCAATTAATGAACTGGCTAAATTGTTACCTGGGTGTGTGTTTTTTGTACTTGGGGTCAATTTCCAGCCATTGTGTAAGTATGGTTTCATCCTCCTCTCGACAATAGTTTTTGGTGTGTGCGAAGGAACGCGCGGAAAAACTACTACAAATCGAGCCTTTCTTGGTACCGAGTGCATGGTTTTCTACTCTTGACACTTGGAAGTGCCAGGGGTATTTTGCAGAACACTGAACTCAGAATCCATGGAAGTCTTATAGTAATTATCAAGTGTCTGCTATAACAATAATTGAAGGCTAACCGTCTGTAGAATTAGTGAGTTTATCTTAGATTAAGGTCAGTTACAGGTTACTCAGTGTTAAGGTTACAATTTGGTAGGAATCAGGGTTAATTTAAGTTTAGGTCTTTTTTTGTGGTTAGATCTAGTGGTAATGTCTAATGTCGGGTAGTTTATTTTAGTGGCTATAAAGGCTCATAGCAGTTCTAAATCCCTAATTACAATCAAAATCAATCAACGAATACTATGACCTACTGTACATCAAATCACTGAGTTTGAAAAGCCTCAGGAGTACATGGCCCAACCAGGCTCTACTCGTACTTGGGGCAATTACGTATATCTACATAAGCCAACACCAAGATCAGAAACAGCCAGACTCAGGAACAATGTTTTTAGAGGCTTTGGCAACGATGACGTTTTTCTCAGCGCGTGTATTGTTATAATGTAATGGCGGTGTAAGATAAAAATGCGTTAAAGACGCTGTTAACGATGAGCGACGAATCGAACTCCTGGAAGTCTTCAACTTCTGCCATTGTATACTAAAACTTGTAAAGATTATTTCGGCAAGTTCAACTTCGTGGAAAGTTATCCTTTCCAGGGTAATTTTCTGTAGTCTTATCTTGAAAGATGTAGCAGTTACGTTACTGAACAAAATACCTTTTTTGTTATTTTCCTTCAAAAAAGAACGAAAAGATCAAGATGGTCTGATCATAATATTGTACGGACAAAGTAGTAGATTTTGTTCAAGTATTCGCGGTCTCTGTCTGTCTACCGTTTACAAGAACCGTTATATTTTAAACTGAAATGATTACCGTAACAACAAATACATGTTTGAAATCAATGCAAGCGAAACACAAAGTGCCTATAACAGATGTCTCGAACCTTAACTTGTAAGGAAAAAATGGCTGTTTCTAATAGGTTGGTTTTATTCCGATAATAAACATTCTAGCCCGTCCAGTTAGGAGTCAGCAAATAAGGCCGTTAATAAAGAACAACGACACCATGATTAGTATATTCTCAAACCAGTTATTAGCATGTTTCGGAAAATTCTTTGGAAAGCAATCGAGCGTTCTGTTCGATGCAATGAACTTTTTGCTAAAGTTGTGCACGTGCATATGAAACTTGAAAACAATGCCCGTGAATAATGAGGACGGTCACTTGTAAACACAAAATCTGCGGGAAAAAATGGGTACATTGGAGGTCCTATTTTATTGCCGCCCCCAAAAAATCCAGTCGAGCCACTTTAAGTGTTTTGTTATACCTCCCAACTCAAAAATAGACAACTAGATAATGTGCGACCATGGCTGAGATGAGAAAAAATGTGTGCTTGACGCGGCAGGCACACAAATTTGCCGAGGTTTCAAGGACCTGATCACGTGCAAGTCGAAAGTTCAAGTTGTTGATTCCCTAGGGAGTTAGTTGTTAGACTGTTTTGACCCATGGCACGTGACAAGTTCTTGTCCAATAAAAAAAGGCGTTTGAGTTGGGAGGTAAAACAAATGTAATTTTATCACACTAAAGAACTGAAGATTGATAATGTTTTCGTTCCCAGGGCCAACCGAACTTACTGGGAGAACCTGGAACCAGGTACAGGTCGTCCCCATTCTCATGCAATGAGCAAGTTTGAAGGACCTGCTTGATGATGTCAAAGCTTATCACTAACGCATTGGCTAAATACAGCGCCATCTTCATACATCCCAGAATTAAATAAACGATGAATCATGAATCATTATCGTTGTATTTGTTTAAATATTGCAATAAATAAATTAAGAATAAAAATTAGCGATAATACTGTAGAATGACGTTTCGATGACTCACTCATCATTTTCAAATTCGTGTAACTAAAGTCTTGTGAGTTCATTATATAATAAATTGGAAAGTCTTATTGCATATGATTAAAAAAAAAAGAATACAATGTGGAGTGTAGAGGGTGTTAATTAGGTGAATAGTTTTGCTTTTATTGAGTCAGATTGAGTGTTCAGTTTAGGTTTCTTGTGTTTGATGAAAAGCATTTCATAGATTAAGCATTCCAGCTTTCCACGGCATTTCTTAAGAATTGTGAATTGTTCGTAAAGATCTTTATTCCTCTGCTTGTGAGCGTCGCGCAAGTGTTTTCCAATAGCAGAGTGCTTGTGTTCCTCAATGCGCTGAAAAAGGTGTCGGCGTGTATAACCTGCATAATCTGCATCGCACAGATCACATTTGAATTCGTAAACAACGCATTGTTGATTTATTAACGGTGGTTTGGCTTCTGTTACTTTGATCTCATCGGCGATTTTCTTGCTCGTACACACTGGACGTAGATCACTATTTATTTTCTTTCCAAGATCGGAAAGCTGTCTTCGCACAATGTCAGCTGATCTTTGATCTTTAAACGGCAGAACAATCCGAACGGGTGCATTTGCTTGAACATCATGAACTTGCTCTTGATTTTGGGACTCGATGAATCTAGTTATGGTGGAATTGATGAACGTCTTAGGGTATCTCAGTTCATCTCTTTCAGGTTGTCACATTATTCAGCAAATGGATCTGGTGAGAATGAAAGACGGTGGGCACGGTTTAACATAGTCATAAGAAGGGATCGTTTATATCTGGCATCGACATGACTTTGATAGTGGAGAAGGAGGCCTTTATTTGTTGGTTTCCTGTAGACACATGTTTTAAGCTGGAATGGTGGGTAGAGGCAAACGTCTGAAAGAAACCAGAGGTGAGAGATGATTTGACTATGACTGGAACGCCAAAAGTATCTGTAGCAAAACATGGCGGTCCATGAGTGAAGTTGTCTCTCTGGCCCTTCGGTGGTTGGATTTCGAGACCTACCAAGGCAATTTGGACGACTTTTGACTTCTAAAGAATGCAATCGGTGCAATATTTTGCCAGTTGGTCTGGGTGGCTCGACACTTATAAAAAATATATATTAGCCAGAATTCCTTTCGGTCGTGCATAAGTATATTATAAGTTTGCAAGAATAGCTCTGATTGAATGGAAATTGCTCGGTCTGTTGAAATATTGATGGGAATTTTTCTAAGTGGATGCGGAGGAATAGGTTCGAAGTTAGCTGCAAATGTACACTTTTGGATTTAGAGTTACTTTTTCATTAAAAGAAATTGATGCAAAGATGTGCGTTTTTTGTTGTTTTCCTGGGAAGTAGCAAACGGGCATTTCTGGATTTGCTGCCGAATGAACAACCATATGCAGCGGAAATCCATAGTTGTAGTCAAGTAGGTGGTTAATGCTATGAAACTTATCGCTTTGCCCTAACAAGGGATCATTACTATCATTTGTGTAGATATGTGAAAGCTGCAGATTTTTAAATCACTACTAGTGATTTTCGTACGAATATGTACGATTGGCAGTTAAAGGGTTAAATGGTTACACTTTAGTATTTCATCCACGGACTCAAAAGCTAAAACCACCGTGTATATGATAATGTATAATACCACAGGAAGATACTGTTCAACAGTTTTCATTTGAATAGTCACTTTATGATTTCAGTCCCTAAAAACCACCTTGCATACTGATAATAAAGAGTACCAAAGGAAGGTACTAGCAGTAGAGAGTGATTTAGACTTAACCCCGCGAATGGATAGGTAAAGGATAGGTATAGTTAACTTATTAATATGTATTAATTATGACGTCAATTACCTATCCCTTTTGTGCTATATATTCTGCATACTAATTTGGATTTCCTGCATACTAATTTGGATTTCCGCGTCCTTTTCAAAACAATAGGCCGGTCTAAACATGCCCGCTTTATAACAACTCGCTTCAAAACAAAACACAACTGACACAGATGTCCTTTACAGGCATAGATCAAAACAACATGCCTTGACCAGGACTCGAACCTGGGTTAATGCGACCACTACGCAGTGTCTTATACTACTAGACCAGCAAAGCTGTGGATACTATAGGTGCATAAAATTAATAAGAGGGTTCCGAAACATTCAAGTTTAGAAATTAGAATAAATAAAATTGCGCAGTATAAAAAACCGCTTCTTATTCTTATTTACCGCAACATTCTTATAACCGCTACATTGCTACAGTTTCGCAGCCATCACCCACTTTAAGTTTTTATAACTTTATCGGTGGCTTATACAAACTTACACTGAACTGAATTTGCATGGAAGATAGGCACCTCGGAAAAGTAAACAAAGCAGTCAATTACATGCGCGTGCTAAAACAATAAACCTACACTTTATTATTAATTTAATATAAAATAACAAAACGCATTAAGGTTACATCAAATCATTATGTCAACAAAAGCTGTTTTATTTAGAACAACTCAAATCCATGTACTCCACAAATGATAAGGAAATCAAGAACAAAATGCTAGAATGAAATTACTTTACGGACGTGGCGCGAATTCACAAAAAAGGCCGGATTGCAGTCCTAAAGCTTTGTTGGCTTTTTCGGTAGCAAAGGTTTCCTCTAAAAACGATTTTGCGTTTGGTTCATCTTCGTGTACGCAAATCCACTTTGTTTTACCGTTTGAATAATGTCTTAATTTAACTGACCAATTATTTCCTCCGCACCTATCATGACCAATAAACTGTAGAACTCGGACGGGGATTGTAAGGATTTCGGGAACTGGTATATTTCTATAACGTCACGTTTATCATCCAAGAAATTTATTATTCGAGGCTGTTAATATTACTTATTAATACATATTAATAAGTTAACTATACCTATCCTTTACCTATCCCTTACTATCCTTTACCTATCCATTCGCGGGGTTAAGTCTAATCACTCTCTACTACTGGTCGGCCTCTCGACTCAGAAGTTAGAGCAACCTTGTCATCATCATCATCATTGCTTTTCGTGCCAGTAGGCGTATAAGAGCCACCTTGTACAGCGTGATAAACAGCATCACAGAACTTTTGCTCAAAATATTTAATAGTCACACGTCACACTTCAAGTTAGAACCTACCACCTCTACTATTGCCTGGCAGTTTTCTTGCTGATACGTTTAGCCGGATGATGTTGTATGAAAAAATTAATTTAAATATTCATGCTGAAATAAAATGCATGCTTTCTCGAATCATTCGTGTAACTTCTATGCCTTTTTCTGAGTCTTGCTTTTACCAATCAGAGAAAACAGGCTGTCGTTTTGACCAATCAGGAACAATGGCAAAATTAATTGTGACTTGGCCAGCTCAGTTGGCGTTTTCCCGCGCTTGGGCGGGTATATATTTTCCTGTGCTTGGGCTAGTCAATCGTTTGAAAATATTGAATTAATGTGCGTTCTTCTCGTTTAACAATTTAAGTTGCAACATCGTTGAAAATTTGTTGAGCGAAAACTGTTGAATTGTGTATCATTCGCTTTAGTTTCGATTTCCAGTCGTCGTTTGTGAGCCTTATTTTGTGAGTCTTATTTTCATCCTTTTCTTGACAACGGTACCGAGTGCATGGGTTTCTGCTCTTGACAATGGGAGCGGCAGGGGTATTCGGCAGAAGGACTGGCCTTAAGAACCGATACAAGTTAACCAGAAAAAGAAGATGGAAATGGATTGGACACACACTGAGGAAAGACAATAACAGCGTAGTTCGTCAAGCGCTATAGTGAAACCCCCAGGGAACTAGGAAACTTGGCGTCGTGGCCTTCAGAAAGATATCCTCAATGCCAACTTGCAAAAAGAACGGCAAAAAACAGACCAAGATGGCGAGTTACAGTTGCCGCCTTATGTCCCCCCTGGACGTAGGGGAATAAGTCAAGTAAATTCATTGCTTAGACTTAAATGCTGTCGATCAGTACTAAACCTTGAATATTGTAGATGAGTGTATAACCCTAAATACTATATTTTGCGTTTGGCGTTCTATAAAATTCTCCTACCGCACTTGCGGTGTGTTTTTGTTCTTTATTTTTGCTTTGATTCATATAGCCTACGTGGCAGGCGCTATAATAGCCTGTTCCAGGCTCTCAGATAGTGGGGGCAAGCGAAAAATGTCGGAGCGAGCGAAGAAAAAACGAGGGAGGGGGAGGGGGGGTGGGGGAAGGGGCGGAAGGAGAGCCTGTAAGACTTTCTTTAACGGACCGCTTCTGGTATACCAGCTTCTGGTATACCCTCTGATTGGTCAATTTTGACAGATAGCGTCAACACCCACAAAACGCGTAATCTGAATCACTCATGTCAATCAGCATTATGGTGAACACGGTTCACGCGCGCGATTTCGCGGAATCCGAGTCATGTGCTATTTTGAAAGAATGTCTCCTAGATTTCCCAGAAGTAAGGTCGCTGAGGAAGGAGCAAGAAACGTGTCTTGTAAACCTGGCTCGTGGAAAAGATGTGCGGTTCTGCCGACCTGTTTTGGGAAGAGTTTAATATTTCAGCTCTTTCCGCGACTGACTGGAGATTCAAATATTTCAAACCGGATGCAATGACGCCATACTTCTGACAATGGAGACACTGCCTAGCTCTGAGGAGCTAAAAAAAAGTTGCAAGATGCCACTATTCCAGTATAGACCGTGACTATCGCATAAGACTTGGATCTTAGACTCTTTTAGCCGTGATGAAGAAACACTATCTCGCAAGTTATGCTAACCGCAAAGGTGCTAACCGCAGACTTGCGCTCACATTAAATCACGGAATGAGAAATGAACTGATCCTAAGCAACGAATAATTCCTACTTAATCGGCTACAACTGATCTTGCAACTCTTTCAAAGTGAGCCAAACAAACTCCACTGTTATGCCAAGAGCTAGTAAAGAAACGACGCATAACTAAATAATTCTAAACGGCTCTGGAAAGCGTAAATTCCTCCTGTCAGTATCACAGCTAGAGATTTTTTCCTAAGATCAAAGAAACGACAACATTTAGCGATCTACTCGCGCGAGAAATCTGAGAATGATTTCGGTAAATTGACAGATGGACATCTTGACAGCAGAAATCCAATTATCCAACTAAGTGACAAAAGTGGGCGGAAGAGACTCGGTAAAGAAAGTCTCACAGGCTCTCCTTCCTTCTCCCTCTTCCCAGTCCCCACTCGTTTTTTTCTTCGCTACCAACTTTTTTCGCTCGCCCCCACTATCTGAGAGCCTGGAACAGGCTAGCGCTATAACGGGGAGAGGAAGGGCCTGCCCTTTCGCGTTCTCTCCACGCGCCAAAGGCGCGCGCGCTCTGGGAAAGATGTACTCTTTATTTCTATTTTATTGAGTTTGTCACAAAACGAAATAATAAGAAATAACATCACATCAAAAACAAAAACTACATATCATCAACGTTTGACAGGAGACGGTAATATGACGAAGTTCCAATTGACAACTGCCCCCTTAAATTAAAAAAAATAGTAATGATTAATAATATGACAATCAGTGGACACATGGTGGGTGAAAGGATTTAAGAATGTGGTGGGGAGTACGTTGAGAGTTTGGGTTAGGGCTATGAGAGAGTCCAAATACAGTACGTGACCGAGAATTGATTGAAACGGGATTTTGTGGCGATGATCGCTTACGAGCGAAGGTCACTTACGAGAGATTATCTGTATAGTCTTAGCCTTATTTCTTTATTGCACACTACAATCCGTACTGCTTTATTTGAATTTTAGATATCTGTCTCGTTTAAAAAAACGTCGTAATTTTAGACCCAGTCATAAACCCTTAGAAGACAAACATGTCATGGCACACTTGAAAGAACTACAAGAAAAGTACGTACTAGTGCCTGCGGACAAAGCTGGCAATAACATCATTTTTGTTTGCAAGTATTACTACATACATACCCTGATGGAAGAACTTGGCATTAACTCCGGCAGTACTATTAATTCTACATATGAAAAACAAGATGTTACAGTTGATGAGATTATACGGACCCACACCACGACCTTAGAAAATGCATTCCACATCACCTTGCAACAGAAGGAGAAAAATTTGCCCAAAATATATTGGATACCAAAACTTCACAAGACACCATACAAAGCACGTTTTATTGCAGGTTCAAGTTCCTGCACTACTACTAAGATCTCTAAATTGATAACTGAGTGCCTTAAACTGGTCAAGAGTCACTGTACTTCATACTGCAAGACTATTTTAGAACGAACAGGAGTTAATTGCATGTGGGTCATCAACAATTCGTTGGATGTTATTCACACATTGCAGGACAAACAACTTTCGCTTAATCATGTGAGTACTTGGGACTTTTCCACTCTTTATACTAGCCTTCCACACGCCAAACTTAAACATCAACTCCATGATCTACTTGAAAGGGTTTTTAACACCAGAGGAAAAAATTTCATAGCAACCAATAATTTCCACACATTCTGGGCTAATGATAGGAAATCTACGAAGTACACTTACTTCTCCTGTAGGGAACTGTGCCTCGCTATTGACTTTCTTATCGACAATATCTACGTCCGCTTCGGAAACACAGTTTTTCGGCAAATTATTGGCATACCTATGGGCACTAACAGCGCACCTTTGCTGGCTGATCTGTTCCTCCACACCTTCGAGTATGATTTCATGCTAAGAACAATGAAGCAAGATATGACCAAAGCTGTCCAATTTAGCAACACCTTTCGTTATATCGACGATTTATTGAGCGTTAACAATGAAAATTTTGGAAATTACATCAGCGACATTTATCCGTCGGACCTGGAACTAAAGAACACTACCTTAACATCAAATGAGGTGTGTTATCTGGACACGAGAATCAAGAATGGTGACAGCAACACACCTTTCCATCTCAGTGTCTACGACAAGAGGGATGACTTCTCATTTCGGATTGTCAATTTCCCTCATATGGACAGCAACATTCCAGCCAATCCGGCTTATGGTGTTTATATATCTCAATTGGTAAGATATGCTAGAATTTGCACATCGAAGTTGGATTTTATGCATAGACTTCGCCAACTTTCATCACGTCTCCTTCACCAAGGGTTCAAATCTTCACTCCTTCGTAAATCATTTACTAAATTCTTCAAACGCCACAGTGCTATCATTGAGAAATATGGCACTACACTACGAGAAATTAAACTAGCAATCCAGAATTGAGGAACACCGCCGCATCCTTTGTTATTTTAGATCCTTTATATTATTCTAGCGCCCCTATTTAATTTCTATATTGCTTCTATTCAGGTTAATGCAGGTGCGCGCGCGCGCAATTTTCCTTGAGTCGTGCGCGTACGGAGCAAGTTTTGGCAAAATCTCACTTTTCCGCATACCAGATCTCAAAATCGTCGTACTGGTCTCAAATCAACGCCAAATCGGGAAAACAGTGCGATTTCTAAGAAATGTGCACAAAACGCACGTTTGGGGCTATGCGGAGCAAGTTTTCGCAAAATCTCACTTTTACGCACACCAGATCTGAAAATCGTGGTACTTATCTCAAATCAACGCCAAATCGGAAAAACAATGCGATTTCTAAGAAAAGTGCACAAAACGCACCTTTGTGGCCGTGCGGAGCAAGTTTTGGCAAAATCTCACTTTTCCGCACACCAGATCTCAAAGTCGTCGTACTGGTCTCAAATCAACGCCAAATCGGGAAACAGTGCGATTACTAAAAAAAGTGCACCAAACGCACGATTAGGGCCGTGCGGAGCAAGTTTTGGCAAAACCTCACTTTTCGGCACACCAGATCTCAAAATCGTCGTACTGGTGCGATTTCTAAGAAAAGTGCACAAAACGCACGTTTCGGGCCGTGCGGAGCAAGTTTTTGCAAAATCTCACTTTTCAGCACATCAGATCTCAAAATCGTCGTACTGGTCTCAAATCAACGCCAAATCGGGAAAACAGTGCGATTTCCAAGAGAAGTGCACAAAACGCACGTTTGGGGCCGTGCGGAGCAAGTTTTGGCAAAATCTCACTTTTCCGCACCCCAGATCTCAAAATCGTCGTACTGGTCTCAAATCAACGCCAAATCGGGAAAACAGTGCGATTTCTAAGAAAAGTGCACAAAACGCACGTTTGGGGCCGTGCGGAGCAAGTTTTGGCAAAATCTCACTTTTCCAAACACCAGATCTCAAAATCGTCGTACTTGTCTCAAATCAACGCCAAATCGGGAAAACAGTGCGATTTCCAAGAGAAGTGCACAAAACGCACGTTTGGGGCCGTGCGGAGCAAGTTTTGGCAAAATCTCACTTTTCCGCACCCCAGATCTCAAAATCGTCGTACTGGTCTCAAATCAACGCCAAATCGGGAAAACAATGCGATTTCTAAAAAAAGTGCACAAAGGGGACGTTTGGGGCCGTGCTAATCAAGTTTTGGCAAAATCTCACTTTTCCGCACACCAGATCTCAAAATCGTCTTACTGGTCTCAAATCAACGCCTAATCGGAAAAACAGTGCGATTTCTAAGAAAAGTGCACAAAACGCACGTTTGGGGCCGTGCAGAGCAAGTTTTGGCAAAATCTCACTTTTCCGCATACCAGATGTCAAAATCGTCGTACTGGTCTGAAATCAACGCCAAATCGGGAAAACAGTGCGATTTTGAAGAAAAGTGCACAAAACGCACGTTTGGGACCGTGCAGAGCAAGTTTTCGCAAAATCTCATTTTTCCGCACACCAGAACTGAAAATCGTCGTCCTGGTCACAAATCAACGCCAAATCGGGAAAACAGTGCGATTCTAAGAAAAGTGCACAAAACGGACTTTTGGGGCCGTGCGGAGCAAGTTTTGGCAAAATTTCACTTTTCCGAACACCAGATCTGAAAATCGTCGTACTGGCCTCAAATCAACACCAAATCGGGAAAACAGTTCGATTTCCAAGAAAAGTGCACAAAACGCACGTTTGGGACCGTGCGGAGCAAGTTTTCGCAAAATCTCATTTTTCTGCACACCAGAACTGAAAATCGTTGTCCTGGTCAGAAATCAACGCCAAAACGGGAAAACAGTGCGATTTCTAAGAAAAGTGCACAAAACGCACGTTTGGGGCCGTGCGGAGCAAGTTTTGGCAAAATCTAACTTTTCCGCACACCAGATCTGAAAATCGTGGTACTTGTCTCAAATCAACGCCAAATCGAGAAAACAGTGCGATTTCCAAGAAAAGTGCACAAAACGCACGTTTGGGGTCGTGCGGAGGAAGTTTTGGCAAAATCTCAGTTTTCCGAACACCAGATCTCAAAATCGTCGTACTGGTCTCAAATCAACGCCAAATCGGGAAAACAGTGCGATATCCAAGAAAAGTCCGCAAATCGCACGTTTGGGGCCGTGCGGAGCAAGTTTTGGCAAAATCTCACTTTTCCGCATACCAGATCTGAAAATCGTCGTCCTGGTCACAAATCAACGCCAAATCGGGAAAACAGTGCGATTTCTAAGAAAAGTGCACAAAACGCACATTTGGGGCCGTGCAGAGCAAGTTTTGGCAAAATCTCAGTTTTCCCCACACCAGATCTCAAAATCGTCGTACTTGTCTCAAATCAACGCCAAATCGGGAAAACAGTGCGATATCCAAGAAAAGTGCACAAAACGCACGTTTGGGGCCGTGGGGAGCAAGTTTTGGCAAAATCTCACTATTCCGCATACCAGATCTTAAAATCGTCGTACTGGTCTCAAATCAACGCCAAATCGGGAAAACAGTGCGATTTCTAAGAAAAGTGCACAAAACGCACGTTTGGGGCCGTGCGGAGCAAGTTTTGGCAAAATCTCACTTTTCCGCAAACCAGATCTGAAAATCGTCGTACTGGTCACAAATCAACGCCAAATCGGGAAAACAGTGCGATTTCTAAGAAAAGTGCACAAAACGCACGTTTGGGGCCGTGCAGAGCAAGTTTTGCAAAATCTCAGTTTTCCGCACACCAGATCTCAAAATCGTCGTACTTGTCTCAAATCAACGCCAAATCGGGAAAACAGTGCGATATCCAAGAAAAGTCCGCAAAACGCACGTTTGGGGCCGTGCGGAGCAAGTTTTGGCAAAATCTCACTTTTCCGCATACCAGATCTTAAAATCGTCGTACTGGTCTCAAATCAACGCCAAATCGGGAAAACAGTGCGATTTCTAAGAAAAGTGCACAAAACGCACGTTTGGGACCGTGCGGAGCAAGTTTTCGGCAAAATCTCATTTTTCTGCACACCAGATCTGAAAATCGTCGTACTTGTCTCAAATCAACGCCAAATCGGGAAAACAGTGCGATTTCTAAGAAAAGTGCACAAAACGCACGTTTGGGGCCGTGCGGAGCAAGTTTTGGCAAAATCTCAGTTTTCCGCACACCAGATCTCAAAATCGTCGTACTGGTCTCAAATCAACGCCAAATCGGGAAAACAGTGCGATATCCAAGAAAAGTGCACAAAACGCACGTTTGGGGCCGTGCGGAGCAAGTTTTGGCAAAATCTCACTTTTCCGCACACCAGATCTCAAAATCGTCGTACTGGTCTCAAATCAACGCCAAATCGGGAAAACAGTGCGATTTCTAAGAAAAGTGCACAAAACGCACGTTTGGGCCGTGCGGAGCAAGTTTTGGCAAAATCTCACTTTTCCGCACACCAGATCTCAAAATCGTCGTACTGGTCTCAAATCAACGCCAAATCGGGAAAACAGTGCGATTTCTAAGAAAAGTGCACAAAACGCACGTTTGGGGCCGTGCAGAGCAAGTTTTGGCAAAATCTCACTTTTCCGCACACCAGATCTCAAAATCGTCGTACTTGTCTTAAATCAACGCCAAATCGGGAAAACAGTGCGATTTTTAAGAAAAGTGCACAAAACGCACGTTTGGGACCGTGCGGAGCAAGTTTTGGCAAAATCTCATTTTTCCGCACACCAGAACTGAAAATCGTCCTCCTGGTGACAAATCAACGCCAAATCGGGAAAACAGTGCGATTTCTAAGAAAAGTGCACAAAACGCACGTTTGGCGCCGTGCGAAACAAGTTTTCGCAAAATCTCAGTTTTCCGAACACCAGATCTCAAAATCGTCGTACTGGTCTCAAATCAACGCCAAATCGGCAAAACAGTGCGATTTCTAAGAAAAGTGCACAAAACGCACCTTTGGGGCCGTGCGGAGCAAGTTTTGGCAAAATCTCACTTTTCCGAACACCAGATCTCAAAATCGTCGCACTCGTCTCAAATCAACGCCAAATCGGGAAAACAGTGCGATATCCAAGAAAAGTACGCAAAACGCACGTTTGGGGCCGTGCGGAGCAAGTTTTGGCAAAATCTCACTTTTCCGCACACCAGATCTGAAAATCGTCGTACTGGTCTGAAATCAACGCCAAATCGGGAAAACAGTGCGATTTCTAAGAAAAGTGCACAAAACGCACGTTTGGGACCGTGCGGAGCAAGTTTTGGCAAAATCTCATTTTTCCGCACACCAGAACTGAAAATCGTCGTCCTGGTCACAAATCAACGCCAAATCGGGAAAACAGTGCGATTTCTAAGAAAAGTGCACAAAACGCACGTTTGGGGCCGTGCGGAGCAAGTTTTGGCAAAATCTCACTTTTCCGCACACCAGATCTGAAAATCGTGGTACTTGTCTCAAATCAACGCCAAATCGGGAAAACAGTGCGATTTTAAGAAAAGTGCACAAAACGCACGTTTGGGGCCGTGCGGAGCAAGTTTTGGCAAAATCTCATTTTTCTGCACACCAGAACTGAAAATCGTCGTCCTGGTCACAAATCAACGCCAAATCGGGAAAACAGTGCGATTTCTAAGAAAAGTGCACAAAACGCACTTTTGGGGCCGTGCGGAGCAAGTTTTGGCAAAATCTCACTTTTCCGCACACCAGATCTGAAAATCGTCGTACTTGTCTCAAATCAACGCCAAATCGGGAAAACAGTGCGATTTTTAAGAAAAGTGCACAAAACGCACGTTTGGGACCGTCCGGAGCAAGTTTTGGCAAAATCTCATTTTTCCGCACACCAGAACTGAAAATCGTCGTCCTGGTCACAAATCAACGCCAAATCGGGAAAACAGTGCGATTTTTAAGAAAAGTGCACAAAACGCACGTTTGGGGCCGTGCGGAGCAAGTTTTGGCAATATCTCACTTTTCCGCATACCAGATCTCAAAATCGTCGTACTGGTCTCAAATCAACGCCAAATCGGGAAAACAGTGCGATTTTTAAGAAAAGTGCACAAAACGCACGTTTGGGGCCGTGCGGAGCAAGTTTTGGCAATATCTCACTTTTCCGCACACCAGATCTCAAAATCGTGGTCCTGGTCACAAATCAACGCCAAATCGGGAAAACAGTGCGATTTCTAAGAAAAGTGCAGAATGCGCTCGTTTGGGGCCGTGCGGAGCAAGTTTTGGGAAAATCTCACTTTTCCGCACACCAGATCTCAAAATCGTCGTACTGGTCTCAAATCAACGCCAAATCGGGAAAACAGTGCGATATCCAAGAAAAGTCCGCAAATCGCACGTTTGGGGCCGTGCGGAGCAAGTTTTGGCAAAATCTCACTTTTCCGCATACCAGATCTGAAAATCGTCGTACTAGTCTCAAATCAACGCCAATTCGGGAAAACAGCGCGATTTATAAGAAAAGTGCACGAAACGCACGTTTGGGACCGTGCGGAGCAAGTTTTCGCAAAATCTCATTTTTCTGCACACCAGAACTGAAAATCGTCGTCCTGGTCACAAATCAACGCCAAATCGGGAAAACAGTGCGATTTCTAAGAAAAGTGCACAAAACGCACATTTGGGGCCGTGCAGAGCAAGTTTTGGCAAAATCTCAGTTTTCCCCACACCAGATCTCAAAATCGTCGTACTTGTCTCAAATCAACGCCAAATCGGGAAAACAGTGCGATATCCAAGAAAAGTGCACAAAACGCACGTTTGGGGCCCTGGGGAGCAAATTTTGGCAAAATCTCACTATTCCGCATACCACATCTTAAAATCGTCGTACTGGTCTCAAATCAACGCCAAATCGGGAAAACAGTGCGATATCCAAGAAAAGTGCACAAAACGCACGTTTGGGGCCGTGCGGAGCAACTTTTGGCAAAATCTCACTATTCCGCATACCAGATCTGAAAATCGTGGTACTTGTCTCAAATCAACGCCAAATCGGGAAAACAGTGCGATTTTTAAGAAAAGTGCACAAAACGCACGTTTGGGACCGTCCGGAGCAAGTTTTGGCAAAATCTCATTTTTCTGCACACCAGAACTGAAAATCGTCGTCCTGGTCACAAATCAACGCCAAATCGGGAAAACAGTGCGATTTTTAAGAAAAGTGCACAAAACGCACGTTTGGGGCCGTGCGCAGCAAGTTTTGGCAATATCTCACTTTTCCGCATACCAGATCTCAAAATCGTCGTACTGGTCTCAAATCAACGCCAAATCGGGAAAACAGTGCGATTTTTAAGAAAAGTGCACAAAACGCACGTTTGGGGCCGTGCGGAGCAAGTTTTGGCAATATCTCACTTTTCCGCACACCAGATCTCAAAATCGTGGTCCTGGTCACAAATCAACGCCAAATCGGGAAAACAGTGCGATTTCTAAGAAAAGTGCACAAAGCGCACGTTTGGGGCCGTGGGGGGCAAGCTTTGGCAAAATCTCAGTTTTCCCCACACCAGATCTCAAAATCGTCGTACTTGTCTCAAATCAACGCCAAATCGGGAAAACAGTGCGATATCCAAGAAAAGTGCACAAAACGCACGTTTGGGGCCGTGGGGAGCAAATTTTGGCAAAATCTGACTTTTCCGCATACCAGATCTTGAAATAGTCGTACTGGTCTGAAATCAACGCCAAATCGGGAAAACAGTGCGATTTCTAAGAAAAGTGCACAAAAGGCACGTTTGGGGCCGTGCGGAGCAAGTTTTGGCAAAATCTCAGTTTTCCCCACACCAGATCTCAAAATCGTCGTACTTGTCTCAAATCAACGCCAAATCGGGAAAACAGTGCGATATCCAAGAAAAGTGCACAAAACGCACTTTTGGGGCCGGGCGGAGCAAGTTTTGCCAAAATCTCACATTTCCGCATACCAGATCTCAAAATCGTCCTACTGGTCTCAAATCAACGCCAAATCGGGAAAACAGTGCGATTTCTAAGAAAAGTGCACAAATGGCACGTTTGGGACCGTGCGGAGCAAGTTTTGGGAAAATCTCATTTTTCCGCACACCAGAACTGAAAATCGTCGTCCTCGTCACAAATCAACGCCAAATCGGAAAAACAGTGCGATTTCTAAGAAAAGTGCACCAAACGCACCTTTGGGGCCGTGCGGAGCAGGTTTTGGCAAAATCTCACTTTTCCGAACACCAGATCTCAAAATCGTCGTACTGGTCTCAAATCAACGCCAAATCGGGAAAACAGTGCCATTTTTAAGAAAAGTGCACAAAACGCAAGTTTGGGACCGTGCGGAGCAAGTTTTGGCAAAATCTCATTTTTCCGCACACCAGAACTGAAAATCGTCGTCCTCGTCACAAATCAACGCCAAATCGTGAAAACAGTGCGATTTCTAAGAAAAGTGCACAAAACGCACGTTTGGGTCCGTGCGGAGCAGGTTTTGGCAAAATCTCACTTTTCCGAACACCAGATCTCAAAATCGTCGTACTGGTCTCAAATCAACGCCACATCGGGAAAACAGTGCCATTTCTAAGAAAAGTACACAAAAACGCACGTTTGGGGCCGTGCGGACCAAGTTTTGACAAAATCTCACTTTTCCGAACCCCAGATCTCAAAATCGTCGTACTGGTCTCAAATCAACGCCAAATCGGGAAAACAGTGCGATTTCTAAGAAAAGTGCACAAAACGCACGTTTGGGGCCGTGTGGAGTACGTTTTGGCAAAATTTCCGGTATTATCGGTATTAGTTGTCGCCCTTCGTATATGCTCATTTCATAAATGAATACTGATGACAATGTTCAGGCAAAATAGTAAAATTTCTTTTCGCTTTTTTCCACGTTAGATCTCCAAATGCCACAAAAGATACAATTTAGTTCGATAAAAAGATTCTGGAGATAAAGTGCAGGATTGCAAGGATAGAAGTGGATGACAGTTTAGTTTCAAATCAAACTTGGCTTTCTTTGTTTCAGAAGCACTGTCAAACGTGGAGTTTGACAGTCGTCGCTCTTCTTATACTCATTTCATAAATGAATACTGATGACACTGTTCCGCTAAAATAGTAAAATAGTAAAAATAGTAAAGCGATTCTGTAGAGCAAAACAAAAGTAACTGTTTGGAGATAAAGTGCAGGATTGCAAGTATTGAAATGGATTACAGTTTAGTTTGAAATCAACGTTGCCCTTCTTTGTTTGAAAAGCACTATCAATCGTGGCGTTTATCTCAAACCAAAATGCGTGCGTTATAACCGCTCAGTCTATTTTGACTTTCTTCTCTTAGTTGTATTTGCTTAGTTAATGTTTGTGAGACGGAGAAATAAATCGTTTATTCGACTTAACTTTTGAGTTATCTGTTGGCTCCTCAGGTGCAATTATTAATACAGAAACCTTACGCAGCCTCTTCGTGAATATTTCGGTTATCTTCGGTATCAGTCCTCGCTCTTCGTATATACTCATTTCATTAATGAATACTGATGACACTCTTCCGTCAAAATATTAAAATAAATTTCTCTTCGCTTATTTCCACGTTATATCGCCAAATGCCACAAAATATACAACTTAGTTCGATAAAATGATTCTACAGAGGGAAACAAAAGTAATTATTTGGAGATAAAGTGCACGATTGCAAGGATTGAAGTGGATTACAGTTTAGTTTCAAATCAACGTTGCCCTTCTTTGTTTGAGAAGCACTGTCAATCGTGGCATTTATCTCGAACCAAAATGCGTGCGTTATAACCGCTCCGTCTATTTTCAGCTTCTTCCCTTAGTTGCATTTGCTTAGTTTATGTTTGTGAGATGGAGAAATAAATTGTTTAAACTGTAGTTGTACACTGATGAAGAATGGAAAAATGCTCATTTAAACAAAGTCTAACTTAGACCGCGGTTTAAGAAAATTAATGGACCTCCCTACCGAGTTGGCTATTTCGAAGATGGAAATATTTGTTCTAGTCTCCGCCATATAGTTTCTTGACATTGTTTGTAGTGAATAGCGTTTAAATATTAGGGTTAGCCAGGTTGAAATTGGCCGGGTAAGACCGCGGTTTTATTAAACACCGTCCAAACTTTGTTGAAATAACCGGCCCTCAGAGATTCGCGAAATTCTTAAGTAGAATGTAAAATCATTTGTCGCGTAAACTCGCTAATGTGTGCAAGTGAACCCAAAATAGATAGTTCAAGGGGCTATGTCAACATTTATAGTGTTACTTTTAAAAGCCAAAAGACATATTGGTATCAGTGAAAAAAAATAAGGTTGCAAGTTTTGTTTCACTAGTTCTTCTAATAGTACTCTAGGAGTAATCATAAGTGTCTTGGGCTGCAGATGGCCAGGATGGAAATCTCGAAGAACTGAGGCTAATTCTTTCAAGTTTGTCGCTTCTGTCTTGGAAAAACAAAGCTAAAACTCAGATTATGGTTTATTTTTGCTTCGAAAATTCACTTGATATCTGCTCTATAAGCATTTCATGTACGACAAAGGTACTTAGTTCTAATTTGAGGCAGTTTTCACCAAAATACCTGAAAACCACCGTGACATAGCTCCGTTGAACAATCGCTGAATTCAAGAAAGGCGTTTCAGGAAAGAGACATTTCGCGCTTAATCTGTTGAACGGATTAGAAGAACAAGTGTTGCTCTTATGAATGGTCCTTATCAAAATTTGCATTAAATCTGCACTCAGCCCTTCTTAACTAATGCGTTGTGTTCGTTCCTTAGCTGTTCGAAGCTCGTACGTTCCGTCGAGTCGATGGAAAGTGACATCTACAGGGTAGATTAGAGCATTGACTTTCTCTTCCCACACGTCATACCCTGTTTGAAACTGGAAGTAATTCGGGGAGTTTCCGATTCTTCGTCTGCAGTGTACTTAAGAACCTTGCCTAAAAACACACTGGGGCGTTCGCAAGTAGCATTGGCCGTGACGAGTGCGTAAATTTCTCCCGGTGACGGTAGTTCGTCGACGTCCGAGCTTTCTTCCTCGTCGCTGACTTCGGCCTTTGAGGTACTGGGAGGTTCGTCCAAGATGAAATTGACTGCTGATCTGTTTAAATAGCGCATAGCTACCGACCTGCGCTCAAACTCAGTACGACGCTCGAAAATTTCAATTTGGGCTCTTAAACTGTGCTTGCAAACACGCGCAAGCGATTCCGCTAGTCTTCCATCGGAACTCTCTGGCGAAGAACGAAAGTGCTCAACGAGAGCGTCTCATTTCGTTAATTGCGCAGGGAAAGCCCAGATTTTCCGCAAAGACTTGCGCAGATACTTTGAAAAGCTCCCAGATATCAATATTTTCGCAAGAAAATCGAACACCTGGGTCAATGTTGAATTGAAAACCTAAAAACTATTCTTGGAACATTCCAAATTTTGGTGAAAATGCAAATAATTGATAGAGACCAGCAAAATTATTGTCTGAAAGATTTCACGTTTGAGAGGTTCAGTTTGTAGCATATACAGCATATACAGCTGAGCCGTTAGAAACGAAGCATATAGAGCCAAGCGGTAAAGTGGTCCATGGCACAAAAAGGCAGGTTTCAATTATGTCCATTGTGGCTCCACTGAAAGGATACGTTTATTTTAATGCTGTTTATGCCACTGCAGGTAGTAATAGAAAATAATACCAGTTGGATGAATACTCGAGAGTAAGCAGTTCTCTAATTTATCAAATTTACTATCTATTTACTCTCTATTTACTTTCTTTATTTACTCTACTCTCATCTATTTACTCTCCAAACTTTACAGTATGTGATCAGTATCCCTTAGAATATATACTCGAAGACAGGATTTTTGCTCAAAAACGAATTCGCGTTGTCATCTTCAGAACCTTTTGTTCTGCTTTGCTTGTATGAACGCGGGTCGATAAACGGTACAGCATTTGTATCAAATACGTATTCTGGATCATTTCGAACCTATTTAACACATCTTTTTCCAAGCCGCTAGCGATGCACACATCAAAAATTTACTTTTCTCTTTGCGTTAACTTTGGACACAAGTCGTGAAATGTTTTCTTATCGCACGAGAACTAATAGATTGGAAGTCTGGTGAGCGGATTTCACCGTGCAGCCACGTCACATACATGTAATTTGTTGAATTTTAAGCCAAAATCTACATTTCTTGAATCAGTTTTTCACTCTCTCATTGCCTTATATTTATTATATTTGAGGCCCCAAAACGTTCAAATCACGTTTACTGCTGATTTCACCGATTTTTCATATCCAAAACACGTTCATACAAAGCCTTTCAAACTTTGTTCGAGTCACGTAGGGGGTCTATCTATTCAAAGCGCGTTTAGATTGGCTTAAAGTGTTAAATATTTAAGCGAGAAAATGTTCAAGTGCTTAAGTATTTAGTTCAATTATTTCTAGGAAATTTGCTTTGATTCCGAGAAAAATATTGATCGCTTTAAGTTCTTAGTCTCGGTAAAGTCAGTACCCTTGCTCCATGCAATCAGTGACGCATACATTATTTAATTGGTGGCAAACTTTAACATTCGTGCATTTTGCAAAGAATCCGTGTGCAGCAACCTTTGGCAAAATCTCACTTTTCCGCACACCAGATCTCAAAATCGTCGTACTGGTCTCAAATCAACGCCAAATCGGGAAAACAGTGCGATTTCTAAGAAAAGTGCACAAAACGCACGTTTGGGACCGTGCGGAGCAAGTTTTGGCAAAATCTCATTTTTCCGCTCACCAGAACTGAAAATCGTCGTCCTGGTCACAAATCAACGCCAAATCGGGAAAACAGTGCGATTTCTAAGAAAAGTGCACAAAACGCACGTTTGCGGCCGTGCGGAGCAAGTTTTGGCAAAATCTCACTTTTCCGCACACCAGATCTCAAAATCGTCGTACTGGTCTCAAATCAACGCCAAATCGGGAAAACAGTGCGATTTCTAAGAAAAGTACACAAAACACACGTTTGGGGCCGTGCGGACCAAGTTTTGGCAAAATCTCACTTTTCCGCACACCAGATCTCAAAATCGTCGTACTGGTCTCAAATCAACGCCAAATCGGGAAAACAGTGCGATTTCTAAGAAAAGTGCACAAAACGCACGTTTGGGGCCGTGCGGAGCAAGTTTTGGCAAAATCTCACTTTTGCGCATACCAGATCTCAAAATCGTCGTACTTGTCTCAAATCAACGCCAAATCGGGAAAACAGTGCGATATCCAAGAAAAGTGCACAAAACGCACGTTTGGGGCCGTGCGGAGTAAGTTTTGGCAAAATCTCAGTTTTCCGCAGACCAGATCTTAAAATCGTCGTACTGGTCTCAAATCAGCGCCAAATCGGGGAAACAGTGCGATTTCTAAGAGAAGTGCACAAAACGCACGTTTGGGACCGTGCGGAGCAAGTTTTGGCTAAATCTCATTTTTCCGCACACCAGAACTTAAAATCCTCGTCCTGGTCACAAATCAACGCCAAATCGGGAAAACAGTGCGATTTCTAAGAAAAGTGCACAAAACGCACGTTTGGGGCCGTGCGGAGCAAGTTTTGGCAAAATCTCACTTTTCCGAACACAAGATCTCAAAATCGTCGTACTGGTCTCAAATCAACCCCAAATCGGGAAAACAGTGCGATTTCCAAGAAAAGTGCACAAAGCGCACGTTTGGGGCCGTGCGGAGCAAGTTTTGGCAAAATCTCACTTTTCCGCACACCAGATCTCAAAATCGTCGTACTGGTCTCAAATCAACGCCAAATCGGAAAAACAGTGCGATTTCTAAGAAAAGTGCACAAAACGCACGTTTGGGGCCGTGCGTAGCAGGTTTTGGCAAAATCTCACTTTTCCGCACACCAGATCTCAAAATCGTGGTACTTGTCTCAAATCAACGCCAAATCGGGAAAACAGTGCGATTTCTAAGAAAAGTGCACAAAACGCACGTTTGGGGTCGTGCGGAGCAAGTTTTGGCAAAATCTCACTTTTCCGCACACCAGATCTCAAAATCGTCGTCCTGGTCACAAATCAACGCCAAATCGGGAAAACAGTGCGATTTCTAAGAAAAGTGCACAAAGCGCACGTTTGGGGCCGTGGGGAGCAAGCTTTGGCAAAATCTCAGTTTTCCCCACACCAGATCTCAAAATCGTCGTACTTGTCTCAAATCAACGCCAAATCGGGAAAACAGTGCGATATCCAAGAAAAGTGCACAAAACGCACGTTTGGGGCCGTGGGGAGCAAATTTTGGCAAAATCTGACTTTTCCGCATACCAGATCTTGAAATAGTCGTACTGGTCTGAAATCAACGCCAAATCGGGAAAACAGTGCGATTTCTAAGAAAAGTGCACAAAAGGCACGTTTGGGGCCGTGCGGAGCAAGTTTTGGCAAAATCTCAGTTTTCCCCACACCAGATCTCAAAATCGTCGTACTTGTCTCAAATCAACGCCAAATCGGGAAAACAGTGCGATTTCCAAGAAAAGTGCACAAAACGCACTTTTGGGGCCGTGCGGAGCAAGTTTTGCCAAAATCTCACATTTCCGCATACCAGATCTCAAAATCGTCCTACTGGTCTCAAATCAACGCCAAATCGGGAAAACAGTGCGATTTCTAAGAAAAGTGCACAAATGGCACGTTTGGGACCGTGCGGAGCAAGTTTTGGGAAAATCTCATTTTTCCGCACACCAGAACTGAAAATCGTCGTCCTCGTCACAAATCAACGCCAAATCGGAAAAACAGTGCGATTTCTAAGAAAAGTGCACCAAACGCACCTTTGGGGCCGTGCGGAGCAGGTTTTGGCAAAATCTCACTTTTCCGAACACCAGATCTCAAAATCGTCGTACTGGTCTCAAATCAACGCCAAATCGGGAAAACAGTGCCATTTTTAAGAAAAGTGCACAAAACGCACGTTTGGGACCGTGCGGAGCAAGTTTTGGCAAAATCTCATTTTTCCGCACACCAGAACTGAAAATCGTCGTCCTCGTCACAAATCAACGCCAAATCGTGAAAACAGTGCGATTTCTAAGAAAAGTGCACAAAACGCACGTTTGGGTCCGTGCGGAGCAGGTTTTGGCAAAATCTCACTTTTCCGAACACCAGATCTCAAAATCGTCGTACTGGTCTCAAATCAACGCCACATCGGGAAAACAGTGCCATTTCTAAGAAAAGTACACAAAAACGCACGTTTGGGGCCGTGCGGACCAAGTTTTGACAAAATCTCACTTTTCCGAACCCCAGATCTCAAAATCGTCGTACTGGTCTCAAATCAACGCCAAATCGGGAAAACAGTGCGATTTCTAAGAAAAGTGCACAAAACGCACGTTTGGGGCCGTGTGGAGTACGTTTTGGCAAAATTTCCGGTATTATCGGTATTAGTTGTCGCCCTTCGTATATGCTCATTTCATAAATGAATACTGATGACAATGTTCAGGCAAAATAGTAAAATTTCTTTTCGCTTTTTTCCACGTTAGATCTCCAAATGCCACAAAAGATACAATTTAGTTCGATAAAAAGATTCTGGAGATAAAGTGCAGGATTGCAAGGATAGAAGTGGATGACAGTTTAGTTTCAAATCAAACTTGGCTTTCTTTGTTTCAGAAGCACTGTCAAACGTGGAGTTTGACAGTCGTCGCTCTTCTTATACTCATTTCATAAATGAATACTGATGACACTGTTCCGCTAAAATAGTAAAATAGTAAAAATAGTAAAGCGATTCTGTAGAGCAAAACAAAAGTAACTGTTTGGAGATAAAGTGCAGGATTGCAAGTATTGAAATGGATTACAGTTTAGTTTGAAATCAACGTTGCCCTTCTTTGTTTGAAAAGCACTATCAATCGTGGCGTTTATCTCAAACCAAAATGCGTGCGTTATAACCGCTCAGTCTATTTTGACTTTCTTCTCTTAGTTGTATTTGCTTAGTTAATGTTTGTGAGACGGAGAAATAAATCGTTTATTCGACTTAACTTTTGAGTTATCTGTTGGCTCCTCAGGTGCAATTATTAATACAGAAACCTTACGCAGCCTCTTCGTGAATATTTCGGTTATCTTCGGTATCAGTCCTCGCTCTTCGTATATACTCATTTCATTAATGAATACTGATGACACTGTTCCGCTAAAATAGTAAAACTTCTTTTCGCTTATTTCCACGTTATATTGCTAAATGCCACAAAATATGCAACTTAGTTCGATAAAACGATTCTATAGAGCAAAACAAAAGTAATTGTTTGGAGATAAAGTGCAGGATTGCAAAGGTAAAGTGGTTTACAGTTTAGTTTGAAATCAAAGCTATACTTCTTTGTTTGAGAAGCACTGTCAAACGTAGCGTTTATCTCAAACCAACGTGCATGAGTTATAACCGCTCTGTCTATTTTGAGATTCTTCACTTGCTTGCATTTGCTTAGCTAATGTTTGTGAGATGGAGAAATAAATTGTTTATTCGTTATAACTTTTCAATCGTATTTTGGCTACTAAGGTGCAATTATTGATGCAGAAACCTTACGCAGCCTCCTCGTGAATCTTTCGGGTATCTTCGGTATCAGTCGACGCTCTTCGTTTGCTTTGTTTGAAAAGCACTATCAATCGTGGCGTTTATCTCAAACCAAAATGCGTGCGTTATAACCGCTCAGTCTATTTTGACTTTCTTCTCTTAGTTGTATTTGCTTAGTTAATGTTTGTGAGACGGAGAAATAAATCGTTTATTCGACTTAACTTTTGAGTTATCTGTTGCCTCCTCAGGTGCAATTATTGATACAGAAACCTTACGCAGCCTCTTCGTGAATATTTCGGGTATCTTCGGTATCAGTCCTCGCTCTTCGTATATACTCATTTCATTAATGAATACTGATGACACTCTTCCGCCAAAATAGTAAAATTTCTCTTCGCTTATTTCCACGTTATATCGCCAAATGCCACAAAATATATAACTTAGTTCGATAAAAAGATTCTACAGAGGGAAACAAAAGTAATTATTTGGAGATAAAGTGCACGATTGCAAGGATTGAAGTGGATTACAGTTTAGTTTCAAATCAACGTTGCCCTTCTTTGTTTGAGAAGCACTGTCAATCGTGGCATTTATCTCAAACCAAAATGCGTGCGTTATAACCGCTCCGTCTATTTTCAGCTTCTTCCCTTAGTTGCATTTGCTTAGTTAGTGTTTGTGAAATGGAGAAATAAATTGTTTAAACTGTAGTTGTACATTGAAGAAGAAAGGAAACATGGTCATTTAAACAAAGTCTAACTTAGACCGCGGTTTAAGAAAATTAATGGACCTCCCTACCGAGTTGGCTATTTCGAAGATGGAAATATTTTTTCTAGTCTCCGCCATATAGTTTCTTGACATTGTTTGTAGTGAATAGCGTTTAAATATTAGGGTTAGCCAGGTTGAAATTGGCCGGGTAAGACCGCGGTTTTATTAAACACCGTCCAAACTTTGTTGAAATAACCGGCCCTCAGAGATTCGCGAAATTCTTAAGTAGAATGTAAAATCATTTGTCGCGTAAACTCGCTAATGTGTGCAAGTGAACCCAAAATAGATAGTTCAAGGGGCTATGTCACCATTTATAGTGTTACTTTTAAAAGCCAAAAGACATATTTGTATCAGTGAAAAAAAATAAGGTTGCAAGTTTTGTTTCACTAGTTCTTCTACTAGTACTCTAGGAGTAATCATAAGTGTCTTGGGCTGCAGATGGCCAGGATGGAAATCTCGAAGAACTGAGGCTAATTCTTTCAAGTTTGTCGCTTCTGTCTTGGAAAAACATAGCTAAAACTCAGAATATGGTTTATTTTTGCTTCGAAAATTCACTTGATATCTGCTCTATAAGCATTTCATGTACGACAAAGGTACTTAGTTCTAATTTGAGGCAGTTTTCACCAAAATACCTGAAAACCACCATGACATAGCTCCGTTGAACAATCGCTGAATTCAAGAAAGGCGTTTCAGGAAAGAGACATTTCGCGCTTAATCTGTTGAACGGATTAGAAGAACAAGTGTTGCTCTTATGAATGGTCCTTATCAAAATTTGGCATTAAATCTGCACTCAGCCCTTTATAACTAATGCGTTGTGTTCGTTCCTTAGCTGTTCGAAGCTCGTACGTTCCGTCGAGTCGATGGAAAGTGACATCTACAGGGTAGATTAGAGCATTGACTTTCTCTTCCCACACGTCATACCCTGTTTGAAACTGGAAGTAATTCGGGCGAGTTTCCGATTCTTTGAGCCAAGCGAGTCTAGCGGTCTTTCCGTCTGCAGTGTACTTAAGAACCTTGCCTAAAAACACACTGGGGCGTTCGCAAGTAGCATCGGCCGTGACGAGTGCGCAAATTTCTCCCGGTGAGGGCAGTTCGTCGACGTCCGAGCTTTCTTCCTCGTCGATGACTTCGGCCTTTGAGGTACTGGGAGGTTCGTCCAAGATGAAATTGACTGCTGATCTGTTTAAATAGCGCATAGCTACCGACCTGCGCTCAAACTCAGTACGACGATCGAAAATTTCAATTTGGGCTCTTAAACTGTGCTTGCAAACACGCGCAAGCGATTCCGCTAGTCTTCCATCGGAACTCTCTTGCGAAGAACGAAAGTGCTCAACGAGAGCGTCTCATTTCGTTAATTGCGCAGGGAAAGCCCAGATTTTCGGTAAAGACTTGTGGCAGATACTTTGAAAAGCTCCCAGATATCAATATTTTCGCAAGAAAATCGAACACCTGGGTCAATGTTGAATTGAAAACCTAAAAACTATTCTTGGAACATTCCAAATTTTGGTGAAAATGCAAATAATTGATAGAGACCAGCAAAATTATTGTCTGAAAGATTTCACGTTTGAGAGGTTCAGTTTGTAGCATATACAGCATATACAGCTGAGCCGTTAGAAACGAAGCATATAGAGCCAAGCGGTAAAGTGGTCCATGGCACAAAAAGGCAGGTTTCAATTATGTCCATTGTGGCTCCACTGAAAGGATACGTTTATTTTAATGCTGTTTATGCCACTGCAGGTAGTAATAGAAAATAATACCAGTTGGATGAATACTCGAGAGTAAGCAGTTCTCTAATTATCAAATTTACTATCTATTTACTCTCTATTTACTTTCTTTATTTACTCTACTCTCATCTATTTACTCTCCAAACTTTACAGTATGTGATCAGTATCCCTTAGAATATATACTCGAAGACAGGATTTTTGCTCAAAAACGAATTCGCGTTGTCATCTTCAGAACCTTTTGTTCTGCTTTGCTTGTATGAACGCGGGTCGATAAACGGTACAGCATTTGTATCAAATACGTATTCTGGATCATTTCGAACCTATTTAACACATCTTTTTCCAAGCCGCTAGCGATGCACACATCAAAAATTTACTTTTCTCTTTGCGTTAACTTTGGGTACAAGTCGTGAAATGTTTTCTTATCGCATGAGAACTAATAGATTGGTAGTCCGGTGAGCGGATTTCACCGTGCAGCCACGTCATATACATGTAATTTGTTGAATTTTAGGCCAAAATCTACATTTCTTGAATCAGTTTTTCACTCTCTCATTGCCTTATATTTATTATATTTGAGGCCCCAAAACGTTCAAATCACGTTTACCGCTGATTTCACCGGTTTTTTCATATCCAAAACACGTTCATACAAAGCCTTTCAAACTTTGTTCGAGTCATGTAGGGGGTCTATCTATTCAAAGCGCGTTTAGATTGTCTTAAAGTGTTCAAGTGCTTAAGTATTTAGTTCAATTATTTATAGGAAATTTGCTTTGATTCCGAGATCAATATTGATCGCTTTAAGTTCTTAGTCTCGATAAAGTCAGTACCCTTGCTCCATGCAATCAGTGACGCATACATTATTTAATTGGCGGCAAACTTTAACATTCGTGCATTTTGCAAAGAATCCGTGCGGAGCAACTTTTGGCAAAATCTCACTTTTCCGCACACCAGATCACAAAATCGTCGTACTGGTCTCAAATTATCGCCAAATCCGGGAAAACAGAGCGATTTCTATGAAAAAACCAAAAACCGCACGTTTGGGGGCGTGCGAAGCAACTCTTGGAAAAATTTCACTTTTTCGCACACCAGATCTCAAATTCGTGGTACTGGTCTCAAATCAACGCCAAATCGGGAAAACAGTGCGATTTCTATGAAAAGTGCACAAAACGCACGATAAGGGCCGTGCGGAGCAAGTTTCGGCGAAATCTCACTTTTCCGCACACCAGATCTCAAATTCGTGGTACTGGTCTGAAATCAACGACAAATCGGGAAAACAGTGCGATTTCTATGAAAAAAGCACAAAACGCACCTTTGGCGCCGTGCGGAGCAAGTTTTGGCAAAACCTCACTTTTCCGCACACCAGATCTCAAAATCGTCGTACTGGTCTCAAATCAACGCCAAATCGGGAAAACAGTGCGATTTCTAAGAAAAGTGCACAAAACGCACGTTTGGGGCCGTGCGGAGCAAGTTTTGGCAAAATCTCACTTTTCCGCATACCAGATCTCAAAATCGTCGTACTGGTCTCAAATCAACGCCAAATCGGGAAAACAGTGCGATTTCCAAAAAAAGTGCACAAAGCGCACGTTTGGGGTCGTGCGGAGCAAGTTTTGGCAAAATCTCACTTTACCGCATACCAGATCTCAAAATCGTCGTCCTGGTCTCAAATCAACGCCAAATCGGGAAAACAGTGCGATTTCTAAGAAAAGTGCACAAAACGCACATTTGGGGCCATGCGGACCAAGTTTTGGCAAATTCTCACTTTTCCGCACACCAGATCTCAAAATCGTCGTACTGGTCTCAAATGAACGCCAAATCGGGAAAACAGTGCGATTTCCAAAAAAAGTGCACAAAGCGCACGTTTGGGGCCGTGCGGAGCAAGTTTTGGCAAAATCTCACTTTACCGCATACCAGATCTCAAATTCGTCGTCCTGGTCTCAAATAAACGCCAAATCGGGAAAACAGTGCGATTTCTAAGAAAAGTGCACGAAACGCACATTTGGGGCCGTGCGGACCAAGTTTTGGCAAAATCTCACTTTTCCGAACACCAGATCTCAAAATCGTGGTACTGGTCTCAAATCTACGCCAAATCGGAAAAAGAGTGCGATTTCTAAGAAAGGTGCACAAAACGCACGTTTGGGACCGTACGGAGCAAGTTTTGGCAAAATCTCACTTTTCCGCACACCAGATCTCAAAATCGTCGTACTGGTCTCAAATCCAACGCCAAATCGGGAAAAGAGTGCGATTTCCAAAAAAAGTGCACAAAGCGCACGTTTGGGGCCGTGCGGAGCAAGTTTTGGCAAAATCTCACTTTACCGCATACCAGATCTCAAAATCGTCGTACTGGTCTCAAATCAACGCCAAATCGGGAAAACAGTGCGATTTCTAAGAAAAGTAAACAAAACGCACCTTTGGGGCCGTGCGGACCAAGTTTTGGCAAAATCTCAGTTTTCCGAACACCAGATCTCAAAATCGTCGTACTGGTCACAAATCAACGCCAAATCGGGAAAACAGTGCGATTTCTAAGAAAAGTCCACAAAACGCACGTTTGGGGCCGTGCGGAGCAAGTTTTGGCAAAATCTCAGTTTTCCGAACACCAGATCTCAAAATCGTCGTACTGGTCAGAAATCAACGCCAAATCGGTAAAAAAAAAAGTGCGATTTCTAAGAAAAGTGCACGAATCGCACGTTTGGGGCAGTGCGGAGCATGTTTTGGCAAAATCTCACTTTTCCGCACCCCAGATCCAAAAATCGTCGTACTGGTCTCAAATCAACGCCAAATCGGGAAAACAGTGCGATTTCTAAGAAAAGAGCACAAAACGCACGTTTGAGGCCGTGCGGAGCAAGTTTTGGCAAAATCTCACTTTTCAGCATACCAGAACTGAAAATCGTCGTCCTGGTCACAAATCAACGCCAAATCGGGAAAACAGTGCGATTTCTAAGAAAATTGCACAAAACGCACCTTTGGGGCCGTGCGGAGCAAGTTTTGGCAAAATTTCACTTTTCCGCAGACCAGATCTGAAAATCGTGGTACTTGTCTCAAATCAATGCGGAGCAACTTTTGGCAAAATCTCACTTTTCCGCACACCAGATCTCAAAGTCGTCGTACTGGTCTCAAATCAACGCCAAATCGGGAAAACAGTGCCATTTCTAAGAAAAGTGCACAAAACGCACGTTTGGGGCCGTGCGGAGCAAGTTTTGGCAAAATCTCACTTTTCCGCACAACAGATCTCAAAGTCGTCGTACTGGTCTCAAATCAACGCCAAATCGGGAAAACAATGCGATTTCTAAGAAAACGCCACAAAACGCCCGTTTAACGAGGTGCGGAGCAAGTTTTGGCAAAATCTGACTTTTCCGCACACCAGTTCTCAAAATCGTTGCACTGGTCTCAAATCAACGCCAAATCGGGAAAACAATGCGATTTCTAAGAAAACACCACAAAACGCCCGTTTAACGCCGTGCGGAGCAAGTTTTGGCAAAATCTGACTTTTCCGCACACCAGTTCTCAAAATCGTTGCACTGGTCTCAAATCAACGCCAAATCGGGAAAACAGTGCGATTTCTAAGAAAAGGGCACAAAACGCACGTTTGGGGCCGTGCGGAGCAAGTTTCGGCAAAATCTGACTTTTCCGCACACCAGATCTCAAAGTCGTCGTACTGGTCTGAAATCAACGCCAAATCGGGAAAACAGTGCGATTTCTAAGAAAAGTAAACAAAACGCACGTTTGGGTCCTTGTTGAGCAAGTTTTGGCAAAATCTCACTTTTCCGCATACCAGATCTCAAAATCGTCGTACTGGTCACAAATCAACGCCAAATCGGGAAAACAGTGCGATTTCTAAGAAAAGTGCACAAAACGCACGTTTGGGGCCGTAGTCTGGGAGCAAGTGTAATCCCGTGGGAATTTCAGGCTGCAAGCAATCCACCCTTCTAAATGTGTGATGGGGACCCTAAATAACAAGAAAAATTTTGGTGGCACTCTTGTAGCTTGCACCGAGCGGATTTATGGAGGTTATAAGAAATGACGCCCAACCCCAGCATGGAAACGAGGCTCTGACATAAAAACGGCTAACTTCCCACCATTTTAACGAAATTACACCAAAATTGCAGAGATTATGTTTCTCAATGGGTTAGATGGTATTAGAGAATACCGGCTCCTTAACGTGGTCACGTGACAAAGCTAGCATGGAAACGAGGCTCTAGTGAAAGAATGGTAATACCTTTCTTCTGTTTCAAGGAAATTTCACAAAAGTTGCAAGAAATATGCCGTCTGGGTGTTTTGAATTATATTAGACCATTACTGTGCATTAAGAAGGTCATGTGGCAACGCTAGCATGGGAAAGAGGCTTTCGTAATAAAACAAGTGGCACAAAAGTGCACAAATATTCTGGAAAACCCCCCAGGAAAGAAAAAAAAATCACACGTCTCACGTTGAGATTCATTTTTCTCTTGTTAACACAACATCTGGTACAGACAGTACTAATGCTCCAAGTAATGCAATGTGCTTACTGGCATAACAATATTGTGTTCTACTTTAGTCTTGGCATAATGTAATAACCAACAGGTTGTAGTCCTTCGGTGATCGGCCTAGCTGGCACTCTCATCACTCATACTCCACGTGTGCATCTTTTTCAAAATCGTCATCTTCTTCTAGGTGATTGTCGCACACATCGCCCTTATCAGAGCAGCTGCATAAGTCAGTGCAGTTAAGTTGTGCTTTCCGGCAGTTGCATCTATTTGTAGAACATCGGCTTTTGGTACAGCCACACTTGACTAGTCCGATGGCGGCTTCTGGTGCTGGAAGTAGAGAAGTCATGACAGGGACCCATTCGTCGCCCTCCAACTTCCCTCCAGAGGCTTCTCGTTAGGGAAGCTGTGGCTCAGCCACAGTGTTCGTGGCCCACACCATTGCTTGGTAGTTAGCCCTCATAGTTGCAGAGCCCCTTGTGTAGGTGGCAATTTCTCCGATTGAGCCTGCTTTTTCCGGAACAGCCACCATCTCAGCTCTTTGACCTTCGTAATTGCTGTTTTGCTTAAATACAACTGGCAGACGAGCTTCTCTATCGCAGCCATGGTATTTGTTGTTGGCTGGTCTCTCGTGCCTAAGTCTGCTAGGGCAGCGATGGTTTCTTCACCAGCATCTTTGAAGATCTTCCACCATGTCAGTTTTGCTTTGCCGGCAAAGCACCCGTGACGTCTGCACCGCTTATGGCATGAAGGGCGGGCAGCGCTGCAACCTTCGTACTTCCGAGGGCCTGTACAATAGGCTTTAGCTTGATCACTCGGTGGCGCTGCCCAGCTCCAGTGACAAAATTCACATCATTACAGAGCTCTGGATATCTTCTCAAGGAAAGAATGAAGACATCTGTGTCAGGGGAACAAATGTTGATCTCTGTTGCTCCATTGGCAGCAGCGTCGACAGCGTGAAGAATCATCTTGGTGTCAGCCTCTTCCTGGCTGCTTCTCAGGTGCGTGACGTCTCGGTGTGTTGCCCGGCAGTTGACCCCCACTACCCCCCATGCCACAACGAGACACTTTCCTCTGCTCTCTGCTTTCTGTAGTGCCTTGACTGACAGATACTCGGTCAACTCCATCTTGGTCCTTCCATCTGATAACAGACGCTTTATTGTTACCTTAGCAATGTGAGTGGAGTCGGTTATTCGGTAGTAGACTGGATGTAGATCACCTTGTCTTCGTACTCTGGTAGCAGACTTCAAAGAAAGGGGGACGTCATATCGGTCAAAAACCAGGTGTATTTCATCACTGTCTCTGTACTTGTGGAGAAATTGCTCTGTAAAGTGTTCAGCGAGATTTGCACAGTTGGTTATGGCTGCTGGTTTATCAAGCAACTGTAGCTCTGCCATGCCATCTACTACAACTACCTTGTTTCGAACCACTGGCACTCCTGTTGGCGCATCACTGGAAGTGGCTGCCGGTGCCTCTTTCTCAATTTTGCTCATCAGTGCACTTTTGGTGAGGCAATGTAGCATCGTACCATCTGCTGCAAAAAGTGATCTTGGCACCAGGTTAAACTCATACATGCCTATGGCTTCTTGTAAGTTGATTTCTGGTCGACACTGGCATACCATCATCATGCGAGCAAAGAGATTACGATCTTCTTGTGACTCTAAAATCTTGTTGTTGACAGTAACCTTGGTCTTCTTTCCGGTGGATTTCCAGGTTAACAGCTTGCGCTTTTTCATCGGTGACCAGAGATTTACGTTACCTTTCTGGATACGTTCTGTGACAAACATCCTCGGGCATCACCACTTTGGTTACATCACAACTTTGGTTACAAGATTGATCAGCTCTTCTCCTGGCTCAGTAAACGGATTTGTGTAGTTTTCGATGGTGGTTGTCAGCTTGTTGACATTTTTCTCTTCACGAGACAACACAGCAGCAGTGAGGTTATGGTGTCGGTCTTGAAACTTGGAAGTTACAGCTGCCATATCCTTGGCTTGATCGGCTAATCGGGCAAGTTCTGGAGCTATCAAGAAAAACTTTGCGCACTAGGATTGAGGGTTATCCCAACCAAGCCTCCGTTCACCTTCATCGAACGGTTGATGTGCTCCAGGGCGTTGTCAGCACCAAGGGCACAGAAAGGTACAAGGGAATTCTTGTTGGCCACCCAGTTTCCATCCTCAAACTCACTGAAGATGTCAGGGTCGCTGTTTTGAAGGGACTTCATTTCCGCTAGGTAGAGAGGAATCATCCTTGAATAATTGAGGCGGTCATGGGCGAAGGAATACTTAGTAAAGATCTCAAGGGTTTGTAGGTGTAGCTTCCAGTTGGCGTTGCGAACGGCCCGAATAAACATCATCATCTCTAACACCATAGCCATATAATGGCGGAAAACCTTGAACATTGGATTATTGACGTGACGCTCATCAAACTCATCCAAACCTTTAGATAAGCCCAGATCTCAACGTACTTAGTCTCCCGCTAACTAGCTCTTGTGCTAATTGCTTCCAGCAAAGCTTCATAACAAGACAGATTTTCTACGAGTTCCTCTTCCTTTTCCAATTGGCAAACCAAACAAAGACTTAAATTTATGGATAGATTGCCTATGGAGTGCCTACATTTTTACAGAACTACATCGTCTGCAAGTCAAAATGGCGGACCTGTATTTCGATGATAAACACCGCTGAACGAAAATGTTGAGACACTTGACCAGGAAAACACTCTTTCTTAGTAAACATCCCATAAAATCACACATCTCAAAGGTTAAACAACTCCCCCTCCCTCCCCTATTTTCAATGTTGTTCCTCAAAAATTTCAGCGTGATCTGCTATTGTGACCAACTTTGAGAAGGGAGAGCAAGGGGTCTGAAACACTACGACCTTATAAGTACCCTTGACGTCCAAATTAGGTACAATGTCTCAAGTCTTTTTGCAACTGGTTGTAGCTTCGTCACGTGACTTTAAGGTACAGTAATGGTGTGATATAATTCAAAACACCGAGAAACATATTTCTTGCAACTTCTGTGAAATTTCCTTGAAACAGAAGAAAGTTATTACCATTCTTTCACCAGAGCCTCGTTTCCATGCAAGCTTCGTCACGTGACCACGTTAAGGAGCCGGTATTGTCTAATACCATCCAACCCATTAAGAAACATAGTCTCTGCAATTTTGGTGTAATTTCGTTGAAATGGTGGGAAGTTATAGCCATTTTTATGTCACAGCCTCGTTTCCATGCTGGGGTTTGACATCATTTTTTGAAAACCCCATAAATTCGCTCGGTGCAAGTTACAAGAGTGCCACCAAAATTTTTCTTGTCATTTAGGGTCCCCATAACACATTTGGACGGGTGGATTGCTTGCAGCCTGAAATTCCCACGGGACTTTAATTTATGACATTTGCTCCCGGACTACCGTGCGGAACAACTTTTGGCAAAATCTCACTTTTCCGCACACCAGATCTCAAAATCGTCCGTACTGGTCTCAAATCAACGCCAAGTCGGGAAAACAGTGCGATTTTTAAGAAAAGTGCACAAAACGCACGTTTGGGGCCGTGTTGAGCAAGTTTTGGCAAAATCTCACTTTTCCGCATACCAGATCTCAAAATCGTCGTACTGGTCACAAATCAACGCCAAATCGGGAAAACAGTGCGATTTCTAAGAAATGTGCACAAAGCGCACGTTTGGGGCTGTGCGGAGCAAGTTTTGGCAAAATCTCACTTTTCCGCACACCAGATCTGAAAATCGTGGTACTTGTCTCAAATCAACGCCAAATCGGGAAAACAGTGCCATTTCTAAGAAAACAGCACAAAACGCCCGTTTAACGCCGTGCGGAGCAAGTTTTGGCAAAATCTCACTTTTCCGCACACCAGTTCTCAAAATCGTTGCACTAGTCTCAAATCAACACCAAATCGAGAAAACAGTGCGGTTTCTAAGAAAAGTGCACAAAACGCACGTTTGTGGCCGTGCCGACCAAGTTTTGGCAAAATCTCACTTTTCCGCACTCCAGATCTCAAAATCGTCGTACTGGTCTCAAATCAACGCCAAATCGGGAAAACAGTGCGATTTCTAAGAAAAGTGCACATTAATATTTCTGTTATTTCCATGTTATATCGCCAAACGCCAAAAAATATAAAACTTTATTCGATAAAACGATTCTGTAGAGCAAAACAAAAGTAATTGTTTGGAGATAAAGTGCAGGATTGCAAGTATCGAAATGGATTACAATTTAGTTTGAAATCAACGTTGCCCTTCTTTGTTTCAGAAGCACTGTCATTCGTGGCGTTTATCTCAAACCAAAATGCGTGCGTTATAACCGCTCAGATATCTGAGACGATATCTGAGATATCTCTATGAAAAGTGCACAAAACGCACGTTTGGGGCCGTGTGGAGCACGTTTTGGCAAAATTTCCGGTATTATCGGTATTAGTTGTCGCCCTTCGTATATGCTCATTTCATAAATGAATACTGATGACAATGTTCAGGTAAAATAGTAAAATTTCTTTTCGCTTTTTTCCACGTTAGATCTCCAAATGCCACAAAAGATACAATTTAGTTCGATAAAAAGATTCTGTAGAGCAAAACAAAAGTAATTGTTTGGAGATAAAGTGCAGGATTGCAAGGATAAAAGTGGATTACAGTTTAGTTTCAAATCAACCTTGGCTTTCCTTGTTTCAGAAGCACTGTCAAACGTGGAGTTTATCTCAACCAACAGTGTGCGTTATAACCGCCCCGTCTATTTTGAGCTTCTTCACTTAGTTACATTTGCTTAGTTAATGTTTGTGAGATGGAGAAATAAATTGTTTATTCGTCTTAACTTTTGAGTCATCTGTTGGCTCCTAAGGTGCAATTACTGATGCAGAAACCTTAGGCGGTCTCTTCGTGAATATTTCGGGTATCTTCGGTATCAGTCGTCGCTCTTCGTATACTCATTTCATAAATAAATACTGATGACACTGTTCCGCCAAAATAGTAAAACTTCTTTTCGCTTATTTCCACGTTATATCGCTAAATGCCACAAAATATACAACTTAGTTCGATAAAATGATTCTACAGAGGGAAACAAAAGTAATTATTTGGAGATAAAGTGCACGATTGCAAGGATTGAAGTCGATTACAGTTCAGTTTCAAATCAACGTTGCCCTTCTTTGTTTGAGAAGCACTGTCAATCGTGGCATTTATCTCAAACCAAAATGCGTGCGTTATAACCGCTCCGTCTATTTTCAGCTTCTTCCCTTAGTTGCATTTGCTTAGTTAATGTTTGTGAGATGGAGAAATAAATTGTTTAAACTGTAGTTGTACACTGATGAAGAATGGAAAAATGCTCATTTAAACAAAGTCTAACTTAGACCGCGGTTTAAGAAAATTAATGGACCTCCCTACCGAGTTGGCTATTTCGAAGATGGAAATACTTTTTCTAGTCTCCGCCATATAGTTTCTTGACATTGTTTGTAGTGAATAGCGTTTAAATATTAGGGTTAGCCAGGTTGAAATTGGCCGGGTAAGACCGCGGTTTTATTAAACACCGTCCAAACTTTGTTTAAATAACCGGCCCTCAGAGATTTGCGAAATTCTTAAGTAGAATGTAAAATCATTTGTCGCGTAAACTCGCTAATGTGTGCAAGTGAACCCAAAATAGATAGTTCAAGGGGCTATGTCACCATTTATAGTGTTACTTTTAAAAGCCAAAAGACATATTTGTATCAGTGAAAAAAAATAAGGTTGCAAGTTTTGTTTCACTAGTTCTTCTACTAGTACTCTAGGAGTAATCATAAGTGTCTTGGGCTGCAGATGGCCAGGATGGAAATCTCGAAGAACTGAGGCTAATTCTTTCAAGTTTGTCGCTTCTGTCTTGGAAAAACATAGCTAAAACTCAGTACTTAGTTCTAATTTGAGGCAGTTTTCACCAAAATACCTGAAAACCACCATGACATAGCTCCGTTGAACAATCGCTGAATTCAAGAGAGGCTTTTCAGGAAAGACACATTTCGCGCTTAATCTGTTGAACGGATTAGAAGAACAAGTGCTGCTCTTATGAATGGTCCTTATCAAAATTTGGCATTAAATCTGCACTCAGCCCTTCTTAACTAATGCGTTGTGTTCGTTCCTTAGCTGTTCGAAGCTCGTACGTTCCGTCGAGTCGATGGAAAGTGACATCTACAGGGTAGATTAGAGCATTGACTTTCTCTTCCCACACGTCATACCCTGTTTGAAACTGGAAGTAATTCGGGGAGTTTCCGATTCTTCGTCTGCAGTGTACTTAAGAACCTTGCCTAAAAACACACTGGGGCGTTCGCAAGTAGCATTGGCCGTGACGAGTGCGTAAATTTCTCCCGGTGACGGTAGTTCGTCGACGTCCGAGCTTTCTTCCTCGTCGCTGACTTCGGCCTTTGAGGTACTGGGAGGTTCGTCCAAGATGAAATTGACTGCTGATCTGTTTAAATAGCGCATAGCTACCGACCTGCGCTCAAACTCAGTACGACGATCGAAAATTTCAATTTGGGCTCTTAAACTGTGCTTGCAAACACGCGCAAGCGATTCCGCTAGTCTTCCATCGGAACTCTCTGGCGAAGAACGAAAGTGCTCAACGAGAGCGTCTCATTTCGTTAATTGCGCAGGGAAAGCCCAGATTTTCCGCAAAGACTTGCGCAGATACTTTGAAAAGCTCCCAGATATCAATATTTTCGCAAGAAAATCGAACACCTGGGTCAATGTTGAATTGAAAACCTAAAAACTATTCTTGGAACATTCCAAATTTTGGTGAAAATGCAAATAATTGATAGAGACCAGCAAAATTATTGTCTGAAAGATTTCACGTTTGAGAGGTTCAGTTTGCAGCATATACAGCATATACAGCTGAGCCGTTAGAAACGAAGCATATAGAGCCAAGCGGTAAAGTGGTCCATGGCACAAAAAGGCAGGTTTCAATTATGTCCATTGTGGCTCCACTGAAAGGATACGTTTATTTTAATGCTGTTTATGCCACTGCAGGTAGTAATAAAAAATAATACCAGTTGGATGAATACTCGAGAGTAAGCAGTTCTCTAATTTATCAAATTTACTATCTATTTACTCTCTATTTACTCTACTCTTATCTATTTACTCTCCAAACTTTACAGTATGTAATCAATATCCCTTAGAATATATACTCGTAGACAGGATTTTTGCTCAAAAACGAATTCGCGTTGTCATCTTCAGAACCTTTTGTTCTGCCTTGCTTGTATGAACGCGGGTCGATAAACGGTACAGCATTTGTATCAAATACGTATTCTGGATCATTTCGAACCTATTTAACACATCTTTCTCCAAGCCGCTAGCGATGCACACATCAAAAATTTACTTTTCTCTTTGCGTTAACTTTGGACACAAGTCGTGAAATGTTTTCCTATCGCACGAGAACTAATAGATTGGAAGTCTGGTGAGCGGATTTCACCGTGCAGCCACGTCATATACATGTAATTTGTTGAATTTTAAGCCAAAATCTACATTTCTTGAATCAGTTTTTCACTCTCTCATTGCCTTATATTTATTATATTTGAGGCCCCAAAACGTTCAAATCACGTTTACTGCTGATTTCACCGATTTTTCATATCCAAAACACGTTCATACAAAGCCTTTCAAACTTTGTTCGAGTCACCTAGGGGGTCTATCTATTCAAAGCGCGTTTAGATTGGCTTAAAGTGTTAAATATTTAAGCGAGAAAATGTTCAAGTGCTTAAGTATTTAGTTCAATTATTTCTAGGAAATTTGCTTTGATTCCGAGAAAAATATTGATCGCTTTAAGTTCTTAGTCTCGGTAAAGTCAGTACCCTTGCTCCATGCAATCATTGACGCATACATTATTTAATTGGCGGCAAACTTTAACATTCGTGCATTTTGCAAAGAATCCGTGTGGAGCAACTTTTGGCAAAATCTCACTTTTCCGCACACCAGATCTCAAAATCGTCGTACTGGTCTCAAATCAACGCCAAATCGGGAAAACAGTGCGATTTCTAAGAAAAGTGCACAAAACGCACGTTTGGGACCGTGCGGAGCAAGTTTTGGCAAAATCTCATTTTTCCGCACACCAGAACTGAAAATCGTCGTCCTGGTCACAAATCAACGCCAAATCGGGAAAACAGTGCGATTTCTAAGAAAATTGCACAAAACGCACTTTTGGGGCCGTGCGGAGCAAGTTTTGGCAAAATTTCACTTTTCCGCACACTAGATCTGAAAATCGTGGTACTGGTCTCAAATCAACGCCAAATCGGGAAAACAGTGCGATTTCTAAGAAAAGTGCACAAAACACACGTTTGGGGCCGTGCGGACCAAGTTTTGGCAAAATCTCACTTTTCCGCACACCAGATCTCAAAATCGTCGTACTGGTCTCAAATCAACGCCAAATCGGGAAAACAGTGCGATTTCTAAGAAAAGTGCACAAAACGCACGTTTGGGGCCGTGCGGAGCAAGTTTTGGCAAAATCTCACTTTTCCGCATACCAGATCTCAAAATCGTCGTACTTGTCTCAAATCAACGCCAAATCGGGAAAACAGTGCGATATCCAAGAAAAGTGCACAAAACGCACGTTTGGGGCCGTGCGTAGCAAGTTTTGGCAAAATCTCACTTTTCCGCATACCAGATCTCAAAATCGTCGTACTGGTCTCAAATCAACGCCAAATCGGGAAAACAGTGCGATTTTTAAGAAAAGTGCACAAAACGCACGTTTGGGACCGTGCGGAGCAAGTTTTGGCAAAATCTCATTTTCCCGCACACCAGAACTGAAAATCGTCGTCCTGGTCACAAATCAACGCCAAATCAGGAAAACAGTGCGATTTCTAAGAAAAGTGCACAAAACGCACTTTTGGGGCCAGGCGGAGCAAGTTTTGGCAAAATTTCACTTTTCCGCACACCAGATCTCAAAATCGTGGTACTTGTCTCAAATCAACGCCAAATCGGGAAAACAGTGCGATTTTTAAGAAAAGTGCACAAAACGCACGTTTGGGACCATGCGGAGCAAGTTTTGGCAAAATCTCATTTTTCCGCACACCAGATCTCAAAATCGGCGTACTTGTCTCAAATCAACGCCAAATCGGGAAAATAGTGCGATTTCTAAGAAAAGTGCACAAAACGCACGTTTGGGACCGTGCGGAGCAAGTTTTGGCAAAATCTCATTTTCCCGCACACCAGAACTGAAAATCGTCGTCCTGGTCACAAATCAACGCCAAATCAGGAAAACAGTGCGATTTCTAAGAAAAGTGCACAAAACGCACTTTTGGGGCCAGGCGGAGCAAGTTTTGGCAAAATTTCACTTTTCCGCACACCAGATCTCAAAATCGGCGTACTTGTCTCAAATCAACGCCAAATCGGGAAAACAGTGCGATTTTTAAGAAAAGTGCACAAAACGCACGTTTGGGACCATGCGGAGCAAGTTTTGGCAAAATCTCATTTTTCCGCACACCAGATCTCAAAATCCTCGTACTGGTCTCAAATCAACGCCCAATCGGGAAATCAGTCCGTTTTCTAAGAAAAGTTCAAAAAACGCACGTTTGGGGCCGTGGGGAGCAAGTTTTGGCAAAATCTCACTTTTCCGAACCCCAGATCTCAAAATCGTCGTACTGGTCTCAAATCAACGCCAAATCGGGAAAACAGTGCGATTTCCAAGAAAAGTGCACAAAGCGCACGTTTGGGGCCGTGCGGAGCAAGTTTTGGCAAAATCTCACTTTTCCGCACACCAGATCTCAAAATCGTCGTACTGGTCTCAAATCAACGCCAAATCGGGAAAACAGTGCGATTTTTAAGAAAAGCGCACGAAACGCACGTTTGGGGCTGCGCCGAGGAAGTTTTGGCAAAATCTCACTTTTCCGCACACCAGATCTCAAAATCGTGGTATTTGTCTCAAAGCAACGCCAAATCGGGAAAACAGTGCGATTTCTAAGAAAAGTGCACAAAACGCACGTTTGGGTCCGTGCGGAGCAAGTTTTGGCAAAATCTCACTTTTCAGCACACCAGATCTCTAAATCGTCGTACTGGTCTCAAATCAACGCCAAATCGGGAAAACAGTGCGATTTCTAAGAAAAGTGCACAAAACGCACGTTTGGGGCCGTGTGGAGCACGTTTTGGCAAAATTTCCGGTATTATCGGTATTAGTTGTCGCCCTTCGTATATGCTCATTTCATAAATGAATACTGATGACAATGTTCAGGCAAAATAGTAAAATTTCTTTTCGCTTTTTTCCACGTTAGATCTCCAAATGCCACAAAAGATACAATTTAGTTCGATAAAAAGATTCTGTAGAGCAAAACAAAAGTAATTGTTTGGAGATAAAGTGCAGGATTGCAAGGATAGAAGTGGATGACAGTTTAGTTTCAAATCAACCTTGGCTTTCTTTGTTTCAGAAGCACTGTCAAACGTGGAGTTTGACAGTCGTCGCTCTTCGTATACTCATTTCATAAATGAATACTGATGACACTGTTCCGCTAAAAATAGTAAAACTTCTTTTCGCTTATTTCCACGTTATATTGCTAAATGCCACAAAATATGCAACTTAGTTCTATAAAACGATTCTATAGAGCAAAACCAAAGTAATTGTTTGGAGATAAAGTGCAGGATTGCAAGGGTGAAGTGGACTACAGTTTAGTTTGAAATCAAAGCTATACTTCTTTGTTTGAGAAGCACTGTCAAACGTAGCGTTTATCTGAAACCAACGTGCATGAGTTATAACCGCTCTGTCTATTTTGAGATTCTTCACTTAATTGCATTTGCTTAGCTAATGTTTGTGAGATGGAGAAATAAATTGTTTATTCGTTAGAACTTTTCAGTCGTCTGTTGGCTACTAAGGTGCAATTATTGATGCAGAAACCTTACGCAGCCTCCTCGTGAATCTTTCGGGTATCTTCGGTATCAGTCGTCGCTCTTCGTTTGCTTTGTTTCAGAAGCACTGTCAATCGTGTCATTTATCTCAAGCCAAAATGCGTGCGTTATAACCGCTCCGTCTATTTTGAGCTTCTGCACTTAGTTGCATTTGCTTACTTAATGTTTGTGAGATGGAGAAATAAATTCTTTATCCGTAATAACGTTTGAGTCATCTGTTGGCTTCTAAGGTGCAAATATTGATACAGAAACCTTACGCAGCCTCTTCGCGAATATTTCGGATATTTTCGGTATCAGTCGTCGCTATTCGTATGTACTTGTTTCATTAATGATTACTGATGACACTGTCCCGCCGAAATAGTAAAATTTATCTTGTGTTATTTCCATGTTATATCGCCAAACGCCATAAAATATACAACTTTATTCGATAAAACGATTCTGTAGAGCAAAACAACAGTAATTGTTTGGAGATAAAGTGCAGGATTGCAAGTATTGAAATGGATTACAGTTTAGTTTGAAATCAACGTTGCCCTTCTTTGTTTCAGAAGCACTGTCAATCGTGGCGTTTATCTCAAACCAAAATGCGTGCGTTATAACCGCTCAGTCTATTTTGACTTTCTTCTCTTAGTTGTATTTGCTTAGTTAATGTTTGAGAGAGGGAGAAAAAAATTGTTTATTCCACTTAACTTTTGAGTTATCTAGCGGGTCCTCAAGTGCAATTATTGATACAGAAACCTTACGCAGCCTCTTCGTGAATATTTCGGGTATCTTCGGTATCAGTCGTCGCTCTTCGTATGTACTTATTTCATTAATGAATACTGATGACACTGTCCCGCCAAAATAGTAAAATTTCTCTTCGGTTATTTCCATGTTATATCGCCAAATGCCATAAAATATACAACTTAGTTCGATAAAGCGATTCTGTAGAGCAAAACAAAAGTAACTGTTTGGAGATAAAGTGCAGGATTGCAAGTATTGAAATGGATTACAGTTTAGTTTGAAATCAACGTTGCCCTTCTTTGTTTGAAAAGCACTATCAATCGTGGCGTTTATCTCAAACCAAAATGCGTGCGTTATAACCGCTCAGTCTATTTTGACTTTCTTCTCTTAGTTGTATTTGCTTAGTTAATGTTTGTGAGACGGAGAAATAAATCGTTTATTCGACTTAACTTTTGAGTTATCTGTTGGCTCCTCAGGTGCAATTATTGATACAGAAACCTTACGCAGCCTCTTCGTGAATATTTCGGGTATCTTCGGTATCAGTCCTCGCTCTTCGTATATACTCATTTCATTAATGAATACTGATGACACTCTTCCGCCAAAATAGTAAAATTTCTCTTCGCTTATTTCCACGTTATATCGCCAAATGCCACAAAATATACAACTTAGTTCGATAAAAAGATTCTACAGAGGGAAACAAAAGTAATTATTTGGAGATAAAGTGCACGATTGCAAGGATTGAAGTGGATTACAGTTTAGTTTCAAATCAACGTTGCCCTTCTTTGTTTGAGAAGCACTGTCAATCGTGGCATTTATCTCAAACCAAAATGCGTGCGTTATAACCGCTCCGTCTATTTTCAGCTTCTTCCCTTAGTTGCATTTGCTTAGTTAGTGTTTGTGAAATGGAGAAATAAATTGTTTAAACTGTAGTTGTACATTGAAGAAGAAAGGAAAAATGGTCATTTAAACAAAGTCTAACTTAGACCGCGGTTTAAGAAAATTAATGGACCTCCCTACCGAGTTGGCTATTTCGAAGATGGAAATATTTTTTCTAGTCTCCGCCATATAGTTTCTTTACATTGTTTGTAGTGAATAGCGTTTAAATATTAGGGTTAGCCAGGTTGAAATTGGCCGGGTAAGACCGCGGTTTTATTAAACACCGTCCAAACTTTGTTGAAATAACCGGCCCTCAGAGATTCGCGAAATTCTTAAGTAGAATGTAAAATCATTTGTCGCGTAAACTCGCTAATGTGTGCAAGTGAACCCAAAATAGATAGTTCAAGGGGCTATGTCACCATTTATAGTGTTACTTTTAAAAGCCAAAAGACATATTTGTATCAGTGAAAAAAAATAAGGTTGCAAGTTTTGTTTCACTAGTTCTTCTACTAGTACTCTAGGAGTAATCATAAGTGTCTTGGGCTGCAGATGGCCAGGATGGAAATCTCGAAGAACTGAGGCTAATTCTTTCAAGTTTGTCGCTTCTGTCTTGGAAAAACATAGCTAAAACTCAGATTATGGTTTATTTTTGCTTCGAAAATTCACTTGATATCTGCTCTATAAGCATTTCATGTACGACAAAGGTACTTAGTTCTAATTTGAGGCAGTTTTCACCAAAATACCTGAAAACCACCATGACATAGCTCCGTTCAACAATCGCTGAATTCAAGAGAGGCGTTTCAGGAAAGAGACATTTCGGGCTTAATCTGTTGAACGGATTAGAAGAACAAGTGTTGCTCTTATGAATGGTCCTTATCAAAATTTGGCATTAAATCTGCACTCAGCCCTTTATAACTAATGCGTTGTGTTCGTTCCTTAGCTGTTCGAAGCTCGTACGTTCCGTCGAGTCGATGGAAAGTGACATCTACAGGGTAGATTAGAGCATTGACTTTCTCTTCCCACACGTCATACCCTGTTTGAAACTGGAAGTAATTCGGGCGAGTTTCCGATTCTTTGAGCCAAGCGAGTCTAGCGGTCTTTCCGTCTGCAGTGTACTTAAGAACCTTGCCTAAAAACACACTGGGGCGTTCGCAAGTAGCATCGGCCGTGACGAGTGCGCAAATTTCTCCCGGTGAGGGCAGTTCGTCGACGTCCGAGCTTTCTTCCTCGTCGATGACTTCGGCTTTTGAGGTACTGGGAGGTTCGTCCAAGATGAAATTGACTGCTGATCTGTGTAAATAGCGCATAGCTACCGACCTGCGCTCAAACTCAGTACGACGATCGAAAATTTCAATTTGGGCTCTTAAACTGTGCTTGCAAACACGCGCAAGCGATTCCGCTAGTCTTCCATCGGAACTCTCTTGCGAAGAACGAAAGTGCTCAACGAGAGCGTCTCATTTCGTTAATTGCGCAGGGAAAGCCCAGATTTTCGGTAAAGACTTGTGGCAGATACTTTGAAAAGCTCCCAGATATCAATATTTTCGCAAGAAAATTGAACACCTGGGTCAATGTTGAATTGAAAACCTAAAAACTATTCTTGGAACATTCCAAATTTTGGTGAAAATGCAAATAATTGATAGAGACCAGCAAAATTATTGTCTGAAAGATTTCACGTTTGAGAGGTTCAGTTTGTAGCATATACAGCATATACAGCTGAGCCGTTAGAAACGAAGCATATAGAGCCAAGCGGTAAAGTGGTCCATGGCACAAAAAGGCAGGTTTCAATTATGTCCATTGTGGCTCCACTGAAAGGATACGTTTATTTTAATGCTGTTTATGCCACTGCAGGTAGTAATAGAAAATAATACCAGTTGGATGAATACTCGAGAGTAAGCAGTTCTCTAATTTATCAAATTTACTATCTATTTACTCTCTATTTACTTTCTTTATTTACTCTACTCTCATCTATTTACTCTCCAAACTTTACAGTATGTGATCAGTATCCCTTAGAATATATACTCGAAGACAGGATTTTTGCTCAAAAACGAATTCGCGTTGTCATCTTCAGAACCTTTTGTTCTGCTTTGCTTGTATGAACGCGGGTCGATAAACGGTACAGCATTTGTATCAAATACGTATTCTGGATCATTTCGAACCTATTTAACACATCTTTTTCCAAGCCGCTAGCGATGCACACATCAAAAATTTACTTTTCTCTTTGCGTTAACTTTGGGCACAAGTCGTGAAATGTTTTCTTATCGCATGAGAACTAATACATTGGAAGTCCGGTGGGCGGATTTCACCGTGCAGCCACGTCATATACATGTAATTTGTTGAATTTTAGGCCAAAATCTACATTTCTTGAATCAGTTTTTCACTCTCTCATTGCCTTATATTTATTATATTTGAGGCCCCAAAACGTTCAAATCACGTTTACCGCTGATTTCACCGGTTTTTTCATATCCAAAACACGTTCATACAGAGCCTTTCAAACTTTGTTCGAGTCACGTAGGGGGTCTATCTATTCAAAGCGCGTTTAGATTGTCTTAAAGTGTTCAAGTGCTTAAGTATTTAGTTCAATTATTTATAGGAAATTTGCTTTGATTCCGAGATCAATATTGATCGCTTTAAGTTCTTAGTCTCGATAAAGTCAGTACCCTTGCTCCATGCAATCAGTGACGCATACATTATTTAATTGGCGGCAAACTTTAACATTCGTGCATTTTGCAAAGAATCCGTGCAGAGCAACTTTTGGCAAAATTTCACTTTTCCGCACACCAGATCACAAAATCGTCGTACTGGTCTCAAATTATCGCCAAATCGGGAAACAGAGCGATTTCTATGAAAAAACCAAAAACCGCACGTTTGGGGGCGTGCGAAGCAAGTCTTGGAAAAATTTCACTTTTTCGCACACCAGATCTCAAATTCGTGGTACTGGTCTCAAATCAACGCCAAATCGGGAAAACAGTGCGATTTCTATGAAAAGTGAACAAAACGCACGATAAGGGCCGTGCGGAGCAAGTTTTGGCGAAATCTCACTTTTCCGCACACCAGATCTCAAATTCGTGGTACTGGCCTGAAATCAACGAGAAATCGGGAAAACAGTGCGATTTCTATGAAAAAAGCACAAAACGCACCTTTGGGGCCGTGCGGAGCAAGTTTTGGCAAAATCTCACTTTTCCGCATACCAGATCTCAAAAATCGTCGTACTGGTCTCAAATCAACGCCAAATCGGGAAAACAGTGCGATTTCCAAAAAAAGTGCACAAAGCGCACGTTTGGGGCCGTGCGGAGCAAGTTTTGGCAAAATCTCACTTTACCGCATACCAGATCTCAAAATCGTCGTCCTGGTCTCAAATCAACTCCAAATCGGGAAAACAGTGCGATTTCTAAGAAAAGTGCACAAAACGCACATTTGGGGCCGTGCGGACCAAGTTTTGGCAAAATCTCACTTTTCCGCATACCAGATCACAAAATCGTCGTACTGGTCTCAAATTATCGCCAAATCGGGAAAACAGTGCGATTTCCAAAAAAAGTGCACAAAGCGCACGTTTGGGGCCGTGCGGAGCAAGTTTTGGCAAAATCTCACTTTACCGCATACCAGATCTCAAAATCGTCGTCCTGGTCTCAAATCAACTCCAAATCGGGAAAACAGTGCGATTTCTAAGAAAAGTGCACAGAACGCACATTTGGGGCCGTGCGGACCAAGTTTTGGCAAAATCTCACTTTTCCGCATACCAGATCACAAAATCGTCGTACTGGTCTCAAATTATCGCCAAATCGGGAAAACAGAGCGATTTCTATGAAAAAACCAAAAACCGCACGTTTGGGGGCGTGCGAAGCAAGTCTTGGAAAAATTTCACTTTTTCGCACACCAGATCTCAAATTCGTGGTACTGGTCTCAAATCAACGCCAAATCGGGAAAACAGTGCGATTTCTATGAAAAGTGCACAAAACGCACGTTTGGGGCCGTGCGGAGCAAGTTTTGGCAAAATCTCACTTTTCCGCATACCAGATCTCAAAATCGTCGTACTGGTCTCAAATCAACGCCAAATCGGGAAAACAGTGCGATTTCCAAAAAAAGTGCAGAAAGCGCACGTTTGGGGCCGTGCGGAGCAAGTTTTGGCAAAATCTCACTTTACCGCATACCAGATCTCAACATCGTCGTCCTGGTCTCAAATCAACGCCAAATCAGGAAAACAGTGCGATTTCTAAGAAAAATACACAAAACGCACATTTGGGGCCGTGCGGACCAAGTTTTGGCAAAATGTCACTTTTCCGCACACCAGATCTCAAAATCGTCGTACTGGTCTCAAATCAACGCCAAATCGGGAAAACAGTGCGATTTCTAAGAAAAGTGCTCAAAAGGCACGTTTGGGGCCGTGCGGAGCAAGTTTTGTAAAAATCTCACTTTTCCGAACACCAGATCTCAAAATCGTGGTACTGGTCTCAAATCTACGCCAAATCGGGTAAAGAGTGCGATTTCTAAGAAAGGTGCACAAAACGCACGTTTGGGACCGTACGGAGCAAGTTTTGGCAAAATCTCACTTTTCCGCACACCAGATCTCAAAATCGTCGCACTGGTCTCAAATCCAACGCCAAATCGGGAAAAGAGTGCGATTTCCAAAAAAAGTGCACAAAGCGCACGTTTGGGGCCGTGCGGAGCAAGTTTTGGCAAAATCTCACTTTACGGCATACCAGATCTCAAAATCGTCGTACTGGTCACAAATCAACGCCAAAGCGGGAAAACAGTGCAATTTCTAAGAAAAGTGCACGAATCGCACGTTTGGGGCCGTGCGGAGCATGTTTTGGCAAAATCTCACTTTCCCGAACACCAGATCTCAAAATCGTCGTACTGGTCTCAAATGAACGCCAAATCGGGAAAACAGTGCGATTTCTAAGAAAGGTGCACAAAACGCACGTTTGGGACCGTACGGAGCAAGTTTTGGCAAAATCTCACTTTTCCGCATACCAGAACTGAAAATCGTCGTCCTGGTCACAAATCAACGCCAAATCGGGAAAACAGTCCGATTTCTAAGAAAAGTGCACAAATCGCACGTTTGGGGCCGTGCGGAGCAAGTTTTGGCAAAATCTCACTTTTTCCGCACACCAGTTCTCAAAATCGTTGCACTGGTCTCAAATCAACGCCAAATCGGGAAAACAATGCGATTTCAAAGAAAACACCACAAAACGCCCGTTTAACGCCGTGCGGAGCAAGTTTCGGCAAAATCTGACTTTTCCGCACACCAGATCTCAAAGTCGTCGTACTGGTCTGAAATCAACGCCAAATCGGGAAAACAGTGCGATTTCTAAGAAAAGTAAACAAAACGCACGTTTGGGGCCTTGTTGAGCAAGTTTTGGCAAAATCTCACTTTTCCGCATACCAGATGTCAAAATCGTCGTACTGGTCACAAATCAACGCCAAATCGGGAAAACAGTGCGATTTCTAAGAAAAGTGCTCAAAAGGCACGTTTGGGGCCGTGCGGAGCAAGTTTTGTAAAAATCTCACTTTTCCGAACACCAGATCTCAAAATCGTGGTACTGGTCTCAAATCTACGCCAAATCGGGAAAAGAGTGCGATTTCTAAGAAAGGTGCACAAAACGCACGTTTGGGACCGTACGGAGCAAGTTTTGGCAAAATCTCACTTTTCCGCACACCAGATCTCAAAATCGTCGCACTGGTCACAAATCAACGCCAAAGCGGGAAAACAGTGCGATTTCCAAAAAAAGTGCACAAAGCGCACGTTTGGGGCTGTGCGGAGCAAGTTTTGGCAAAATCTCACTTTACGGCATACCAGATCTCAAAATCGTCGTACTGGTCACAAATCAACGCCAAAGCGGGAAAACAGTGCAATTTCTAAGAAAAATACACGAATCGCACGTTTGGGGCAGTGCGGAGCATGTTTTGGCAAAATCTCACTTTCCCGAACACCAGATCTCAAAATCGTCGTACTGGTCTCAAATGAACGCCAAATCGGGAAAACAGTGCGATTTCTAAGAAAGGTGCACAAAACGCACGTTTGGGACCGTACGGAGCAAGTTTTGGCAAAATCTCACTTTTCCGAACACCAGATCTCAAAATCGTCGTACTGGTCTCAAATCAACGCCAAATCGGGAAAACAGTGCGATTTCTAAGAAAAGTGCACAACACGCACCTTTGGGGCCGTACGGACCAAGTTTTGGCAAAATCTCAGTTTTCCGAACACCAGATCTCAAAATCGTCGTACTGGTCACAAATCAACGCCAAATCGGGAAAACAGTGCGATTTCTAAGAAAAGTCCACAAAACGCACGTTTGGGGCCGTGCGGAGCAAGTTTTGGCAAAATCTCAGTTTTCCGAATACCAGATCTCAAAATCGTCGTACTGGTCACAAATCAACGCCAAATCGGTAAAAAAAAAGTGCGATTTCTAAGAAAAGTGCACGAATCGCACGTTTGGGGCAGTGCGGAGCATGTTTTGGCAAAATTTCACTTTCCGCACCCCAGATCCAAAAATCGTCGCACTGGTCTCAAATCAACGCCAAATCGGGAAAACAATGCGACTTCTAAGAAAAGTGCACAACACGCACCTTTGGGGCCGTGCGGAGCAAGTTTTGGCAAAATCTCACTTTTCCGCATACCAGAACTGAAAATCGTCGTCCTGGTCACAAATCAACGCCAAATCGGGAAAACAGTCCGATTTCTAAGAAAAGTGCACAAATCGCACGTTTGGGGCCGTGCGGAGCAAGTTTTGGCAAAATCTCACTTTTTCCGCACACCAGTTCTCAAAATCGTCGTACTGGTCTCAAATCAACGCCAAATCGGGAAAACAGTGCGATTTCTAAGAAAAGTGCACAACACGCACCTTTGGGGCCGTGCGGAGCAAGTTTTGGCAAAATCTCACTTTTCCGCATACCAGAACTGAAAATCGTCGTCCTGGTCACAAATCAACGCCAAATCGGGAAAACAGTCCGATTTCTAAGAAAAGTGCACAAATCGCACGTTTGGGGCCGTGCGGAGCAAGTTTTGGCAAAATCTCACTTTTTCCGCACACCAGTTCTCAAAATCGTTGCACTGGTCTCAAATCAACGCCAAATCGGGAAAACAATGCGATTTCTAAGAAAACACCACAAAACGCCCGTTTAACGCCGTGCGGAGCAAGTTTCGGCAAAATCTGACTTTTCCGCACACCAGATCTCAAAGTCGTCGTACTGGTCTGAAATCAACGCCAAATCGGGAAAACAGTGCAATTTCTAAGAAAAGTAAACAAAACGCACGTTTGGGGCCTTGTTGAGCAAGTTTTGGCAAAATCTCACTTTTCCGCATACCAGATCTCAAAATCGTCGTACTGGTCACAAATCAACGCCAAATCGGGAAAACAGTGCGATTTCTAAGAAAAGTGCCCAAAACGCACGTTTGGGGCCGTGTTGAGCAAGTTTTGGCAAAATCTCACTTTTCCGAACACCAGATCTCAAAATCCTCGTACTGGTCTTAAATCAACGTCAAATCGGGAAAACAGTGCGATTTCCAAAAAAAGTTCACAAAGCGCACGTTTGGGGCCGTGCGGAGCAAGTTTTTGCAAAATCTCATTTTTCCGCACACCAGAACTGAAAATCGTCGTCCTGGTCACAAATCAACGCCAAATCGGGAAAACAGTGCGATTTCTAAGAAAAGTGCCCAAAACGCACGTTTGGGGCCGTGTTGAGCAAGTTTTGGCAAAATCTCACTTTTCCGCACACCAGATCTCAAAGTCGTCGTACTGGTCTCAAATCAACGCCAAATCGGGAAAACAGTGCGATTTCTAAGAAAAGTGCACAAAACGCACGTTTGGGGCCGTGCGGAGCAAGTTTTGGCAAAATCTCACTTTTTCCGCACACCAGTTCTCAAAATCGTTGCACTGGTCTCAAATCAACGCCAAATCGGGAAAACAATGCGATTTCTAAGAAAACACCACAAAACGCCCGTTTAACGCCGTGCGGAGCAAGTTTCGGCAAAATCTGACTTTTCCGCACACCAGATCTCAAAGTCGTCGTACTGGTCTGAAATCAACGCCAAATCGGGAAAACAGTGCGATTTCTAAGAAAAGTGCACAAAACGCACATTTGGGGCCGTGCGGACCAAGTTTTGGCAAAATCTCACTTTTCCGCATACCAGATCACAAAATCGTCGTACTGGTCTCAAATTATCGCCAAATCGGGAAAACAGAGCGATTTCTATGAAAAAACCAAAAATCGCACGTTTGGGGGCGTGCGAAGCAAGTCTTGGAAAAATTTCACTTTTTCGCACACCAGATCTCAAATTCGTGGTACTGGTCTCAAATCAACGCCAAATCGGGAAAACAGTGCGATTTCTATGAAAAGTGCACAAAACGCACGTTTGGGGCCGTGCGGAGCAAGTTTTGGCAAAATCTCACTTTTCCGCATACCAGATCTCAAAATCGTCGTACTGGTCTCAAATCAACGCCAAATCGGGAAAACAGTGCGATTTCCAAAAAAAGTGCAGAAAGCGCACGTTTGGGGCCGTGCGGAGCAAGTTTTGGCAAAATCTCACTTTACCGCATACCAGATCTCAACATCGTCGTCCTGGTCTCAAATCAACGCCAAATCAGGAAAACAGTGCGATTTCTAAGAAAAGTACACAAAACGCACATTTGGGGCCGTGCGGACCAAGTTTTGGCAAAATGTCACTTTTCCGCACACCAGATCTCAAAATCGTCGTACTGGTCTCAAATCAACGCCAAATCGGGAAAACAGTGCGATTTCTAAGAAAAGTGCTCAAAAGGCACGTTTGGGGCCGTGCGGAGCAAGTTTTGTAAAAATCTCACTTTTCCGAACACCAGATCTCAAAATCGTGGTACTGGTCTCAAATCTACGCCAAATCGGGTAAAGAGTGCGATTTCTAAGAAAGGTGCACAAAACGCACGTTTGGGACCGTACGGAGCAAGTTTTGGCAAAATCTCACTTTTCCGCACACCAGATCTCAAAATCGTCGCACTGGTCTCAAATCCAACGCCAAATCGGGAAAAGAGTGCGATTTCCAAAAAAAGTGCACAAAGCGCACGTTTGGGGCCGTGCGGAGCAAGTTTTGGCAAAATCTCACTTTACGGCATACCAGATCTCAAAATCGTCGTACTGGTCACAAATCAACGCCAAAGCGGGAAAACAGTGCAATTTCTAAGAAAAGTGCACGAATCGCACGTTTGGGGCCGTGCGGAGCATGTTTTGGCAAAATCTCACTTTCCCGAACACCAGATCTCAAAATCGTCGTACTGGTCTCAAATGAACGCCAAATCGGGAAAACAGTGCGATTTCTAAGAAAGGTGCACAAAACGCACGTTTGGGACCGTACGGAGCAAGTTTTGGCAAAATCTCACTTTTCCGCATACCAGAACTGAAAATCGTCGTCCTGGTCACAAATCAACGCCAAATCGGGAAAACAGTCCGATTTCTAAGAAAAGTGCACAAATCGCACGTTTGGGGCCGTGCGGAGCAAGTTTTGGCAAAATCTCACTTTTTCCGCACACCAGTTCTCAAAATCGTTGCACTGGTCTCAAATCAACGCCAAATCGGGAAAACAATGCGATTTCAAAGAAAACACCACAAAACGCCCGTTTAACGCCGTGCGGAGCAAGTTTCGGCAAAATCTGACTTTTCCGCACACCAGATCTCAAAGTCGTCGTACTGGTCTGAAATCAACGCCAAATCGGGAAAACAGTGCGATTTCTAAGAAAAGTAAACAAAACGCACGTTTGGGGCCTTGTTGAGCAAGTTTTGGCAAAATCTCACTTTTCCGCATACCAGATCTCAAAATCGTCGTACTGGTCACAAATCAACGCCAAATCGGGAAAACAGTGCGATTTCTAAGAAAAGTGCTCAAAAGGCACGTTTGGGGCCGTGCGGAGCAAGTTTTGTAAAAATCTCACTTTTCCGAACACCAGATCTCAAAATCGTGGTACTGGTCTCAAATCTACGCCAAATCGGGAAAAGAGTGCGATTTCTAAGAAAGGTGCACAAAACGCACGTTTGGGACCGTACGGAGCAAGTTTTGGCAAAATCTCACTTTTCCGCACACCAGATCTCAAAATCGTCGCACTGGTCACAAATCAACGCCAAAGCGGGAAAACAGTGCGATTTCCAAAAAAAGTGCACAAAGCGCACGTTTGGGGCTGTGCGGAGCAAGTTTTGGCAAAATCTCACTTTACGGCATACCAGATCTCAAAATCGTCGTACTGGTCACAAATCAACGCCAAAGCGGGAAAACAGTGCAATTTCTAAGAAAAATACACGAATCGCACGTTTGGGGCAGTGCGGAGCATGTTTTGGCAAAATCTCACTTTCCCGAACACCAGATCTCAAAATCGTCGTACTGGTCTCAAATGAACGCCAAATCGGGAAAACAGTGCGATTTCTAAGAAAGATGCACAAAACGCACGTTTGGGAACGTACGGAGCAAGTTTTGGCAAAATCTCACTTTTCCGAACACCAGATCTCAAAATCGTCGTACTGGTCTCAAATCAACGCCAAATCGGGAAAACAGTGCGATTTCTAAGAAAAGTGCACAACACGCACCTTTGGGGCCGTACGGACCAAGTTTTGGCAAAATCTCAGTTTTCCGAACACCAGATCTCAAAATCGTCGTACTGGTCACAAATCAACGCCAAATCGGGAAAACAGTGCGATTTCTAAGAAAAGTCCACAAAACGCACGTTTGGGGCCGTGCGGAGCAAGTTTTGGCAAAATCTCAGTTTTCCGAATACCAGATCTCAAAATCGTCGTACTGGTCACAAATCAACGCCAAATCGGTAAAAAAAAAGTGCGATTTCTAAGAAAAGTGCACGAATCGCACGTTTGGGGCAGTGCGGAGCATGTTTTGGCAAAATTTCACTTTCCGCACCCCAGATCCAAAAATCGTCGCACTGGTCTCAAATCAACGCCAAATCGGGAAAACAATGCGACTTCTAAGAAAAGAGCACAAAACGCACGTTTGAGGCCGTGCGGAGCAAGTTTTGGCAAAATCTCACTTTTCCGCATACCAGAACTGAAAATCGTCGTCCTGGTCACAAATCAACGCCAAATCGGGAAAACAGTCCGATTTCTAAGAAAAGTGCACAAATCGCACGTTTGGGGCCGTGCGGAGCAAGTTTTGGCAAAATCTCACTTTTTCCGCACACCAGTTCTCAAAATCGTTGCACTGGTCTCAAATCAACGCCAAATCGGGAAAACAATGCGATTTCTAAGAAAACACCACAAAACGCCCGTTTAACGCCGTGCGGAGCAAGTTTCGGCAAAATCTGACTTTTCCGCACACCAGATCTCAAAGTCGTCGTACTGGTCTGAAATCAACGCCAAATCGGGAAAACAGTGCGATTTCTAAGAAAAGTAAACAAAACGCACGTTTGGGGCCTTGTTGAGCAAGTTTTGGCAAAATCTCACTTTTCCGCATACCAGATCTCAAAATCGTCGTACTGGTCACAAATCAACGCCAAATCGGGAAAACAGTGCGATTTCTAAGAAAAGTGCCCAAAACGCACGTTTGGGGCCGTGTTGAGCAAGTTTTGGCAAAATCTCACTTTTCCGAACACCAGATCTCAAAATCCTCGTACTGGTCTTAAATCAACGTCAAATCGGGAAAACAGTGCGATTTCCAAAAAAAGTTCACAAAGCGCACGTTTGGGGCCGTGCGGAGCAAGTTTTTGCAAAATCTCATTTTTCCGCACACCAGAACTGAAAATCGTCGTCCTGGTTACAAATCAACGCCAAATCGGGAAAACAGTGCGATTTCTAAGAAAAGTGCACAACACGCACCTTTGGGGCCGTACGGACCAAGTTTTGGCAAAATCTCAGTTTTCCGAACACCAGATCTCAAAATCGTCGTACTGGTCACAAATCAACGCCAAATCGGGAAAACAGTGCGATTTCTAAGAAAAGTCCACAAAACGCACGTTTGGGGCCGTGCGGAGCAAGTTTTGGCAAAATCTCAGTTTTCCGAATACCAGATCTCAAAATCGTCGTACTGGTCACAAATCAACGCCAAATCGGTAAAAAAAAAGTGCGATTTCTAAGAAAAGTGCACGAATCGCACGTTTGGGGCAGTGCGGAGCATGTTTTGGCAAAATTTCACTTTCCGCACCCCAGATCCAAAAATCGTCGCACTGGTCTCAAATCAACGCCAAATCGGGAAAACAATGCGACTTCTAAGAAAAGAGCACAAAACGCACGTTTGAGGCCGTGCGGAGCAAGTTTTGGCAAAATCTCACTTTTCCGCATACCAGAACTGAAAATCGTCGTCCTGGTCACAAATCAACGCCAAATCGGGAAAACAGTCCGATTTCTAAGAAAAGTGCACAAATCGCACGTTTGGGGCCGTGCGGAGCAAGTTTTGGCAAAATCTCACTTTTTCCGCACACCAGTTCTCAAAATCGTTGCACTGGTCTCAAATCAACGCCAAATCGGGAAAACAATGCGATTTCTAAGAAAACACCACAAAACGCCCGTTTAACGCCGTGCGGAGCAAGTTTCGGCAAAATCTGACTTTTCCGCACACCAGATCTCAAAGTCGTCGTACTGGTCTGAAATCAACGCCAAATCGGGAAAACAGTGCGATTTCTAAGAAAAGTAAACAAAACGCACGTTTGGGGCCTTGTTGAGCAAGTTTTGGCAAAATCTCACTTTTCCGCATACCAGATCTCAAAATCGTCGTACTGGTCACAAATCAACGCCAAATCGGGAAAACAGTGCGATTTCTAAGAAAAGTGCCCAAAACGCACGTTTGGGGCCGTGTTGAGCAAGTTTTGGCAAAATCTCACTTTTCCGAACACCAGATCTCAAAATCCTCGTACTGGTCTTAAATCAACGTCAAATCGGGAAAACAGTGCGATTTCCAAAAAAAGTGCACAAAGCGCACGTTTGGGGCCGTGCGGAGCAAGTTTTTGCAAAATCTCATTTTTCCGCACACCAGAACTGAAAATCGTCGTCCTGGTTACAAATCAACGCCAAATCGGGAAAACAGTGCGATTTCTAAGAAAAGTGCCCAAAACGCACGTTTGGGGCCGTGTTGAGCAAGTTTTGGCAAAATCTCACTTTTCCGCACACCAGATCTCAAAGTCGTCGTACTGGTCTCAAATCAACGCCAAATCGGGAAAACAGTGCGATTTCTAAGAAAAGTGCACAAAACGCACGTTTGGGGCCGTGTAGAGCAAGTTTTGGCAAAATCTCACTTTTCCGCACACCAGATCTCAAAATCATCGTACTGGTCACAAATCAACGCCAAATCGGGAAAACAGTGCGATTACTAAGAAAAGTGCACAAAACGCACGATTAGGGCCGTACGGAGCAAGTTTTGGCAAAACCTCACTTTTCCGCACACCAGATCTCAAAATCGTCGCACTGGTCTCAACTCAACGCCAAATCGGGAAAACAGTGCGATTTCTAAGAAAACAGCACAAAACGCCCGTTTAACGCCGTGCGGAGCAAGTTTTGGCAAAATCTCACTTTTCCGCACACCAGTTCTCAAAATCGTTGCACTAGTCTCAAATCAACACCAAATCGAGAAAACAGTGCGGTTTCTAAGAAAAGTGCACAAAACGCACGTTTGTGGCCGTGCCGACCAAGTTTTGGCAAAATCTCACTTTTCCGCACTCCAGATCTCAAAATCGTCGTACTGGTCTCAAATCAACGCCAAATCGGGAAAACAGTGCGATTTCTAAGAAAAGTGCACATTAATATTTCTGTTATTTCCATGTTATATCGCCAAACGCCATAAAATATAAAACTTTATTCGATAAAACGATTCTGTAGAGCAAAACAAAAGTAATTGTTTGGAGATAAAGTGCAGGATTGCAAGTATCGAAATGGATTACAATTTAGTTTGAAATCAACGTTGCCCTTCTTTGTTTCAGAAGCACTGTCATTCGTGGCGTTTATCTCAAACCAAAATGCGTGCGTTATAACCGCTCAGATATCTGAGACGATATCTGAGATATCTCTATGAAAAGTGCACAAAACGCACGTTTGGGGCCGTGTGGAGCACGTTTTGGCAAAATTTCCGGTATTATCGGTATTAGTTGTCGCCCTTCGTATATGCTCATTTCATAAATGAATACTGATGACAATGTTCAGGTAAAATAGTAAAATTTCTTTTCGCTTTTTTCCACGTTAGATCTCCAAATGCCACAAAAGATACAATTTAGTTCGATAAAAAGATTCTGTAGAGCAAAACAAAAGTAATTGTTTGGAGATAAAGTGCAGGATTGCAAGGATAAAAGTGGATTACAGTTTAGTTTCAAATCAACCTTGGCTTTCCTTGTTTCAGAAGCACTGTCAAACGTGGAGTTTATCTCAACCAACAGTGTGCGTTATAACCGCCCCGTCTATTTTGACCTTCTTCACTTAGTTACATTTGCTTAGTTAATGTTTGTGAGATGGAGAAATAAATTGTTTATTCGTCTTAACTTTTGAGTCATCTGTTGGCTCCTAAGGTGCAATTACTGATACAGAAACCTTAGGCGGTCTCTTCGTGAATATTTCGGGTATCTTCAGTATCAGTCGTCGCTCTTCGTATACTCATTTCATAAATAAATACTGATGACACTGTTCCGCCAAAATAGTAAAACTTCTTTTCGCTTATTTCCACGTTATATTGCTAAATGCCACAAAATATGCAACTTAGTTCGATAAAACGATTCTGTAGAGCAAAACAAAAGTAATTGTTTGGAGATGAAGTGCAGGATTGCAAGTATTGAAATGGATTACAGTTTAGTTTGAAATCAACGTTGCCCTTCTTTGTTTCAGAAGCACTGTCAATCGTGGCGTTTATCTCAAACCAAAATGCGTGCGTTATAACCGCTCAGTCTAGTTTGACTTTCTTCTCTTAGTTGTATTTGCTTAGTTAATGTTTGTGAGACGGAGAAATAAATTGTTTATTCGACTTAATTTTTGAGTTATCTGTTGGCTCCTAAGGTGCAATTACTGATGCAGAAACCTTAGGCGGCCTCTTCGTGAATATTTCGGGTATCTTCGGTATCAGTCGTCGCTCTTCGTATATTCATTTCATAAATGAATACTCATGACACTGTTCCGCTAAAATAGTAAAACTTCTTTTCGCTTATTTCCACGTTATATTGCTAAATGCTACATAATATGCAACTTAGTTCGATAAAACGATTCTATAGAGCAAAACAAAAGTAATTGTTTGGAGATAAAGTGCAGGATTGCAAGCGTGAAGTGGACTACAGTTTAGTTTGAAATCAAAGCTGTACTTCTTTGTTTGAGAAGCACTGTCAAACGTAGCGTTTATCTCAAACCAACGTGCATGAGTTATAACCGCTCCGTCTATTTTGAGATTCTTCACTTAATTGCATTTGCTTAGCTAATGTTTGTGAGATGGAGAAATAAATTGTTTATTTGTCATATCCTTTCAGTCGTCTGTTGGCTAGTAAGGTGCAATTATTGATGCAGAAACCTTACGCAGCCTCCTCGAGAATCTTTCGGGTATCTTCGGTATCAGTCGTCGCTCTTCGTTTGCTTTGTTTCAGAAGCACTGTCAATCGTGTCATTTATCTCAAGCCAAAATGCGTGCGTTATAACCGCTCCGTCTATTTTGAGCTTCTTCACTTAGTTGCATTTGCTTACTTAATGTTTGTGAGATGGAGAAATAAATTCTTTATCCGTAATAACGTTTGAGTCATCTGTTGGCTTCTAAGGTGCAAATATTGATACAGAAACCTTACGCAGCCTCTACGTGAATATTTCGGATATCTTCGGTATCAGTCGTCGCTCTTCGTATGTACTTGTTTCATTAATGAATACCGATAACACTGTCCCGCTGAAATAGTAAAATTTCTCTTCTGTTATTTTCATGTTATATCGCCAAACGCCATAAAATATACAACTTTATTCGATAAAACGATTCTGTAGAGCTAAACAAAAGTAATTGTTTGGAGATAAAGTGCAGGATTGCAAGTATTGAAATGGATTACAATTTAGTTTGAAATCAACGTTGCCCTTCTTTGTTTCAGGAGCACTGTCAATCGTGCCGTTTATAACAAACTAAAATGCGTGCGTTATAACCGCTCAGTCAATTTTGACTTTCTTCTCTTAGTTGTATTTGCTTAGTTAATGTTTGAGAGACGGAGAAATAAATTGTTTATTCGACTTAACTTTTGAGTTATCTGTTGGGTCCTAAAGTGCAATTATTGATACAGAAAACTTACGCAGCCTCTTCGTGAATATTTCGGGTATCTTCGGTATCAGTCGTCGCTCTTCGTATGTACTTATTTCATTAATGAATACTGATGACACTGTCCTGCCAAAATAGTAAAATTTCTCTTCGGTTATTTCCATGTTATATCGCCAAATGCCATAAAATATACAACTTAGTTCGATAAAACGATTCTGTAGAGCAAAACAAAAGTAATTGTTTGGAGATAAAGTGCAGGATTGCAAGTATTGAAATGGATTACAGTTTAGTTTGAAATCAACGTTCCCTTCTTTGTTTGAAAAGCACTATCAATCGTGGCGTTTATCCCAAACCAAAATGCGTGCGTTATAACCGCTCAGTCTATTTTGACTTTCTTCTCTTAGTTGTATTTGCTTAGTTGATGTTTGAGAGACGGAGAAATAAATTGTTTATTCGACTTAACTTTCGAATTATCTGTTGGCTCCTAAGGTGCAATTATGGATACAGAAACCTTACGCGGCCTCTTTGTGAATATTTCGGGTATCTTCGGTATCAGTCGTCGCTCTTCGTATGTACTTATTTCATTAATGAATACTGATGACACTGTCCCGCCAAAATAGTAAAATTTCTCTTCGGTTATTTCCATGTTATATCGCCAAATGCCATAAAATATACAACTTAGTTCTATAAAACGATTCTGTAGAGCAAAACAAAAGTAACTGTTTGGAGATAAAGTGCAGGATTACAAGTATTGAAATGGATTACAGTTTAGTTTGAAATCAACGTTGCTCTTCTTTGTTTCAGAAGCACTGTCAATCGTGGCGTTTATCTCAAACCAAAATGCGTGCGTTATAACCGCTCAGTCTATTTTGACTTTCTTCTCTTAGTTGTATTTGCTTAGTTAATGTTTGAGAGACGGAGAAATAAATTGTTTATCCGTAATAACGTTTGAGTCATCTGTTGGCTTCTAAGGTGCAAATATTGATACAGAAACCTTACGCAGCCTCTTCGTGAATATTTCGGGTATCTTCGGTATCAGTCCTCGCTCTTCGTATATACTCATTTCATTAATGAATACTGATGACACTCTTCCGTCAAAATATTAAAATTTCTCTTCGCTTATTTCCACGTTATATCGCTAAATGCCACAAAATATACAACTTAGTTCGATAAAATGATTCTACAGAGGGAAACAAAAGTAATTATTTGGAGATAAAGTGCACGATTGCAAGGATTGAAGTCGATTACAGTTCAGTTTCAAATCAACGTTGCCCTTCTTTGTTTGAGAAGCACTGTCAATCGTGGCATTTATCTCAAACCAAAATGCGTGCGTTATAACCGCTCCGTCTATTTTCAGCTTCTTCCCTTAGTTGCATTTGCTTAGTTAATGTTTGTGAGATGGAGAAATAAATTGTTTAAACTGTAGTTGTACACTGATGAAGAATGGAAAAATGCTCATTTAAACAAAGTCTAACTTAGACCGCGGTTTAAGAAAATTAATGGACCTCCCTACCGAGTTGGCTATTTCGAAGATGGAAATACTTTTTCTAGTCTCCGCCATATAGTTTCTTGACATTGTTTGTAGTGAATAGCGTTTAAATATTAGGGTTAGCCAGGTTGAAATTGGCCGGGTAAGACCGCGGTTTTATTAAACACCGTCCAAACTTTGTTTAAATAACCGGCCCTCAGAGATTCGCGAAATTCTTAAGTAGAATGTAAAATCATTTGTCCCGTAAACTCGCTAATGTGTGCAAGTGAACCCAAAATAGATAGTTCAAGGGGCTATGTCACCATTTATAGTGTTACTTTTAAAAGCCAAAAGACATATTTGTATCAGTGAAAAAAAATAAGGTTGCAAGTTTTGTTTCACTAGTTCTTCTACTAGTACTCTAGGAGTAATCATAAGTGTCTTGGGCTGCAGATGGCCAGGATGGAAATCTCGAAGAACTGAGGCTAATTCTTTCAAGTTTGTCGCTTCTGTCTTGGAAAAACATAGCTAAAACTCAGATTATGGTTTATTTTTGCTTCGAAAATTCACTTGATATCTGCTCTATAAGCATTTCATGTACGACAAAGGTACTTAGTTCTAATTTGAGGCAGTTTTCACCAAAATACCTGAAAACCACCATGACATAGCTCCGTTGAACAATCGCTGAATTCAAGAGAGGCGTTTCAGGAAAGAGACATTTCGCGCTTAATCTGTTGAACGGATTAGAAGAACAAGTGTTGCTCTTATGAATGGTTCTTATCAAAATTTGGCATTAAATCTGCACTCAGCCCTTCTTAACTAATGCGTTGTGTTCGTTCCTTAGCTGTTCGAAGCTCGTACGTTCCGTCGAGTCGATGGAAAGTGACATCTACAGGGTAGATTAGAGCATTGACTTTCTCTTCCCACACGTCATACCCTGTTTGAAACTGGAAGTAATTCGGGCGAGTTTCCGATTCTTTGAGCCAAGCGAGTCGAGCGGTCTTTCTGTCTGCAGTGTACTTAAGAACCTTGCCTAAAAACACACTGGGGCGTTCGCAAGTAGCATCGGCCGTGACGAGTGCGCAAATTTCTCCCGGTGACGGCAGTTCGTCGACGTCCGAGCTTTCTTCCTCGTCGATGACTTCGGCCTTTGAGGTACTGGGAGGTTCGTCCAAGATGAAATTGACTGCTGATCTGTTTAAATAGCGCATAGCTACCGACCTGCGCTCAAACTCAGTACGACGATCGAAAATTTCAATTTGGGCTCTTAAACTGTGCTTGCAAACACGCGCAAGCGATTCCGCTAGTCTTCCATCGGAACTCTCTGGCGAAGAACGAAAGTGCTCAACGAGAGCGTCTCATTTCGTTAATTGCGCAGGGAAAGCCCAGATTTTCGGTAAAGACTTGTGGCAGATACTTTGAAAAGCTCCCAGATATCAATATTTACGCAAGAAAATCGAACACTTTGGTCAATGTTGAATTGAAACATAAAAACTATTCTTGGAACATTCCAAATTTTGGTGAAAATGCAAATAATTGATAGAGAGCAGCAAAATTATTGTCTGAAAGATTTCACGTTTGAGAGGTTCAGTTTGTAGCATATACAGCATATACAGCTGAGCCGTTAGAAACGAAGCATATAGAGCCAAGCGGTAAAGTGGTCCATGGCACAAAAAGGCAGGTTTCAATTATGTCCATTGTGGCTCCACTGAAAGGATACGTTTATTTTAATGCTGTTTATGCCACTGCAGGTAGTAATAGAAAATAATACCAGTTGGATGAATACTCGAGAGTAAGCAGTTCTCTAATTTATCAAATTTACTATCTATTCACTCTCTATTTACTCTCTTTATTTACTCTACTCTTATCTATTTACTCTCCAAACTTTACAGTATGTGATCAGTATCCCTTAGAATATATACTCGAAGACAGGATTTTTGCTCAAAAACGAATTCGCGTTGTCATCTTCAGAGCCTTTTGTTCTGCTTTGCTTGTATGAACGCGGGTCGATAAACGGTACAGCATTTGTATCAAATACGTATTCTGGATCATTTCGAACCTATTTAACACATCTTTTTCCAAGCCGCTAGCGATGCACACATCAAAAATTTACTTTTCTCTTTGCGTTAACTTTGGACACAAGTCGTGAAATGTTTTCTTATCGCATGAGAACTAATAGATTGGAAGTCTGGTGAGCGGATTTCACCGTGCAGCCACGTCACATACATGTAATTTGTTGAATTTTAAGCCAAAATCTACATTTCTTGAATCAGTTTTTCACTCTCTCATTGCCTTATATTTATTATATTTGAGGCCCCAAAACGTTCAGATCACGTTTACCGCTGATTTCACCGATTTTTCATATCCAAAACACGTTCATACAAAGCCTTTCAAACTTTGTTCGAGTCACGTAGGGGGTCTATCTATTCAAAGCGCGTTTAGATTGACTTAAAGTGTTCAAGTGCTTAAGTATTTAGTTCAATTATTTATAAGAAATTTGCTTTGATTCCGAGATCAATATTGATCGCTTTAAGTTCTTAGTCTCAATAAAGTCAATACCCTTGCTCCATGCAATCAGTGACGCATACATTATTTAATTAGCGGCAAACTTTAACATTCGTGCATTTTGCAGAGAATCCGTGTGAAGCAACTTTTGGCAAAATCTCACTTTTCCGCACACCAGATCTCAAAATCGTCGTACTGGTCTCAAATTATCGCCAAATCGGGAAAACAGAGCGATTTCTATGAAAAAAGCAAAAACCACACGTTTAGGGGCGTGCGAAGCAAGTCTTGGAAAAATCTCACTTTTCCGCACACCAGATCTCGAATTCGTGGTACTGGTCTGAAATCAACGCCAAATCGGGAAAACAGTGCGATTTCTATGAAAAAAGCACAAAACGCACGTTTGGGGCCGTGCGGAGCAAGTTTTGGCAAAATCTCATTTTTCCGCACACCAGAACTGAAAATCGTCGTCCTGGTCACAAATCAACGCCAAATCGGGAAAACAGTGCGATTTCTATGAAAAAAGCACAAAACGCACTTTTGGGGCCGTGCGGAGCAAGTTTTGGCAAAATTTCACTTTTCCGCACACCAGATCTGAAAATCGTGGTACTTGTCTCAAATCAATGCGGAGCAACTTTTCGCAAAATCTCACTTTTCCGCACACCAGACCTCAAAGTCGTCGTACTGGTCTCAAATCAACGCCAAATCTGGAAAACAGTGCCATTTCTAAGAAAAGTGGACAAAACGCACGTTTGGGGCCGTGCGGAGCAAGTTTTGGCAAAATCTCACTTTTCCGCACACCAGATCTCAAAGTCGTCGTACTGGTCTCAAATCAACGCCAAATCGGGAAAACAGTGCGATTTCTAAGGAAAGTGCACAAAACGCAGGTTTGGGGCCGTGCGGAGCAACTTTTGACAAAATCTCAGTTTTCCGCACCCCAGATCCAAAAATCGTCGTACTGGTCTCAAATCAACGCCAAATCGGGAAAACAGTGCGATTTCTAAGAAAAGAGCACAAAACGTACGTTTGGGGCCGTGCGGAGCAAGTTTTGGCAAAATCTCAATTTTCCGCACACCAGATCTCAAAGTCGTCGTACTGGTCTCGAATCAACCCCAAATCGGGAAAACAGTGCGATTTCTAAGAAAAGTGCACAAAACGCACGTTTGGGGCCGTGTTGAGCAAGTTTTGGCAAAATCTCATTTTTCCGCACACCAGAACTGAAAATCGTCGTCCTGGTCACAAATCAACGCCAAATCGGGAAAACAGTGCGATTTCTAAGAAAATTGCACAAAACGCACGTTTGGGGCTGTGCGGAGCAAGTTTTGGCAAAATCTCACTTTTCCGCACACCAGATCTCAAAATCGTCGAACTGGTTTCAAATCAACGCCAAATCGGGAAAACAGTGCGATGACTAAAAAAAGTGCACCAAACGCACGATTAGGGCCGTGCGGAGCAAGTTTTCGCAAAACCTCACTTTTCGGCACACCAGATCTCAAAATCGTCGTACTGGTCTCAAATCAACGCCAACTCTGGAAAACAGTGCCATTTCTAAGAAATGTGCACAAAACGCACGTTTGGGGCTGTGCGGAGCAAGTTTTGGCAAAATCTCACTTTTACGCACACCAGATCTGAAAATCGTGGTACTTGTCTCAAATCAACGCCAAATCGGAAAAACAGTGCGGTTTCTAAGAAAAGTGCACAAAACGCACGTTTGGGGCCGTGCGGAGTAAGTTTTGGCAAAATCTCACTTTTCCGCATACCAGATCTCAAAATCGTCGTACTGGTCTCAAATCAAAGCCAACTCTGGAAAACAGTGCCATTTCTAAGAAATGTGCACAAAACGCACGTTTGGGGCTGTGCGGAGCAAGTTTTGGCAAAATCTCACTTTTCCGCACCCCATATCTCAAAATCGTCGTACTGGTCTCAAATGAACGCCAAATCAGGAAAACAGTGCGATTTCTAAGAAGAGTGCTCAAAACACACGATTGGGGCCGTGCGGAGCAAGTTTTGACAAAATCTCACTTTTTTCGCATACCAGATCTCAAAATCGTGCTGCTGGTCTTAAATCAACGCCAACTCTGGAAAACAGTGCCATTTCTAAGAAAAGTGCACAAAATGCATGTTTGGAGCCGTGCGGAGCTAGTTTTGGTAAAATCTCACTTTTCCGCTCACCAGATCTCAAATCGTCGTACTTGCCTCAAATCAACGCCAAATCGGGAAAACAGTGCGATTTCTAAGAAAAATCCGCAAAACGCACGTTTGGGGCCGTGCGGAGCAAGTTTTGGCAAAATCTCACTTTTCCGCATACTAGATCTCAAAATCGTCGTACTGGTCTCAAATCAACGCCAAATCGGGAAAACAGTGCGATTTCTAAGAAAAGTGCACAAATGGCACCTTTGGGACCGTGAGAAGCAAGTTTTGCCAAAATCTCATTTTTCCGCACACCAGAACTGAAAATCGTCGTCCTCGTCACAAATTAACGCCAAATCGGGAAAACAGTGCGATTTCAAAGAAAAGTGCACAAAACGCACGTTTGGGGCCGTGCGGAGCAACTTTTGGCAAAATCTCACTTTTCCGCACACCAGATCTCAAAATCGTCGAACTGGTTTCAAATGAACGCCAAATCAGGAAAACAGTGCGATTTCTAAGAAGAGTGCTCAAAACACACGATTGGGGCCGTGCGGAGCAAGTTTTGACAAAATCTCACTTTTTTCGCATACCAGATCTCAAAATCGTGCTGCTGGTCTCAAATCAACGCCAAATCGGGAAAACTGTGCGATTTCTAAGAAATGTGCACAAAACGCACGTTTGGGGCCGTGCGGAGCAAGTTTTGGCAAAATCTCACTTTTACGCACACCAGATCTCAAAATCGTCGAACTGGTTTCAAATCAACGCCAAATCGGGAAAACAGTGCGATGACTAAAAAAAGTGCACCAAACGCACGATTGGGGCCGTGCGGAGCAAGTTTTGGCAAAACCTCACTTTTCGGCACACCAGATCTCAAAATCGTCGTACTGGTCTCAAATCAACGCCAACTCTGGAAAACAGTGCCATTTCTAAGAAATGTGCACAAAACGCACGTTTGGGGCCGTGCGGAGCAAGTTTTGGCAAAATCTCACTTTTACGCACACCAGATCTCAAAATCGTGGTACTTGTCTCAAATCAACGCCAAATCGGAAAAACAGTGCAATTTCTAAGAAAAGTGCACAAAACGCACGTTTGGGGCCGTGCGGAGCAAGTTTTGGCAAAATCTCACTTTTCCGCATACCAGATCTCAAAATCGTCGTACTGGTCTCAAATCAAAGCCAACTCTAGAAAACAGTGCCATTTCTAAGAAATGTGCACAAAACGCACGTTTGGGGCTGTGCGGAGCAAGTTTTGGCAAAATCTCACTTTTACGCACACCAGATCTGAAAATCGTGGTACTTGTCTCAAATCAACGCCAAATCGGAAAAACAGTGCGGTTTCTAAGAAAAGTGCACAAAACGCACGTTTGGGGCCGTGCGGAGCAAGTTTTGGCAAAATCTCACTTTTCCGCATACCAGATCTGAGAATCGTCGTACTGGTCTCAAATCAAAGCCAACTCTGGAAAACAGTGCCATTTCTAAGAAATGTGCACAAAACGCACGTTTGGGGCTGTGCGGAGCAAGTTTTGGCAAAATCTCACTTTTCCGCACACCATATCTCAAAATCGTCGTACTGGTCTCAAATGAACGCCAAATCAGGAAAACAGTGCGATTTCTAAGAAGAGTGCTCAAAACACACGATTGGGGCCGTGCGGAGCAAGTTTTGACAAAATCTCACTTTTTTCGCATACCAGATCTCAAAATCGTGCTGCTGGTCTCAAATCAACGCCAAATCGGGAAAACTGTGCGATTTCTAAGATAAGTGCACAAATCGCACGTTTGGGACCGTGCGGAGCAAGTTTTGTCAAAATCTCATTTTTCCGCACACCAGAACTGAAAATCGTCGTCCTCGTCACAAATCAACGCCAAATCGGGAAAACAGTGCGATTTCTAAGAAAAGTGCAAAAACGCACGTTTGGGGCCGTGCGGAGCAACTTTTGGCAAAATCTCACTTTTCCGCACACCAGATCTCAAAATCGTCGAACTGGTTTCAAATCAACGCCAAATCGGGAAAACTGTGCGATTTCTAAGATAAGTGCACAAATCGCACGTTTGGGACCGTGCGGAGCAAGTTTTGTCAAAATCTCATTTTTCCGCACACCAGAACTGAAAATCGTCGTCCTCGTCACAAATCAACGCCAAATCGGGAAAACAGTGCGATTTCTAAGAAAAGTGCAAAAACGCACGTTTGGGGCCGTGCGGAGCAACTTTTGGCAAAATCTCACTTTTCCGCACACCAGATCTCAAAATCGTCGAACTGGTTTCAAATCAACGCCAAATCGGGAAAACAGTGCGATTACTAAAAAACGTGCACCAAACGCACGATTAGGGCAGTGCGGAGCAAGTTTTGGCAAAACCTCACTTTTCGGCACACCAGATCTCAAAATCGTCGTACTGGTCTCAAATCAACGCCAAATCGGGAAAACAGTGCGATTTCTAAGAAATGTGCACAAAACGCACGTTTGGGGCCGTGCGGAGCAAGTTTTGGCAAAATCTCACTTTTCCGCATACCAGATCTCAAAGTCGTCGTACTGGTCTCAAATCAACGCCAAATCGGGAAAACAGTGCGATTTCTAAGAAAAATCCGCAAAACGCACGTTTGTATGGGCGGCCGTTACCGCCAAAAATACAAACATTGCAAACGACTTAGAATAAACATGAATGGTTCAATGGTCTTTTGTAAGTTGGTATAGATGATCTAGAAATGATGTAGTTAAAATGTAGCTGGACAGGTTGTCTTTGGTGGAATGAAATACTCAACCAATAAATGGTTTAGACAGTTTACAAACCGTATAGTCGCCGTTGTCGAAACGGTACAATATAGACACAAATGATCAAGTCTAAATGTAAATAGTTCAGCTTCCGTTTGTAAAACCACACAGACTAAGTAGAATTGGTGAAAGTAAATGAAAACCGGTCTGGTGTCCAATGTTAAAACGACAAAGTGAAGTCTCAAATGGTTCAGCGTCATGTGAGATGATTTAGTACAATACCAAACGGTCTAACGTAGTGTGAAATGGTTTATCCTACCGACAAATGGTTAATCGTAATTTGAAATGGTTTAACGTAACATCAAATGGTTTAGCGTGATGTGAAATTATTTGGTACAATACCAAACGGTCTAACGTAGTGTGAAATGGTTTATCCTACCGATAAATGGTTAATCGTAATTTGAAATGGTTTAACCCCAACATCAAACGGTTTAGCGTAATGTGAAATTATTTGGTACAATACCAAACGGTCTAACGTAGTGTGAAATGGTTTAACCTACCGACAAATGGTTAATCGTGATTTGAAATGGTTTAACGTAACATCAAATGGTTTAGCGTAATGTGAAATAGTTCAGCGTAATGTCAAATGGTTTAGCGTGACACCAAATGGTTTTGCGTAATGTCAAATGGTTTAGCGTGACACCAAATGGTTTAGCGTAATGTGAAATAGTTTAGTGTTACATCAAATGATTCGCGCCGAGACCGCCAAAAATACAAACATGAATTGGAACAGCCTGCACTGAAATGGAGCAGCTTGAAGTGAAATGATCTAATCTACGTGGGGTGTGACGTCAACTAGTCTGGAATTTGGCGCGAAAATACTCACGTGCTATGTGCAGTCTATAGTCTGGTGGTCAAATCCAAAAAGGGCTTTATTTTTCGAGTTGGCTGCACCCCATGGGTGGCAAGCTGTTCTTGGTATCATTTTAAAGCTTAGAGCCTGCTGATCACGAATCTACTTGTTAACACGTAGAAAAAGTGTCCAAACGACTTTGTAACCTGGCCTAAACAACCCATACTCCTTTGCGCCAAATTTCTCTAAACTTCCCTTTTTTCCATTTTAATTGCATTTTGACCGCAAAACCTTGTCAAAACCTAGCCAGTTCTACGCTGTTAGCCCTCTGCAAGTATTTTAACTTTAAAAAGCAGTAAAATTGCTCAATTTTATACATTTTAGTAAATTTTATGCTAATTAGAGTGGAGGGAGCCGAAAGTGCAAAAACACATTTACATTTTCGCGACATTAACACTTCAAAACTGAACCGTTTCACTCAGATATACTTGTTTCATATTTGAAAATCATTATCTACACAGAAACTGACGAATTACGAACAGAAAGAGACAAAAAGGCCATTTTGGGCCGAACCGGAAGTGAGAAAATTACTTCCGGTTTGATCATTCTGCAATAACTATGTATGCTATAGGGCTATTTACAACTAAGACGATGCATTTCGTGTATAAAATAACTGAAATTGCTCGTTGGGTTAAAAGTGGGCACTCTTTATTGGTACATTCGATGAAAAATGTGATTAACTATGACAAGTTGCCATGCAAGACTGCAAATTATTGGAAAAAGATTATCGGTAAGAAACACAAACTAGATGACATGAAGAAAAAAATTAATATTTTAGCCTGTATACGAACACCTCTGTTATTAGATTTTGAGGGCCAATAAAAACTGATTACGTTGGGATGCCTGTGCTTATTTCATGGGCCTGCTGTCATGACCAGCGGTTGTCATTCAAGATGGCTGCCCCCACGAGTTGATACACGATGGATGTCTAGAATGGCTGTAAGTATACATATTTTGCTTGTATAAATCTCATAAATTGACTGAAATATAGTTCTTCAATTGAACTAGCAAATTTTGACACAAACAATGATTAATATTGAGAACGGTGCACAATTTTTTCGATACCGCCGTGTCATATAGTTAATAAAAAAGAGTTTTCTTTGATTCTTTGCTTTATCATTATAAACTTGATACATTGTAATTAGGTTAAATACAATCATTGGATTTAAATTGAAGAGAGCCTCTGTTAATTTACAGTTGCTAGGTTAGTGATTATGGCGTTCTCGCTAAATCCGAGGCCATCTACAACTGCCTCAAACTGTTTGTGCCACAAACCTGGAGTGCAAGGTCCACTAACAAACTTTTCTGATGTCAGCTGGAACACCTTCAAGGAAGCCGCTGACCTTAGAAAGGATGAAATAGCAACAATTATGGAAGGAAAATGGGAAAGCGGTCCATTTGGTGTGTATCACCGAAAATGTTACCAAACGTACACAGCCAAGAACCTTCTTGAGCGTGCCGCGAAAAAGAGGAAGATAGAGGAGATTCCCTTGTCAGAGGAGAACAGCACTCTATCTTCTGAGCTGCAGGCTAATGCCCTCCTGACCAGATCTTCACTACAGGCAGCAGACATGAAGAAATGTGCGATATGTCAAACAGAAAAGACGGATTCCAAAGACAGACGAAGAAAAGAGAAGCTGACCCCATGTGAAACAATGCAAGCTGGAAAAACTCTTCTCGAGGCGGCACAAATTCGAGATGACCAAAGGCTTATTGTGGCTCTAAGTGATCAAGATCCTATTGCCATCGAGTTATGCTATCATAGGACTTGTTATCGGACGTACACAAACACGAAGCAAATAGAAGTCATCAAGAAAAATCAAGAAGGCAAGCTCGAATCTCGATATGATGATGCTTTTCAGGTACTCAAATCTGAGATGGAGACGAGGCTATTTGGGCGTTTGGAAGTTCTGCGTATGTCTGACCTACGACAAAGATACGCGGAACTTTTATCTCTACATGGCGTACAGAACCCTCTGTATCGTTCTGAAAAGCTGAAGGTCAGATTGCAAAAGTCTTATCCGGGAAGAATAAGCTTTTGGCACCCGAGAAATCGATCTGAGGCTGAAATTGTCTATTGTGAAGAGGTGTCTAAGGGCCAGATCATTGAGTGTGGTCTTAACTGTAGCATTGAAAATGAAATGTTTGTCACAGAGCCAGAGGATGTATCTCTAAAGAACCATGTATTTCATGCTGCAAAGACCGTGCGCGCTGCCCTGTTAAGTCAGGAATCGTACATGCCGTGGCCACCATATTCTAATATCATCAAGGAAGAGAAGATCATAGTTCCAAATGTTGTTTACAACTTACTTGCATGGATCCTAAGCGAGAGTGGTGAGCCAGAAGAAGAGAACAAAGAAAAGGTGGATGTAGATGAGCACTGTCGGCGGCTTGTTCTCTCCCTTGCTCAAGATCTCTTATACAATGTATCGAATGGAAGACAGAAAACACCGAAGCATGTTGCCTTGCCTCTTGCAGTAAAAAATCTCACTGGTTCCAAAGAAGTGATCACTTTGCTGAATAGGTATGGTCATGGAGTGTCGTACGATCAGGTTCTTGAGATCGAGACAAGTCTCGCCGAGAACCACTTAGAATCACAAGAGCAAGGTGTAATTTTGCCTAAGGTTGTCTGTCCCAATGTGTTTAGCACATTTTGCTGGGATAACATTGATCTACTTGAAGAAACATTATCGGGAAGAGGCACAACTCACTGTACTAATGGCATCGTGGTACAAAGGCAAGTCGCAGGATGCGATCTACCACCCGTAGTGACACAAAAAAGGGGTGTCCGAAGGCGCACTTTTCATGCAGCTCCAAGCAAGGTATGGGTGAAAACATTAAGAAATAGCAAACGTGCAGCATGCAACCATCGAGTTGTGGATGCACGCGGGATATTGCTAAGTACGAAAGAAGCGTAAGAGTTGCTCGAAGCGATAACTTTTTGAGTACTTAGCAGCCATCAAAGTGCATCCATAACTCAATCAGACTGAATGGTTCCACAGCTGTGGCGTTTATCATTTCTTTTATAACATATTAATCTAAACAGCGAAATAGGTTTTGTTTTCATCTGAGTGCTGAGACGTGTATGTGATAGTGTGCCCGCCTTCTGTATGGCGAAAACAACTTATTCTTTTCAATGACATTTTACTGAGAAAACATTTTCGCTCAATCCTGTTGTTTTAAGTATCCAGGTAGGTTGTAAAACTAAAAAGAATTTTGTACGTTTTTAACAACTTTTGGTCCCAAATGCATTAAAACTCCGCTGTCAAATCAGAATTGTATTCATATTTTAATTGACTCGTATCGGCCTGAGCGCGCACTCCCTTTCGTCATAGTCATGCTTAATTGACCAATCAGAGCGCGCGCTTTACTTTAGTTATGTTATAAAAAAACTTAGCGAAGTTCACTAACGTATTTGAATCAACAGATTCATGAGTACAACGCCGGAAAAAGATGTAGCCCTGGTGGATATCCTGTAGATCTTGTACTTGCTAGACGAACGGACGATCGCTGCAAGGCACTGTCCAAGGACTTTGCATGGTTCTTATCACGACTTCCTTATCCATCGGAAGTGGTCTCAGTCTCTCCGCAAACTGTACCGGGTTGGAGCGGGTTCAATGCAGTGGCAAGCAACCAGCAAATTCCATCCAAGAGTATCGTTGGCTATTGCCAACTTATAGATGCTTCACCGACAGAGCTGTCCACAGTGTATACCTTACTGAAGAAGTCCGTTGAAATGGCAACTCAGCTAGGCCTCGATGACACTGTTGTTTAGTTAATGTTTGAGAGACGGAGAAATAAATTGTTCATTCGACTTAACTTTTGAGTTATCTGTTGGGTCCTCAAGTGCAATTATTGATACAGAAACCTTACGCAGCCTCTTCGTGAATATTTCGGGTATCTTCGGTATCAGTCGTCGCTCTTCGTATGGTCTTATTTCATTAATGAATACTGATGACACTGTCCCGCCAAAATAGTAAAATTTCTCTTCGGTTATTTCCATGTTATATCGCCAAATGCCATAAAATATACAACTTAGTTCGACAAAGCGATTCTGTAGAGCAAAACAAAAGTAACTGTTTCGAGATAAAGTGCAGGATTGCAAGTATTGAAATGGATTACAGTTTAGTTTGAAATCAACGTTGCCCTTCTTTGTTTGAAAAGCACTATCAATCGTGGCGTTTATCTCAAACCAAAATGCGTGCGTTATAACCGCTCAGTCTATTTTGACTTTCTTCTCTTAGTTGTATTTGCTTAGTTAATGTTTGTGAGACGGAGAAATAAATCGTTTATTCGACTTAACTTTTGAGTTATCTGTTGGCTCCTCAGGTGCAATTATTGATACAGAAACCTTACGCAGCCTCTTCGTGAATATTTCGGGTATCTTCGGTATCAGTCCTCGCTCTTCGTATATACTCATTTCATTAATGAATACTGATGACACTCTTCCGCCAAAATAGTAAAATTTCTCTTCGCTTATTTCCACGTTATATCGCCAAATGCCACAAAATATACAACTTAGTTCGATAAAAAGATTCTACAGAGGGAAACAAAAGTAATTATTTGGAGATAAAGTGCACGATTGCAAGGATTGAAGTGGATTACAGTTTAGTTTCAAATCAACGTTGCCCTTCTTTGTTTGAGAAGCACTGTCAATCGTGGCATTTATCTCAAACCAAAATGCGTGCGTTATAACCGCTCCGTCTATTTTCAGCTTCTTCCCTTAGTTGCATTTGCTTAGTTAATGTTTGTGAAATGGAGAAATAAATTGTTTAAACTGTAGTTGTACATTGAAGAAGAAAGGAAAAATGGTCATTTAAACAAAGTCTAACTTAGACCGCGGTTTAAGAAAATTAATGGACCTCCCTACCGAGTTGGCTATTTCGAAGATGGAAATATTTTTTCTAGTCTCCGCCATATAGTTTCTTGACATTGTTTGTAGTGAATAGCGTTTAAATATTAGGGTTAGCCAGGTTGAAATTGGCCGGGTAAGACCGCGGTTTTATTAAACACCGTCCAAACTTTGTTTAAATAACCGGCCCTCAGAGATTCGCGAAATTCTTAAGTAGAATGTAAAATCATTTGTCGCGTAAACTCGCTAATGTGTGCAAGTGAACCCAAAATAGATAGTTCAAGGGGCTATGTCACCATTTATAGTGTTACTTTTAAAAGCCAAAAGACATATTTGTATCAGTGAAAAAAAATAAGGTTGCAAGTTTTGTTTCACTAGTTCTTCTACTAGTACTCTAGGAGTAATCATAAGTGTCTTGGGCTGCAGATGGCCAGGATGGAAATCTCGAGGAACTGAGGCTAATTCTTTCAAGTTTGTCGCTTCTGTCTTGGAAAAACATAGCTAAAACTCAGAATATGGTTTATTTTTGCTTCGAAAATTCACTTGATATCTGCTCTATAAGCATTTCATGTACGACAAAGGTACTTAGTTCTAATTTGAGGCAGTTTTCACCAAAATACCTGAAAACCACCATGACATAGCTCCGTTGAACAATCGCTGAATTCAAGAGAGGCGTTTCAGGAAAGAGACATTTCGCGCTTAATCTGTTGAACGGATTAGAAGAACAAGTGTTTCTCTTATGAATGGTCCTTATCAAAATTTGGCATTAAATCTGCACTCAGCCCTTTATAACTAATGCGTTGTGTTCGTTCCTTAGCTGTTCGAAGCTCGTACGTTCCGTCGAGTCGATGGAAAGTGACATCTACAGGGTAGATTAGAGCATTGACTTTCTCTTCCCACACGTCATACCCTGTTTGAAACTGGAAGTAATTCGGGCGAGTTTCCGATTCTTTGAGCCAAGCGAGTCTAGCGGTCTTTCCGTCTGCAGTGTACTTAAGAACCTTGCCTAAAAACACACTGGGGCGTTCGCAAGTAGCATCGGCCGTGACGAGTGCGCAAATTTCTCCCGGTGAGGGCAGTTCGTCGACGTCCGAGCTTTCTTCCTCGTCTATGACTTCGGCCTTTGAGGTACTGGGAGGTTCGTCCAAGATGAAATTGACTGCTGATCTGTTTAAATAGCGCATAGCTACCGACCTGCGCTCAAACTCAGTACGACGATCGAAAATTTCAATTTGGGCTCTTAAACTGTGCTTGCAAACACGCGCAAGCGATTCCGCTAGTCTTCCATCGGAACTCTCTTGCGAAGAACGAAAGTGCTCAACGAGAGCGTCTCATTTCGTTAATTGCGCAGGGAAAGCCCAGATTTTCGGTAAAGACTTGTGGCAGATACTTTGAAAAGCTTCCAGATATCAATATTTTCGCAAGAAAATCGAACACCTGGGTCAATGTTGAATTGAAACATAAAAACTATTCTTGGAACATTCCAAATTTTGGTGAAAATGCAAATAATTGATAGAGATCAGCAAAATTATTGTCTGAAAGATTTCACGTTTTAGAGGTTCAGTTTGTAGCATATACAGCATATACAGCTGAGCCCTTAGAAACGAAGCATATAGAGCCAAGCGGTAAAGTGGTCCATGGCACAAAAAGGCAGGTTTCAATTATGTCTATTGTGGCTCCACTGAAAGGATACGTTTATTTTAATGCTGTTTATGCCACTGCAGGTAGTAATAGAAAATAATACCAGTTGGATGAATACTCGAGAGTAAGCAGTTCTCTAATTTATCAAATTTACTATCTATTTTTTTCTCTATTTACTCTCTTTATTTACTCTACTCTCATCTATTTACTCTCCAAACTTTACAGTATGTGATCAGTATCCCTTAGAATATATACTCGAAGACAGGATTTTTGCTCAAAAACGAATTCGCGTTGTCATCTTCAGAACCTTTTGTTCTGCTTTGCTTGTATGAACGCGGGTCGATAAACGGTACAGCATTTGTATCAAATACGTATTCTGGATCATTTCGAACCTATTTAACACATCTTTTTCCAAGCCGCTAGCGATGCACACATCAAAAATTTACTTTTCTCTTTGCGTTAACTTTGGGCACAAGTCGTGAAATGTTTTCTTATCGCATGAGAACTAATAGATTGGAAGTCCGGTGAGCGGATTTCACCGTGCAGCCACGTCATATACATGTAATTTGTTGAATTTTAAGCCAAAATCTACATTTCTTGAGTCAGTTTTTCACTCTCTCGTTGCCTTATATTTATTATATTTGAGGCCCCAAAACGCTCAAATCACGTTTACCGCTGATTTCACCGATTTTTCATATCCAAAACACGTTCATACAAAGCCTTTCAAACTTTGTTCGAGTCACGTAGGGGGTCTATCTATTCAAAGCGCGTTTAGAATGTCTTAAAGTGTTCAAGTGCTTAAGTATTTAGTTCAATTATTTATAGGAAATTTGCTTTGATTCCGAGATCAATATTGATCGCTTTAAGTTCGTAGTCTCGATAAAGTCAGTACCCTTGCTCCATGCAATCAGTGACGCATACATTATTTAATTGGCGGCAAACTTTAACATTCGTGCATTTTGCAAAGAATCCGTGCGGAGCAACTTTTGGCAAAATCTCACTTTTCCGCACACCAGATCACAAAATCGTCGTACTGGTCACAGATTATCGCCAAATCGGGAAAACAGAGCGATTTCTATGAAAAAACCAAAAACCGCACTTTTGGGGGCGTGCGAAGCAAGTCTTGGAAAAATTTCACTTTTTCGCACACCAGATCTCAAATTCGTGGTACTGGTCTCAAATCAACGCCAAATCGGGAAAACAGTGCGATTTCTATGAAAAGTGCACAAAACGCACGTTTGGGGCCGTGCGGAGCAAGTTTTGGCAAAATTTCACTTTTCCGCATACCAGATCTCAAAATCGTCGTACTGGTCTCAAATCAACGCCAAATCGGGAAAACAGTGCGATTTCCAAAAAAAGTGGACAAAGCGCACGTTTGGGGCCGTGCGGAGCAAGTTTTGGCAAAATCTCACTTTACCGCATACCAGACCTCAAAATCGTCGTCCTGGTCTTAAATCAACTCCAAATGGGGAAAACAGTGCAATTTCTCAGAAAAGTGCACAAAACGCACATTTGGGGCCGTGCGGACCAGGTTTTGGCAAAATCTCACTTTTCCGCACACCAGATCACAAAATCGTCGTACTGGTCACAGATTATCGCCAAATCGGGAAAACAGAGCGATTTCTATCAAAAAAACCAAAAACCGCACTTTTGGGGGCGTGCGAAGCAAGTCTTGGAAAAATTTCACTTTTTCGCACACCAGATCTCAAATTCGTGGTACTGGTCTCAAATCAACGCCAAATCGGGAAAACAGTGCGATTTCTATGAAAAGTGCACAAAACGCACGTTTGGGGCCGTGCGGAGCAAGTTTTGGCAAAATTTCACTTTTCCGCATACCAGATCTCAAAATCGTCGTACTGGTCTCAAATCAACGCCAAATCGGGAAAACAGTGCGATTTCCAAAAAAAGTGGACAAAGCGCACGTTTGGGGCCGTGCGGAGCAAGTTTTGGCAAAATCTCACTTTACCGCATACCAGACCTCAAAATCGTCGTCCTGGTCTTAAATCAACTCCAAATCGGGAAAACAGTGCAATTTCTCAGAAAAGTGCACAAAACGCACATTTGGGGCCGTGCGGACCAGGTTTTGGCAAAATCTCAGTTTTCCGAACACCAGATCTCAAAATCGTCGTACTGGTCACAAATCAACGCCAAATAGGGAAAACAGTGCGATTTCTAAGAAAATTGCACAAAACGCACCTTTGGGGCCGTGCGGAGCAAGTTTTGGCAAAATCTCACTTTTCCGCACACCAGATCTCAAAATCGTCGAACTGGTTTCAAATCAACGCCAAATCGGGAAAACAGTGCGATGACTAAAAAAAGTGCACCAAACGCACGATTAGGGCCGTGCGGAGCAAGTTTTGGCAAAACCTCACTTTTCGGCACACCAGATCTCAAAATCGTCGTACTGGTCTCAAATCAACGCCAACTCTGGAAAACAGTGCCATTTCTAAGAAATGTGCACAAAACGCACGTTTGGGGCCGTGCGGAGCAAGTTTTGGCAAAATCTCACTTTTACGCACACCAGATCTGAAAATCGTGGTACTTGTCTCAAATCAACGCCAAATCGGAAAAACAGTGCGGTTTCTAAGAAGAGTGCTCAAAACACACGATTGGGGCCGTGCGGAGCAAGTTTTGACAAAATCTCACTTTTTTCGCATACCAGATCTCAAAATAGTGCTGCTGGTCTCAAATCAACGCCAAATCGGGAAAACTGTGCGATTTCTAAAATAAGTGCACAAATCGCACGTTTGGGACCGTGCGGAGCAAGTTTTGTCAAAATCTCATTTTTCCGCACACCAGAACTGAAAATCGTCGTCCTCGTCACAAATCAACGCCAAATCGGGAAAACAGTGCGATTTCTAAGAAAAGTGCAAAAACGCACGTTTGGGGCCGTGCGGAGCAAGTTTTGGCAAAATCTCACTTTTCCGCATACCAGATCTCAAAGTCGTCGTACTGGTCTCAAATCAACGCCAAATCGGGAAAACAGTGCGATTTCTAAGAAAACAGTGCGATTTGCACAAAATGCACGTTTGGAGCCGTGCGGAGCTAGTTTTGGTAAAATCTCACTTTTCCGCTCACCAGATCTCAAATCGTCGTACTTGTCTCAAATCAACGCCAAATCGGGAAAACAGTGCGATTTCTAAGAAAAATCCGCAAAACGCACGTTTGGGGCCGTGCGGAGCAAGTTTTGGCAAAATCTCACTTTTCCGCATACCAGATCTCAAAATCGTCGTACTGGTCTTAAATCAACGCCAAATCGGGAAAACAGTGCGATTTCCAAAAAAAGTGCACAAAGCGCACGTTTGGGGCCGTGCGGACCAAGTTTTGGCAAAATCTCACTTTACCGCATATCAGATCTCAAAATCGTCGTCCTGGTCTCAAATCAACGCCAAATCGGGAAAACAGTGCGATTTCTAAGAAAAGTGCACAAAACGCACATTAGGGGCCGTGCGGACCAAGTTTTGGCAAAATCTCACTTTTCCGCCCACCACATCTGAAAATCGTGGTACTTGTCTCAAATCAATGCGGAGCAACTTTTGGCAAAATCTGACTTTTCCGTATACCAGATCTCAAAATCGTCGTACTGGTCACACATCTACGCCAAATCGGGAAAACAGTGCGATTTCTAAGAAAAGTGCACAAAACGCACGTTTGGGGCCGTGCGGAGCAAGTTTTGGCAAAATCTCACTTTTCCGCACACCAGATCTCAATGTCGTCGTACTGGTCTCAAATCAACGCCAAATCGGGAAAACAGTGCGATTTCCAAAAAAAGTGCACAAAGCGCACGTTTGGGCCGTGCGGAGCAAGTTTTGGCAAAATCTCACTTTACCGCATATCAGATCTCAAAATCGTCGTCCTGGTCTCAAATCAACGCCAAATCGGGAAAACAGTGCGATTTCTAAGAAAAGTGCACAAAACGCACATTAGGGGCCGTGCGGACTAAGTTTTGGCAAAATCTCACTTTTCCGCCCACCACATCTGAAAATCGTGGTACTTGTCTCAAATCAATGCGGAGCAACTTTTGGCAAAATCTGACTTTTCCGTATACCAGATCTCAAAATCGTCGTACTGGTCACACATCTACGCCAAATCGGGAAAACAGTGCGATTTCTAAGAAAAGTGCACAAAACGCACGTTTGGGGCCGTGTTGAGCAAGTTTTGGCAAAATCTGACTTTTCCGCATACCAGATCTCAAAATCGTCGTACTGGTCACACATCTACGCCAAATCGGGAAGACAGTGCGATTTCTAAGAAAAGTGCACAAAACGCAGGTTTGGGGCCGTGTTGAGCAAGTTTTGGCAAAATTTCACTTTTCCGCATACCAGATCTCAAAATCGTCGTACTGGTCTCAAATCAACGCCAAATCGGGAAAACAGTGCGATTTCCAAGAAAAGTGCACAAATGGCACCTTTGGGACCGTGAGGAGCAAGTTTTGCCAAAATCTCATTTTTCCGCACACCAGAACTGAAAATCGTCGTGCTCGTCACAAATCAACGCCAAATCGGGAAAACAGTGCCATTTCTAAGAAAAGTGCACAAAACGCACGTTTGGGGCCGTGCGGAGCAACTTTTGGCAAAATCTCACTTTTCCGCATACTAGATCTCAAAATCGTCGTACTGGTCTCAAATCAACGCCAAATCGGGAAAACAGTGCGATTTCTAAGAAAAGTGCACAAATGGCACCTTTGGGACCGTGAGGAGCAAGTTTTGCCAAAATCTCATTTTTCCGCACACCAGAACTGAAAATCGTCGTGCTCGTCACAAATCAACGCCAAATCGGGAAAACAGTGCCATTTCTAAGAAAAGTGCACAAAACGCACGTTTGGGGCCGTGCGGAGCAAGTTTTGACAAAATCTCACTTTTTTCGCATAACAGCTCTCAAAATCGTCGTCCTGGTCTCAAATCAACGCCAAATCGGGAAAACAGTGCGATTTCTAAGAAAAGTGCACAAAACGCACGTTTGGGGCCGTGTTGAGCAAGTTTTGGCAAAATCTGACTTTTCCGCATACCAGATCTCAAAATCGTCGTACTGGTCACACATCTACGCCAAATCGGGAAGACAGTGCGATTTCTAAGAAAAGTGCACAAAACGCACGTTTGGGGCCGTGCGGAGCAACTTTTGGCAAAATCTCAGTTTTCCGCACCCCAGATCCAAAAATCGTCGTACTGGTGTCAAATCAACGCCAAATCGGGAAAACAGTGCGATTTCTAGGAAAAGAGCACAAAACGTACGTTTGGGGCCGTGCGGAGCAAGTTTCGTTAAAATCTCAATTTTCCGCACACCAGATCTCAAAGTCGTCGTACTGGTCTCAAATCAACGCCAAATCGGGAAGACAGTGCGATTTCTAAGAAAAGTGCACAAAACGCACATTAGGGGCCGTGCGAACCAAGTTTTGGCAAAATCTCACTTTTCCGCACACCAGATCTGAAAATCGTGGTACTTGTCTCAAATCAATGCGGAGCAACTTTTGGCAAAATCTGACTTTTCCGTATACCAGATCTCAAAATCGTCGTACTGGTCACACATCTACGCCAAATCGGGAAGACAGTGCGATTTCTAAGAAAAGTGCACAAAACGCACATTAGGGGCCGTGCGAACCAAGTTTTGGCAAAATCTCACTTTTCCGCACACCAGATCTGAAAATCGTGGTACTTGTCTCAAATCAATGCGGAGCAACTTTCGGCAAAATCTCACTTTTCCGCATACCAGATCTCAAAATCGTCGTACTGGTCTCAAATCAACGCCAAATCGGGAAAACAGTGCGATTTCTAAGAAAAGTACACAAAACGCACGTTTGGGGCCGTGTGGAACAACTTTTGGCAAAATCTCACTTTTCCGCACACCAGATCTCAAAATCGTCGTACTGGTCTCAAATCAACGCCAAGTCGGGAAAACAGTGCAATTTGTAAGAAAGGTGCACAAAACGCACGTTTGGGGCCGTGTTGAGCAAGTTTTGGCAAAATCTCACTTTTCCGCACACCAGATCTGAAAATCTTGGTACTTGTCTCAAATCAACGCCAAATCGGGAAAACTGTGCCATTTCTAAGAAAAGTGCACAAAACGCAGGTTTGGGGCCGTGTTGAGCAAGTTTTGGCAAAATCTCATTTTTCCGCACACCAGAACTGAAAATCGTCGTCCTGGTCACAAATCAACGCCAAATCGGGAAAACAGTGCGATTTCTAACAAAAGTGCACAAAACGCACGTTTGGGGCCGTGCGGACCAAGTTTTGGCAAAATCTCACTTTTCCGCACACCAGATCTCAAAATCGTCGTACTGGTCTCAAATCAACGCCAACTCTGGAAAACAGTGCCATTTCTAAGAAAAGTGCACAAAACGCCCGTTTAACGCCGTGCGGAGCAAGTTTTGGCAAAATCTGACTTTTCCGCACACCAGTTCTCAAAATCGTTGCACTGGTCTCAAATCAACGCCAAATCTGGAAAACAGTGCGATTTCTAAGAAAAGGGCACAAAACGCACGTTTGGGGACGTGCGGAGCAAGTTTCGGCAAAATCTCACTTTTCCGCATACCAGATCTCAAAATCGTCGTACTGGTCTCAAATCAACGCCAAATCGGGAAAACAGTGCGATTTCTAAGAAAAGTTCACAAGACGCACGTTTGGGGCCGTGCGGAACAACTTTTGGCAAAATCTCACTTTTCCGCACACCAGATCTCAAAATCGTCGTACTGGTCTCAAATCAACGCCAAATCGGGAAAACAGTGCGATTACTAAAAAACGTGCACCAAACGCACGATTAGAGCAGTGCGGAGCAAGTTTTGGCAAAACCTCACTTTTCGGCACACCAGATCTCAAAATCGTCGTACTGGTCTCAAATCAACGCCAAATCGGGAAAACAGTGCGATTTCTAAGAAAAGTGCACAAAATGCATGTTTGGAGCCGTGCGGAGCTAGTTTTGGTAAAATCTCACTTTTCCGCTCACCAGATCTCAAATCGTCGTACTTGTCTCAAATCAACGCCAAATCGGGAAAACAGTGCGATTTCTAAGAAAATCCGCAAAACGCACGTTTGGGGCCGTGCGGAGCAAGTTTTGGCAAAATCTCACTTTTCCGCATACTAGATCTCAAAATCGTCGTACTGGTCTCAAATCAACGCCAAATCGGGAAAACAGTGCGATTTCCAAGAAAAGTGCACAAATGGCACCTTTGGGACCGTGAGGAGCAAGTTTTGCCAAAATCTCATTTTTCCGCACACCAGAACTGAAAATCGTCGTGCTCGTCACAAATCAACGCCAAATCGGGAAAACAGTGCCATTTCTAAGAAAAGTGCACAAAACGCACGTTTGGGGCCGTGCGGAGCAACTTTTGGCAAAATCTCACTTTTCCGCATACTAGATCTCAAAATCGTCGTACTGGTCTCAAATCAACGCCAAATCGGGAAAACAGTGCGATTTCTAAGAAAAGTGCACAAATGGCACCTTTGGGACCGTGAGGAGCAAGTTTTGCCAAAATCTCATTTTTCCGCACACCAGAACTGAAAATCGTCGTGCTCGTCACAAATCAACGCCAAATCGGGAAAACAGTGCCATTTCTAAGAAAAGTGCACAAAACGCACGTTTGGGGCCGTGCGGAGCAAGTTTTGACAAAATCTCACTTTTTTCGCATAACAGCTCTCAAAATCGTGGTGGTGGTCTCAAATCAACTCCAAATCGGGAAAACAGTGCGATTTCTAAGAAAAGTGCACAAAACGTACATTTGGGGCCGTGCGGAGCAAGTTTTGGCAAAATCTCAGTTTTCCCCACACCAGATCTCAAAATCGTCGTCCTTGTCTCAAATCAACGCCAAATCGGGAAAACAGTGCGATATCCAAGAAAAGTGCACAAAACGCACGTTTGGGGCCGTGCGGAGCAAGTTTTGACAAAATCTCACTTTTTTCGCATAACAGCTCTCAAAATCGTCGTGCTGGTCTCAAATCAACTCCAAATCGGGAAAACAGTGCGATTTCTAGGAAAAGTGCACAAAACCTACATTTGGGGCCGTGCGGAGCAAGTTTTGGCAAAATCTCAGTTTTCCCCACACCAGATCTCAAAATCGTCGTCCTTGTCTCAAATCAACGCCAAATCGGGAAAACAGTGCGATATCCAAGAAAAGTGCACAAAACGCACGTTTGGGGCCGTGCGGAGCACGTTTTCGCAAAATCTCACTTTTCCGCATACCGGATCTCAAAATAGTCGTACTGGTCTCAAATCAACGCCAAATCGGGAAAATAGTGCGATTTCCAAGAAATGTGCACAAAACGCACGTTTGGGACCGTGCGGAGCAAGTTTTGGCAAAATCTCATTTTTCCGCATACCAGAACTGAAAATCGTCGTCCTGGTCACAAATCAACGCCAAATCGGGAAAACAGTGCGATTTCTAAGAAATGTGCACAAAACGCACGTTTGGGGCCGTGCGGAGCAAGTTTTGGCAAAATCTAAGTTTTCCGCACACCAGATCTCAAAATCGTCGTACTTGTCTCAAATCAACGCCAAATCGGGAAAGCAGTGCGATATCCAAGAAAAGTCCGCAAAACGTACGTTTGGGGCCGTGTGGAGGAAGTTTTGGGAAAATCTCATTTTTCCGCACACCAGAACTGAAAATCGTCGTCCTCGTCACAAATCAACGCCAAATCGGGAAAAAAGTGCGATTTCTAAGAAAAGTGCACAAAACGCACGTTTGGGGTCGTGCGGAGCAAGTTTTGGCAAAATCTCACTTTTCCGCACACCAGATCTCAAAATCGTCGTACTGGTCTCAAATCAACGCAAAATCGTGAAAACAGTGCCATTTCTAAGAAAAGTGCACAAAGCGCACGTTTGGGGCCGTGCGGACCAAGTTTTGGCAAAATCACACTTTTCCGCACCCCAGATCTCAAAATCGTCGTACTGGTCTCAAATCAACGCCAAATCGGGAAAACAGTGCAATTTCTAAGAAAAGTGCACAAAACGCACGTTTGGGGCCGTGTGGAGCACGTTTTAGCAAAATTTCCGGCATTATCGGTATTAGTTGTCGTCCTTCGTATGTGCTCATTTCATAAATGAATACTGATGACAATGTTCAGGCAAAATAGTAAAATTTCTTCTCGCTTTTTTCCACGTTAGATCTCCAAATGCCACAAAAGATACAATTTAGTTCGATAAAAAGATTCTGTAGAGCAAAACAAAAGTAATTGTTTGGAGATAAAGTGCAGGATTTGCAAGGATAGAAGTGGATTACAGTTTAGTTTCAAATCAACCTTGGCTTTCTTTGTTTCAGAAGCACTGTCAAACGTGGAGTTTGACAGTCGTCGCTCTTCGTATACTCATTTCATAAATGAATACTGATGACACTGTTCCGCTAAAATAGTAAAACTTCTTTTCGCTTATTTCCACGTTATATTGCTAAATGCCACAAAATATGCAACTTAGTTCGATAAAACGATTCTATAGAGCAAAACAAAAGTAATTGTTTGGAGATAAAGTGCAGGATTGCAAGGGTAAAGTGGTTTACAGTTTAGTTTGAAATCAAAGCTATACTTCTTTGTTTGAGAAGCACTGTCAAACGTAGCGTTTATCTCAAACCAACGTGCATGAGTTATAACCGCTCTGTCTATTTTGAGATTCTTCACTTGCTTGCATTTGCTTAGCTAATGTTTGTGAGATGGAGAAATAAATTGTTTATTCGTTAGAACTTTTCAGTCGTCTGTTGGCTACTAAGGTGCAATTATTGATGCAGAAACCTTACGCAGCCTCCTCGTGAATCTTTCGGATATCTTCGGTATCAGTCGTCGCTCTTCGTTTGCTTTGTTTCAGAAGCACTGTCAATCGTGGCGTTTATCTCAAACCAAAATGCGTGCGTTATAACCGCTCAGTCTATTTTGACTTTCTTCTCTTAGTTGTATTTGCTTAGTTAATGTTTGTGAGACGGAGAAATAAATCGTTTATTCGACTTAACTTTTGAGTTATCTGTTGGCTCCTCAGGTGCAATTATTGATACAGAAACCTTACGCAGCCTCTTCGTGAATATTTCGGGTATCTTCGGTATCAGTCCTCGCTCTTCGTATATACTCATTTCATTAATGAATACTGATGACACTCTTCCGCCAAAATAGTAAAATTTTTCTTCGCTTATTTCCACGTTATATCGCCAAATGCCACAAAATATACAACTTAGTTCGATAAAAAGATTCTACAGAGGGAAACAAAAGTAATTATTTGGAGATAAAGTGCACGATTGCAAGGATTGAAGTGGATTACAGTTTAGTTTCAAATCAACGTTGCCCTTCTTTGTTTGAGAAGCACTGTCAATCGTGGCATTTATCTCAAACCAAAATGCGTGCGTTATAACCGCTCCGTCTATTTTCAGCTTCTTCCCTTAGTTGCATTTGCTTAGTTAATGTTTGTGAAATGGAGAAATAAATTGTTTAAACTGTAGTTGTACATTGAAGAAGAAAGGAAAAATGGTCATTTAAACAAAGTCTAACTTAGACCGCGGTTTAAGAAAATTAATGGACCTCCCTACCGAGTTGGCTATTTCGAAGATGGAAATATTTGTTCTAGTCTCCGCCATATAGTTTCTTGACATTGTTTGTAGTGAATAGCGTTTAAATATTAGGGTTAGCCAGGTTGAAATTGGCCGGGTAAGACCGCGGTTTTATTAAACACCGTCCAAACTTTGTTTAAATAACCGGCCCTCAGAGATTCGCGAAATTCTTAAGTAGAATGTAAAATCATTTGTCGCGTAAACTCGCTAATGTGTGCAAGTGAACCCAAAATAGATAGTTCAAGGCGCTATGTCACCATTTATAGTGTTACTTTTAAAAGCCAAAAGACATATTTGTATCAGTGAAAAAAAATAAGGTTGCAAGTTTTGTTTCACTAGTTCTTCTACTAGTACTCTAGGAGTAATCATAAGTGTCTTGGGCTGCAGATGGCCAGGATGGAAATCTCGAGGAACTGAGGCTAATTCTTTCAAGTTTGTCGCTTCTGTCTTGGAAAAACATAGCTAAAACTCAGAATATGGTTTATTTTTGCTTCGAAAATTCACTTGATATCTGCTCTATAAGCATTTCATGTACGACAAAGGTACTTAGTTCTAATTTGAGGCAGTTTTCACCAAAATACCTGAAAACCACCATGACATAGCTCCGTTGAACAATCGCTGAATTCAAGAGAGGCGTTTCAGGAAAGAGACATTTCGCGCTTAATCTGTTGAACGGATTAGAAGAACAAGTGTTTCTCTTATGAATGGTCCTTATCAAAATTTGGCATTAAATCTGCACTCAGCCCTTTATAACTAATGCGTTGTGTTCGTTCCTTAGCTGTTCGAAGCTCGTACGTTCCGTCGAGTCGATGGAAAGTGACATCTACAGGGTAGATTAGAGCATTGACTTTCTCTTCCCACACGTCATACCCTGTTTGAAACTGGAAGTAATTCGGGCGAGTTTCCGATTCTTTGAGCCAAGCGAGTCTAGCGGTCTTTCCGTCTGCAGTGTACTTAAGAACCTTGCCTAAAAACACACTGGGGCGTTCGCAAGTAGCATCGGCCGTGACGAGTGCGCAAATTTCTCCCGGTGAGGGCAGTTCGTCGACGTCCGAGCTTTCTTCCTCGTCTATGACTTCGGCCTTTGAGGTACTGGGAGGTTCGTCCAAGATGAAATTGACTGCTGATCTGTTTAAATAGCGCATAGCTACCGACCTGCGCTCAAACTCAGTACGACGATCGAAAATTTCAATTTGGGCTCTTAAACTGTGCTTGCAAACACGCGCAAGCGATTCCGCTAGTCTTCCATCGGAACTCTCTTGCGAAGAACGAAAGTGCTCAACGAGAGCGTCTCATTTCGTTAATTGCGCAGGGAAAGCCCAGATTTTCGGTAAAGACTTGTGGCAGATACTTTGAAAAGCTTCCAGATATCAATATTTTCGCAAGAAAATCGAACACCTGGGTCAATGTTGAATTGAAACATAAAAACTATTCTTGGAACATTCCAAATTTTGGTGAAAATGCAAATAATTGATAGAGACCAGCAAAATTATTGTCTGAAAGATTTCACGTTTGAGAGGTTCAGTTTGTAGCATATACAGCATATACAGCTGAGCCGTTAGAAACGAAGCATATAGAGCCAAGCGGTAAAGTGGTCCATGGCACAAAAAGGCAGGTTTCAATTATGTCCATTGTGGCTCCACTGAAAGGATACGTTTATTTTAATGCTGTTTATGCCACTGCAGGTAGTAATAGAAAATAATACCAGTTGGATGAATACTCGAGAGTAAGCAGTTCTCTAATTTATCAAATTTACTATCTATTTTTTTCTCTATTTACTCTCTTTATTTACTCTACTCTCATCTATTTACTCTCCAAACTTTACAGTATGTGATCAGTATCCCTTAGAATATATACTCGAAGACAGGATTTTTGCTCAAAAACGAATTCGCGTTGTCATCTTCAGAACCTTTTGTTCTGCTTTGCTTGTATGAACGCGGGTCGATAAACGGTACAGCATTTGTATCAAATACGTATTCTGGATCATTTCGAACCTATTTAACACATCTTTTTCCAAGCCGCTAGCGATGCACACATCAAAAATTTACTTTTCTCTTTGCGTTAACTTTGGGCACAAGTCGTGAAATGTTTTCTTATCGCATGAGAACTAATAGATTGGAAGTCCGGTGAGCGGATTTCACCGTGCAGCCACGTCATATACATGTAATTTGTTGAATTTTAAGCCAAAATCTACATTTCTTGAATCAGTTTTTCACTCTCTCGTTGCCTTATATTTATTATATTTGAGACCCCAAAACGTTCAAATCACGTTTACCGCTGATTTCACCGATTTTTCATATCCAAAACACGTTCATACAAAGCCTTTCAAACTTTGTTCGAGTCACGTAGGGGGTCTATCTATTCAAAGCGCGTTTAGATTGTCTTAAAGTGTTCAAGTGCTTAAGTATTTAGTTCAATTATTTATAGGAAATTTGCTTTGATTCCGAGATCAATATTGATCGCTTTAAGTTCGTAGTCTCGATAAAGTCAGTACCCTTGCTCCATGCAATCAGTGACGCATACATTATTTAATTGGCGGCAAACTTTAACATTCGTGCATTTTGCAAAGAATCCGTGCGGAGCAACTTTTGGCAAAATCTCACTTTTCCGCACACCAGATCACAAAATCGTCGTACTGGTCACAAATTATCGCCAAATCGGGAAAACAGTGCGATTTCTATGAAAATTGCACAAAACGCACGTTTGGGGCCGTGCGGAGCAAGTTTTGGCAAAATTTCACTTTTCCGCATACCAGATCTCAAAATCGTCGTACTGGTCTCAAATCAACGCCAAATCGGGAAAACAGTGCGATTTCCAAAAAAAGTGCACAAAGCGCACGTTTGGGCCGTGCGGAGCAAGTTTTGGCAAAATCTCACCTTACCGCATACCAGATCTCAAAATCGTCGTCCTGGTCACAAATCAACGCCAAATAGGGAAAACAGTGCGATTTCTAAGAAAATTGCACAAAACGCACCTTTGGGGCCGTGCGGAGCAAGTTTTGGCAAAATTTCACTTTTCCGCCGACCAGATCTGAAAATCGTGCTACTTGTCTCAAATCAATGCGGAGCAACTTTTGGCAAAATCTCACTTTTCCGCACACCAGATCTCAAAATCGTCGTACTGATCACACATCTACGCCAAATCGGGAAGACAGTGCGATTCCTAAGAAAAGTGCACAAAACGCACATTTGGGGCCGTGCGGACCAAGTTTTGGCAAAATCTCACTTTTCCGCACACCAGATCTCAAAATCGTCCTACTGGTCTCAAATGAACGCCAAATCAGGAAAACAGTGCGATTTCTAAGAAAAGTGCTCAAAAGGCACGTTTGGGGCCGTGCGGACCAAGTTTTGGCAAAATCTCACTTTTCCGCACACCAGATCTCAAAATCGTCCTACTGGTCTCAAATGAACGCCAAATCAGGAAAACAGTGCGATTTCTAAGAAAAGTGCACAAAACGCACGTTTGGGGCCGTGCGGACCAAGTTTTGGCAAAATCTCAGTTTTCCGAACACCAGATCTCAAAATCGTCGTACTGGTCTCAAATCAACGCCAAGTCGGGAAAACAGTGCAATTTGTAAGAAAGGTGCACAAAACGCACGTTTGGGGCCGTGCGAAGCAACTTTTGGCAAAATCTAAGTTTTCCGCACCCCAGATCCAAAAATCGTCGTACTGGTCTCAAATCAACGCGAAATCGGGAAAACAGTCCGATTTCTAGGAAAAGAGCACAAAACGTACGTTTGGGGCCGTGAGGAGCAAGTTTCGTTAAAATCTCAATTTTCCGCACACCAGATCTCAAAGTCGTCGTACTGGTCTCAAATCAACGCCAAATCGGGAAAACAGTGCGATTTCTAAGAAAAGTGCACAAAACGCACGTTTGGGGCCGTGTTGAGCAAGTTTTGGCACAATCTCACTTTTCCGCATACCAGATCTCAAAATCGTCGTACTGGTCACAAATCAACACCAAATCGGGAAAACAGTGCGATTTCTAAGAAATGTGCACAAAGCCCACGTTTGGGGCTGTGCGGAGCAAGTTTTGGCAAAATCTCACTTTTCCGCACACCAGATCTGAAAATCGTGGTACTTGTCTCAAATCAACGCCAAATCGGGAAAACTGTGCCATTTCTAAGAAAAGTGCACAAAACGCAGGTTTGGGGCCGTGTTGAGCAAGTTTTGGCAAAATCTCACTTTTCCGAACACCAGATCTCAAAATCGTCGTACTGGTCTTAAATCAACGCCAAATCGGGAAAACAGTGCGATTTCCAAAAAAAGTGCACAAAGCGCACGTTTGGGGCCGTGCGGAGCAAGTTTTTGCAAAATCTCATTTTTCCGCACACCAGAACTGAAAATCGTCGTCCTGGTCACAAATCAACGCCAAATCGGGAAAACAGTGCGATTTCTAAGAAAAGTGCACAAAACGCACGTTTGGGGCCGTGCGGACCAAGTTTTGGCAAAATCTCACTTTTCCGCACACCAGATCTCAAAGTCGTCGTACTGGTCTCAAATCAACGCCAAATCGGGAAAACAGTGCGATTTCTAAGAAAAGTGCACAAAACGCACGTTTGGGGCCGTGTAGAGCAGGTTTTGGCAAAATCTCACTTTTCCGCACACCAGATCTCAAAATCATCGTACTGGTCACAAATCAACGCCAAATCGGGAAAACAGTGCGATTACTAAGAAAAGTGCACCAAACGCACGATTAGGGCCGTACGGAGCAAGTTTTGGCAAAACCTCACTTTTCCGCACACCAGATCTCAAAATCGTCGTACTGGTCTCAAATCAACGCCAAATCGGGAAAACAGTGCGATTTCTAAGAAAACAGCACAAAACGCCCGTTTAACGCCGTGCGGAGCAAGTTTTAGCAAAATCTCACTTTTCCGCACACCAGTTCTCAAAATCGTTGCACTAGTCTCAAACCAATACCAAATCGAGAAAACAGTGCGGTTTCTAAGAAAAGTGCACAAAACGCACGTTTGTGGCCGTGCGGACCAAGTTTTGGCAAAATCTCACTTTTCCGCACTCCAGATCTCAAAATCGTCGTACTGGTCTCAAATCAACGCCAAATCGGTAAAACAGTGCGATTTCTAAGAAAAGTGCATATTAATATTTCTGTTATTTCCATGTTATATCGCCAAACGCCATAAAACAACTTTATTCGATAAAACGATTCTGTAGAGCAAAACAAAAGTAATTGTTTGGAGATAAAGTGCAGGATTGCAAGTATCGAAATGGATTACAATTTAGTTTGAAATCAACGTTGCCCTTCTTTGTTTCAGAAGCACTGTCATTCGTGGCGTTTATCTCAAACCAAAATGCGTGCGTTATAACCGCTCAGATATCTGAGACGATATCTGAGATATCTCTATGAAAAGTGCACAAAACGCACGTTTGGGGCCGTGTGGAGCACGTTTTGGCAAAATTTCCGGTATTATCGGTATTAGTTGTCGCCCTTCGTATATGCTCATTTCATAAATGAATACTGATGACAATGTTCAGGTAAAATAGTAAAATTTCTTTTCGCTTTTTTCCACGTTAGATCTCCAAATGCCACAAAAGATACAATTTAGTTCGATAAAAAGATTCTGTAGAGCAAAACAAAAGTAATTGTTTGGAGATAAAGTGCAGGATTGCAAGGATAAAAGTGGATTACAGTTTAGTTTCAAATCAACCTTGGCTTTCCTTGTTTCAGAAGCACTGTCAAACGTGGAGTTTATCTCAACCAACAGTGTGCGTTATAACCGCCCCGTCTATTTTGACCTTCTTCACTTAGTTACATTTGCTTAGTTAATGTTTGTGAGATGGAGAAATAAATTGTTTATTCGTCTTAACTTTTGAGTCATCTGTTGGCTCCTAAGGTGCAATTACTGATGCAGAAACCTTAGGCGGTCTCTTCGTGAATATTTCAGGTATCTTCGGTATCAGTCGTCGCTCTTCGTATACTCATTTCATAAATAAATACTGATGACACTGTTCCGCCAAAATAGTAAAACTTCTTTTCGCTTATTTCCACGTTATATTGCTAAATGCCACAAAATATGCAACTTAATTCGATAAAACGATTCTGTAGAGCAAAACAAAAGTAATTGTTTGGAGATGAAGTGCAGGATTGCAAGTATTGAAATGGATTACAGTTTAGTTTGAAATCAACGTTGCCCTTCTTTGTTTCAGAAGCACTGTCAATCGTGGCGTTTATCTCAAACCAAAATGCGTGCGTTATAACCGCTCAGTCTAGTTTGACTTTCTTCTCTTAGTTGTATTTGCTTAGTTAATGTTTGTGAGACGGAGAAATAAATTGTTTATTCGACTTAACTTTTGAGTTATCTGTTGGCTCCTAAGGTGCAATTACTGATGCAGAAACCTTAGGCGGCCTCTTCGTGAATATTTCGGGTATCTTCGGTATCAGTTGTCGCTCTTCGTATACTCATTTCATAAATGAATACTCATGACACTGTACCGCTAAAATAGTAAAACTTCTTTTCGCTTATTTCCACGTTATATTGCTAAATGCTACAAAATATGCAACTTAGTTCGATAAAACGATTCTATAGAGCAAAACAAAAGTAATTGTTTGGAGATAAAGTGCAGGATTGCAAGCGTGAAGTGGACTACAGTTTAGTTTGAAATCAAAGCTGTACTTCTTTGTTTGAGAAGCACTATCAAACGTAGCGTTTATCTCAAACCAACGTGCATGAGTTTTAACCGCTCCGTCTATTTTGAGATTCTTCACTTAATTGCATTTGCTTAGCTAATGTTTGTGAGATGGAGAAATAAATTGTTTATTTGTCATATCCTTTCAGTCGTCTGTTGGCTAGTAAGGTGCAATTATTGATGCAGAAACCTTACGCAGCCTCCTCGAGAATCTTTCGGGTATCTTCAGTATCAGTCGTCGCTCTTCGTTTGCTTTGTTTCAGAAGCACTGTCAATCGTGTCATTTATCTCAAGCCAAAATGCATGCGTTATAACCGCTCCGTCTATTTTGAGCTTCTTCACTTAGTTGCATTTGCTTACTTAATGTTTGTGAGATGGAGAAATAAATTCTTTATCCGTAATAACGTTTGAGTCATCTGTTGGCTTCTAAGGTGCAAATATTGATACAGAAACCTTACGTTGCCTCTACGTGAATATTTCGGATATCTTCGGTATCAGTCGTCGCTCTTCGTATGTACTTGTTTCATTAATGAATACCGATAACACTGTCCCGCCGAAATAGTAAAATTTCTCTTCTGTTATTTTCATGTTATATCGCCAAACGCCATAAAATATACAACTTTATTCGATAAAACGATTCTGTAGAGCTAAACAAAAGTAATTGTTTGGAGATAAAGTGCAGGATTGCAAGTATTGAAATGGATTACAATTTAGTTTGAAATCAACGTTGCCCTTCTTTGTTTCAGAAGCACTGTCAATCGTGGCGTTTATAACAAACCAAAATGCGTGCGTTATAACCGCTCAGTCAATTTTGACTTTCTTCTCTTAGTTGTATTTGCTTAGTTAATGTTTGAGAGACGGAGAAATAAATTGTTTATTCGACTTAACTTTTGAGTTATCTGTTGGGTCCTAAAGTGCAATTATTGATACAGAAAACTTACGCAGCCTCTTCGTGAATATTTCGGGTATCTTCGGTATCAGTCGTCGCTCTTCGTATGTACTTATTTCATTAATGAATACTGATGACACTGTCCTGCCAAAATAGTAAAATTTCTCTTCGGTTATTTCCATGTTATATCGCCAAATGCCATAAAATATACAACTTAGTTCTATAAAACGATTCTGTAGAGCAAAACAAAAGTAACTGTTTGGAGATAAAGTGCAGGATTACAAGTATTGAAATGGATTACAGTTTAGTTTGAAATCAACGTTGCCCTTCTTTGTTTGAAAAGCACTATCAATCGTGGCGTTTATCTCAAACCAAAATGCTTGTGTTATAACCGCTCAGTCTATTTTGACTTTCTTCTCTTAGTTGTATTTGCTTAGTTAATGTTTGTGAGACGGAGAAATAAATTGTTTATTCGACTTAACTTTTGAGTTATCTGTTGGCTCCTCAGGTGCAATTATTGATACAGAAACCTTACGCAGCCTCTTCGTGAATATTTCGGGTATCTTCGGTATCAGTCCTCGCTCTTCGTATATACTCATTTCATTAATGAATACTGATGACACTCTTCCGCCAAAATAGTAAAATTTCTCTTCGCTTATTTCCACGTTATATCGCCAAATGCCACAAAATATACAACTTAGTTCGATAAAAAGATTCTACAGAGGGAAACAAAAGTTAATATTTGGAGATAAAGTGCACGATTGCAAGGATTGAAGTGGATTACAGTTTAGTTTCAAATCAACATTGCCCTTCTTTGTTTGAGAAGCACTGTCAAGCGTGGCATTTATCTCAAACCAAAATGCGAGCGTTATAACCGCTCCGTCTATTTTCAGCTTCTTCCCTTAGTTGCATTTGCTTAGTTAATGTTTGTGAGATGGAGAAATAAATTGTTTAAACTGTAGTTGTACATTGAAGAAGAAAGGAAAAATGGTCATTTAAACAAAGTCTAACATAGACCGCGGTTTAAGAAAATTAATGGACCTCCCTACCGAGTTGGCTATTTCGAAGATGGAAATATTTTTTCTAGTCTCCGCCATATAGTTTCTTGACATTGTTTGTAGTGAATAGCGTTTAAATATTAGGGTTAGCCAGGTTGAAATTGGCCGGGTAAGACCGCGGTTTTATTAAACACCGTCCAAACTTTGTTTAAATAACCGGCCCTCAGAGATTCGCGAAATTCTTAAGTAGAATGTAAAATCATTTGTCGCGTAAACTCGCTAATGTGTGCAAGTGAACCCAAAATAGATAGTTCAAGGGGCTATGTCACCATTTATAGTGTTACTTTTAAAAGCCAAAAGACATATTTGAATCAGTGAAAAAAAATAAGGTTGCAAGTTTTGTTTCACTAGTTCTTCTACTAGTACTCTAGGAGTAATCATAAGTGTCTTGGGCTGCAGATGGCCAGGATGGAAATCTCGAAGAACTGAGGCTAATTCTTTCAAGTTTGTCGCTTCTGTCTTGGAAAAACGTAGCTAAAACTCAGAATATGGTTTATTTTTGCTTCGAAAATTCACTTGATATCTGCTCTATAAGCATTTCATGTACGACAAAGGTACTTAGTTCTAATTTGAGGCAGTTTTCACCAAAATACCTGAAAACCACCATGACATAGCTCCGTTGAACAATCGCTGAATTCAAGAGAGGCTTTTCAGGAAAGAGACATTTCACGCTTAATCTGTTGAACGGATTAGAAGAACAAGTGTTGCTCTTATGAATGGTCCTTATCAAAATTTGGCATTAAATCTGCACTCAGCCCTTCTTAACTAATGCGTTGTGTTCGTTCCTTAGCTGTTCGAAGCTCGTACGTTCCGTCGAGTCGATGGAAAGTGACATCTACATGGTAGATTAGAGCATTGACTTTCTCTTCCCACACGTCATACCCTGTTTGAAACTGGAAGTAATTCGGGCGAGTTTCCGATTCTTTGAGCCAAGCGACTCGAGCGGTCTTTCCGTCTGCAGTGTACTTAAGACCCTTGCCTAAAAACACACTGGGGCGTTCGCAAGTAGCATCGGTCGTGACAAGTGCGTTTGTGGCCGTGCGGACCAAGTTTTGGCAAAATCTCACTTTTCCGCACACCAGATCTCAAAATCGTCGTACTGGTCTCAAATCAACGCCAAATCCGGAAAACAGTGCGATTTCTAAGAAAAGTGCACAAAACGCACGTTTGGGGCCGTGTGGAGCAACTTTTGGCGAAATCTCACTTTTCCGCACAACATATCTCAAAATCGTCGTACTGGTCTCAAATCAACGCCAAATCGGGAAAACAGTGCGGTTTCTAAGAAAAGTGCACAAAACGCACGTTTGGGGCCGTGCGGAGCAACTTTTGGCAAAATCTCACTTTTCCGCACACCAGATCTCAAAATCGTCGAACTGGTTTCAAATCAACGCCAAATCGGGAAAACAGTGCGATTACTAAAAAAAGTGCACCAAACGCACGATTAGGGCCGTGCGGAGCAAGTTTTGTGAAAACCTCACTTTTCGGCACACCAGATCTCAAAATCGTCGTACTGGTCTCAAATCAACGCGAAATCGGGAAAACAGTGCGATTTCTAAGAAATGTGCACAAAACGCACGTTTGGGGCTGTGCTGAGCAAGTTTTGGCAAAATCTCACTTTTACGCACACCAGATCTGAAAATCGTGGTACTTGTCTCAAATCAACGCCAAATCGGAAAAACAGTGCGATTTCTAAGAAATGTGCACAAAACGCACGTTTGGGGCTGTGCGGAGCAAGTTTTGGCAAAATCTCACTTTTACGCACACCAGATCTGAAAATCGTGGTACTTGTCTCAAATCAACGCCAAATCGGAAAAACAGTGCGATTTCTAAGAAATGTGCACAAAACGCACGTTTGGGGCTGTGCGGAGCAAGTTTTGGCAAAATCTCACTTTTCCGCATACCAGATCTCAAAATCGTCGTACTGGTCTCAAATCAACGCCAAATCGGGAAAACAGTGCGATTTCTAAGAAATGTGCACAAAACGCACGTTTGGGGCTGTGCGGAGCAAGTTTTGGCAAAATCTCACTTTTACGCACACCAGATCTGAAAATCGTGGAACTTAATTCAAATCAACGCCAAATCGGAAAAACAGTGCGATTTCTAAGAAAAGTGCACAAAACGCACGTTTGTGGCCGTGCGGAGCAAGTTTTGGCAAAATCTCACTTTTCCGCACAACAGATCTCAAAGTCGTCGTACTGGTCTCAAATCAACGCCAAATCGGGAAAACAGTGCGATTACTAAAAAAAGTGCACCAAACGCACGATTAGGGCCGTGCGGAGAGAGTTTTGGCAAAACCTCACTTTTCGGCACACCAGATCTCAAAATCGTCGTACTGGTGCGATTTCTAAGAAAAGTGCACAAAACGCACGTTTGGGGCCGTGCGGAGCAAGTTTTGGCAAAATCTCACTTTTCCGAACCCCAGATCTCAAAATTGTCGTACTGGTCTCAAATCAACGCCAAATCGGGAAAACAGTGCCATTTCTAAGAAAAGTGCACAAAACGCACGTTTGGGGCCGTGCGGACCAAGTTTTGGCAAAATCTCACTTTTCCGAACCCCAGATCTCAAAATTGTCGTACTGGTCTCTAATCAACGCCAAATTGGGAAAACAGTGCGATTTCTAAGAAAAGTGCACAAAACGCACGTTTGGGGCCGTGTGGAGTACGTTTTGGCAAAATTTCCGGTATTATCGGTATTAGTTGTCGCCCTTCGTATGTGCTCATTTCATAAATGAATACTGATGACAATGTTCAGGCAAAATAGTAAAATTTCTTTTCGCTTTTTTCCACGTTAGATCTCCAAATGCCACAAAAGATACAATTTAGTTCGATAAAAAGATTCTGTAGAGCAAAACAAAAGTAATTGTTTGGAGATAAAGTGCAGGATTGCAAGGATATAAGTGGATTACAGTTTAGTTTCAAATCAACCTTGGCTTTCTTTGTTTCAGAAGCACTGTGAAACGTGGAGTTTGACAGTCGTCGCTCTACGTATACTCATTTCATAAAAGAATACTGATGACACTGTTCCGCTAAAATAGTAAAATAGTAAAAATAGTAAAGCGATTCTGTAGAGCAAAACAAAAGTAACTGTTTGGAGATAAAGTGCAGGATTGCAAGTATTGAAATGGATTACAGTTTAGTTTGAAATCAACGTTGCCCTTCTTTGTTTGAAAAGCACTATCAATCGTGGCGTTTATCTCAAACCAAAATGCGTGCGTTATAACCGCTCAGTCTATTTTGACTTTCTTCTCTTAGTTGTATTTGCTTAGTTAATGTTTGTGAGACGGAGAAATAAATCGTTTATTCGACTTAACTTTTGAGTTATCTGTTGGCTCCTCAGGTGCAATTATTGATACAGAAACCTTACGCAGCCTCTTCGTGAATATTTCGGGTATCTTCGGTATCAGTCCTCGCTCTTCGTATATACTCATTTCATTAATGAATACTGATGACACTCTTCCGTCAAAATATTAAAATTTCTCTTCGCTTATTTCCACGTTATATCGCCAAATGCCACAAAATATACAACTTAATTCGATAAAATGATTCTACAGAGGGAAACAAAAGTAATTATTTGGAGATAAAGTGCACGATTGCAAGGATTGAAGTGGATTACAGTTTAGTTTCAAATCAACGTTGTCCTTCTTTGTTTGAGAAGCACTGTCAATCGTGGCATTTATCTCAAACCAAAATGCGTGCGTTATAACCGCTCCGTCTATTTTCAGCTTCTTCCCTTAGTTGCATTTGCTTAGTTTATGTTTGTGAGATGGAGAAATAAATTGTTTAAACTGTAGTTGTACACTGATGAAGAAAGGAAAAATGCTCATTTAAACAAAGTCTAAATTAGACCGCGGTTTAAGAAAATTAATGGACCTCCCTACCGAGTTGGCTATTTCGAAGATGGAAATATTTTTTCTAGTCTCCGCCATATAGTTTCTTGACATTGTTTGTAGTGAATAGCGTTTAAATATTAGGGTTAGCCAGGTTGAAATTGGCCGGGTAAGACCGCGGTTTTATTAAACACCGTCCAAACTTTGTTGAAATAACCGGCCCTCAGAGATTCGCGAAATTCTTAAGTAGAATGTAAAATCATTTGTCGCGTAAACTCGCTAATGTGTGCAAGTGAACCCAAAATAGATAGTTCAAGGGGCTATGTCACCATTTATAGTGTTACTTTTAAAAGCCAAAAGACATATTGGTATCAGTGAAAAAAAATAAGGTTGCAAGTTTTGTTTCACTAGTTCTTCTACTAGTACTCTAGGAGTAATCATAAGTGTCTTGGGCTGCAGATGGCCAGGATGGAAATCTCGAAGAACTGAGGCTAATTCTTTCAAGTTTGTCGCTTCTGTCTTGGAAAAACAAAGCTAAAACTCAGATTATGGTTTATTTTTGCTTCGAAAATTCACTTGATATCTGCTCTATAAGCATTTCATGTACGACAAAGGTACTTAGTTCTAATTTGAGGCAGTTTTCACCAAAATACCTGAAAACCACCGTGACATATCTCCGTTGAACAATCGCTGAATTCAAGAAAGGCGTTTCAGGAAAGAGACATTTCGCGCTTAATCTGTTGAACGGATTAGAAGAACAAGTGTTGCTCTTATGAATGGTCCTTATCAAAATTTGGCATTAAATCTGCACTCAGCCCTTCTTAACTAATGCGTTGTGTTCGTTCCTTAGCTGTTCGAAGCTCGTACGTTCCGTCGAGTCGATGGAAAGTGACATCTACAGGGTAGATTAGAGCATTGACTTTCTCTTCCCACACGTCATACCCTGTTTGAAACTGGAAGTAATTCGGGGAGTTTCCGATTCTTCGTCTGCAGTATACTTAAGAACCTTGCCTAAAAACACACTGGGGCGTTCGCAAGTAGCATTGGCCGTGACGAGTGCGTAAATTTCTCCCGGTGACGGTAGTTCGTCGACGTCCGAGCTTTCTTCCTCGTCGCTTGACTTCGGCCTTTGAGGTACTGGGAGGTTCGTCCAAGATGAAATTGACTGCTGATCTGTTTAAATAGCGCATAGCTACCGACATGCGCTCAAACTCAGTACGACGATCGAAAATTTCAATTTGGGCTCTTAAACTGTGCTTGCAAACACGCGCAAGCGATTCCGCTAGTCTTCCATCGGAACTCTCTGGCGAAGAACGAAAGTGCTCAACGAGAGCGTCTCATTTCGTTAATTGCGCAGGGAAAGCCCAGATTTTCGGCAAAGACTTGCGCAGATACTTTGAAAAGCTCCCAGATATCAATATTTTCGCAAGAAAATCGAACACCTGGGTCAATGTTGAATTGAAAACCTAAAAACTATTCTTGGAACATTCCAAATTTTGGTGAAAATGCAAATAATTGATAGAGACCAGCAAAATTATTGTCTGAAAGATTTCACGTTTGAGAGGTTCAGTTTGCAGCATATACAGCATATACAGCTGAGCCGTTAGAAACGAAGCATATAGAGCCAAGCGGTAAAGTGGTCCATGGCACAAAAAGGCAGGTTTCAATTATGTCCATTGTGGCTCCACTGAAAGGATACGTTTATTTTAATGCTGTTTATGCCACTGCAGGTAGTAATAGAAAATAATACCAGTTGGATGAATACTCGAGAGTAAGCAGTTCTCTAATTTATCAAATTTACTATCTATTTACTCTCTATTTACTTTCTTTATTTACTCTACTCTCATCTATTTACTCTCCAAACTTTACAGTATGTGATCAATATCCCTTAGAATATATACTCGTAGACAGGATTTTTGCTCAAAAACGAATTCGCGTTGTCATCTTCAGAACCTTTTGTTCTGCCTTGCTTGTATGAACGCGGGTCGATAAACGGTACAGCATTTGTATCAAATACGTATTCTGGATCATTTCGAACCTATTTAACACATCTTTCTCCAAGCCGCTAGCGATGCACACATCAAAAATTTACTTTTCTCTTTGCGTTAACTTTGGACACAAGTCGTGAAATGTTTTCTTATCGCACGAGAACTAATAGATTGGAAGTCTGGTGAGCGGATTTCACCGTGCAGCCACGTCATATACATGTAATTTGTTGAATTTTAAGCCAAAATCTACATTTCTTGAATCAGTTTTTCACTCTCTCATTGCCTTATATTTATTATATTTGAGGCCCCAAAACGTTCAAATCACGTTTACTGCTGATTTCACCGATTTTTCATATCCAAAACACGTTCATACAAAGCCTTTCAAACTTTGTTCGAGTCACCTAGGGGGTCTATCTATTCAAAGCGCGTTTAGATTGGCTTAAAGTGTTAAATATTTAAGCGAGAAAATGTTCAAGTGCTTAAGTATTTAGTTCAATTATTTCTAGGAAATTTGCTTTGATTCCGAGAAAAATATTGATCGCTTTAAGTTCTTAGTCTCGGTAAAGTCAGTACCCTTGCTCCATGCAATCATTGACGCATACATTATTTAATTGGCGGCAAACTTTAACATTCGTGCATTTTGCAAAGAATCCGTGTGGAGCAACTTTTGGCAAAATCTCACTTTTCCGCACACCAGATCTCAAAATCGTCGTACTGGTCTCAAATCAACGCCAAATCGGGAAAACAGTGCGATTTTTAAGAAAAGTGCACAAAACGCACGTTTGGGACCGTGCGGAGCAAGTTTTGGCAAAATCTCACTTTTCCGCATACCAGATCTCAAAATCGTCGTACTGGTCTCAAATCAACGCCAAATCGGGAAAACAGTGCGATTTTTAAGAAAAGTGCACAAAACGCACGTTTGGGACCGTGCGGAGCAAGTTTTGGCAAAATCTCATTTTTCCGCACACCAAAACTGAAAATCGTCGTCCTGGTCACAAATCAACGCCAAATCAGGAAAACAGTGCGATTTCTAAGAAAAGTGCACAAAACGCACTTTTGGGGCCAGGCGGAGCAAGTTTTGGCAAAATTTCACTTTTCCGCACACCAGATCTGAAAATCGTGGTACTTGTCTCAAATCAACGCCAAATCGGGAAAACAGTGCGATTTTTAAGAAAAGTGCACAAAACGCACGTTTGGGACCATGCGGAGCAAGTTTTGGCAAAATCTCATTTTTCCGCACACCAGATCTCAAAATCGGCGTACTTGTCTCAAATCAACGCCAAATCGGGAAAATAGTGCGATTTCTAAGAAAAGTGCACAAAAGGCACGTTTGGGGCCGTGAGGAGCAAGTTTGGGCAAAATCTCACCCTTCCGCATACCAGATCTCAAAATCGTCGTACTGGTCTCAAATCAACGCCCAATCGGGATATCAGTGCGTTTTCTAAGAAAAGTTCAAAAAACGCACGTTTGGGGCCGTGGGGAGCAAGTTTTGGCAAAATCTCACTTTTCCGAACCCCAGATCTCAAAATCGTCGTACTGGTCTCAAATCAACGCCAAATCGGGAAAACAGTGCGATTTCCAAGAAAAGTGCACAAAGCGCACGTTTGGGGCCGTGCGGAGCAAGTTTTGGCAAAATCTCACTTTTCCGCACACCAGATCTCAAAATCGTCGTACTGGTCTCAAATCAACGCCAAATCGGGAAAACAGTGCGATTTTTAAGAAAAGCGCACGAAACGCACGTTTGGGGCTGCGCCGAGGAAGTTTTGGCAAAATCTCACTTTTCCGCACACCAGATCTCAAAATCGTGGTATTTGTCTCAAAGCAACGCCAAATCGGGAAAACAGTGCGATTTCTAAGAAAAGTGCACAAAACGCACGTTTGGGTCCGTGCGGAGCAAGTTTTCGCAAAATCTCACTTTTCAGCACACCAGATCTCTAAATCGTCGTACTGGTCTCAAATCAACGCCAAATCGGGAAAACAGTGCGATTTCTAAGAAAAGTGCACAAAACGCACGTTTGGGGCCGTGTGGAGCACGTTTTGGCAAAATTTCCGGTATTATCGGTATTAGTTGTCGCCCTTCGTATATGCTCATTTCATAAATGAATACTGATGACAATGTTCAGGCAAAATAGTAAAATTTCTTTTCGCTTTTTTCCACGTTAGATCTCCAAATGCCACAAAAGATACAATTTAGTTCGATAAAAAGATTCTGTAGAGCAAAACAAAAGTAATTGTTTGGAGATAAAGTGCAGGATTGCAAGGATAGAAGTGGATGACAGTTTAGTTTCAAATCAACCTTGGCTTTCTTTGTTTCAGAAGCACTGTCAAACGTGGAGTTTGACAGTCGTCGCTCTTCGTATACTCATTTCATAAATGAATACTGATGACACTGTTCCGCTAAAAATAGTAAAACTTCTTTTCGCTTATTTCCACGTTATATTGCTAAATGCCACAAAATATGCAACTTAGTTCTATAAAACGATTCTATAGAGCAAAACCAAAGTAATTGTTTGGAGATAAAGTGCAGGATTGCAAGGGTGAAGTGGACTACAGTTTAGTTTGAAATCAAAGCTATACTTCTTTGTTTGAGAAGCACTGTCAAACGTAGCGTTTATCTCAAACCAACGTGCATGAGTTATAACCGCTCTGTCTATTTTGAGATTCTTCACTTAATTGCATTTGCTTAGCTAATGTTTGTGAGATGGAGAAATAAATTGTTTATTCGTTAGAACTTTTCAGTCGTCTGTTGGCTACTAAGGTGCAATTATTGATGCAGAAACCTTACGCAGCCTCCTCGTGAATCTTTCGGGTATCTTCGGTATCAGTCGTCGCTCTTCGTTTGCTTTGTTTCAGAAGCACTGTCAATCGTGTCATTTATCTCAAGCCAAAATGCGTGCGTTATAACCGCTCCGTCTATTTTGAGCTTCTGCACTTAGTTGCATTTGCTTACTTAATGTTTGTGAGATGGAGAAATAAATTCTTTATCCGTAATAACGTTTGAGTCATCTGTTGGCTTCTAAGGTGCAAATATTGATACAGAAACCTTACGCAGCCTCTTCGCGAATATTTCGGATATTTTCGGTATCAGTTGTCGCTATTCGTATGTACTTGTTTCATTAATGATTACTGATGACACTGTCCCGCCGAAATAGTAAAATTTATCTTGTGTTATTTCCATGTTATATCGCCAAACGCCATAAAATATACAACTTTATTCGATAAAACGATTCTGTAGAGCAAAACAAAAGTAATTGTTTGGAGATAAAGTGCAGGATTGCAAGTATTGAAATGGATTACAGTTTAGTTTGAAATCAACGCTGCCCTTCTTTGTTTCAGAAGCACTGTCAATCGTGGCGTTTATCTCAAACCAAAATGCGTGCGTTATAACCGCTCATTCTATTTTGACTTTCTTCTCTTAGTTGTATTTGCTTAGTTAATGTTTGAGAGACGGAGAAATAAATTGTTTATTCGACTTAACTTTTGAGTTATCTGTTGGGTCCTCAAGTGCAATTATTGATACAGAAACCTTACGCAGCCTCTTCGTGAATATTTCGGGTATCTTCGGTATCAGTCGTCGCTCTTCGTATGGTCTTATTTCATTAATGAATACTGATGACACTGTCCCGCCAAAATAGTAAAATTTCTCTTCGGTTATTTCCATGTTATATCGCCAAATGCCATAAAATATACAACTTAGTTCGACAAAGCGATTCTGTAGAGCAAAACAAAAGTAACTGTTTGGAGATAAAGTGCAGGATTGCAAGTATTGAAATGGATTACAGTTTAGTTTGAAATCAACGTTGCCCTTCTTTGTTTGAAAAGCACTATCAATCGTGGCGTTTATCTCAAACCAAAATGCGTGCGTTATAACCGCTCAGTCTATTTTGACTTTCTTCTCTTAGTTGTATTTGCTTAGTTAATGTTTGTGAGACGGAGAAATAAATCGTTTATTCGACTTAACTTTTGAGTTATCTGTTGGCTCCTCAGGTGCAATTATTGATACAGAAACCTTACGCAGCCTCTTCGTGAATATTTCGGGTATCTTCGGTATCAGTCCTCGCTCTTCGTATATACTCATTTCATTAATGAATACTGATGACACTCTTCCGCCAAAATAGTAAAATTTCTCTTCGCTTATTTCCACGTTATATCGCCAAATGCCACAAAATATACAACTTAGTTCGATAAAAAGATTCTACAGAGGGAAACAAAAGTAATTATTTGGAGATAAAGTGCACGATTGCAAGGATTGAAGTGGATTACAGTTTAGTTTCAAATCAACGTTGCCCTTCTTTGTTTGAGAAGCACTGTCAATCGTGGCATTTATCTCAAACCAAAATGCGTGCGTTATAACCGCTCCGTCTATTTTCAGATTCTTCCCTTAGTTGCATTTGCTTAGTTAGTGTTTGTGAAATGGAGAAATAAATTGTTTAAACTGTAGTTGTACATTGAAGAAGAAAGGAAAAATGGTCATTTAAACAAAGTCTAACTTAGACCGCGGTTTAAGAAAATTAATGGACCTCCCTACCGAGTTGGCTATTTCGAAGATGGAAATATTTTTTCTAGTCTCCGCCATATAGTTTCTTGACATTGTTTGTAGTGAATAGCGTTTAAATATTAGGGTTAGCCAGGTTGAAATTGGCCGGGTAAGACCGCGGTTTTATTAAACACCGTCCAAACTTTGTTGAAATAACCGGCCCTCAGAGATTCGCGAAATTCTTAAGTAGAATGTAAAATCATTTGTCGCGTAAACTCGCTAATGTGTGCAAGTGAACCCAAAATAGATAGTTCAAGGGGCTATGTCACCATTTATAGTGTTACTTTTAAAAGCCAAAAGACATATTTGTATCAGTGAAAAAAAATAAGGTTGCAAGTTTTGTTTCACTAGTTCTTCTACTAGTACTCTAGGAGTAATCATAAGTGTCTTGGGCTGCAGATGGCCAGGATGGAAATCTCGAAGAACTGAGGCTAATTCTTTCAAGTTTGTCGCTTCTGTCTTGGAAAAACATAGCTAAAACTCAGAATATGGTTTATTTTTGCTTCGAAAATTCACTTGATATCTGCTCTATAAGCATTTCATGTACGACAAAGGTACTTAGTTCTAATTTGAGGCAGTTTTCACCAAAATACCTGAAAACCACCATGACATAGCTCCGTTGAACAATCGCTGAATTCAAGAGAGGCGTTTCAGGAAAGAGACATTTCGCGCTTAATCTGTTGAACGCATTAGAAGAACAAGTGTTGCTCTTATGAATGGTCCTTATCAAAATTTGGCATTAAATCTGCACTCAGCCCTTTATAACTAATGCGTTGTGTTCGTTCCTTAGCTGTTCGAAGCTCGTACGTTCCGTCGAGTCGATGGAAAGTGACATCTACAGGGTAGATTAGAGCATTGACTTTCTCTTCCCACACGTCATACCCTGTTTGAAACTGGAAGTAATTCGGGCGAGTTTCCGATTCTTTGAGCCAAGCGAGTCTAGCGGTCTTTCCGTCTGCAGTGTACTTAAGAACCTTGCCTAAAAACACACTGGGGCGTTCGCAAGTAGCATCGGCCGTGACGAGTGCGCAAATTTCTCCCGGTGAGGGCAGTTCGTCGACGTCCGAGCTTTCTTCCTCGTCGATAACTTCGGCTTTTGAGGTACTGGGAGGTTCGTCCAAGATGAAATTGACTGCTGATCTGTGTAAATAGCGCATAGCTACCGACCTGCGCTCAAACTCAGTACGATGATCGAAAATTTCAATTTGGGCTCTTAAACTGTGCTTGCAAACACGCGCAAGCGATTCCGCTAGTCTTCCATCGGAACTCTCTTGCGAAGAACGAAAGTGCTCAACGAGAGCGTCTCATTTCGTTAATTGCGCAGGGAAAGCCCAGATTTTCGGTAAAGACTTGTGGCAGATACTTTGAAAAGCTCCCAGATATCAATATTTTCGCAAGAAAATCGAACACCTGGGTCAATGTTGAATTGAAAACCTAAAAACTATTCTTGGAACATTCCAAATTTTGGTGAAAATGCAAATAATTGATAGAGACCAGCAAAATTATTGTCTGAAAGATTTCACGTTTGAGAGGTTCAGTTTGTAGCATATACAGCATATACAGCTGAGCCGTTAGAAACGAAGCATATAGAGCCAAGCGGTAAAGTGGTCCATGGCACAAAAAGGCAGGTTTCAATTATGTCCATTGTGGCTCCACTGAAAGGATACGTTTATTTTAATGCTGTTTATGCCACTGCAGGTAGTAATAGAAAATAATACCAGTTGGATGAATACTCGAGAGTAAGCAGTTCTCTAATTTATCAAATTTACTATCTATTTACTCTCTATTTACTTTCTTTATTTACTCTACTCTCATCTATTTACTCTCCAAACTTTACAGTATGTGATCAGTATCCCTTAGAATATATACTCGAAGACAGGATTTTTGCTCAAAAACGAATTCGCGTTGTCATCTTCAGAACCTTTTGTTCTGCTTTGCTTGTATGAACGCGGGTCGATAAACGGTACAGCATTTGTATCAAATACGTATTCTGGATCATTTCGAACCTATTTAACACATCTTTTTCCAAGCCGCTAGCGATGCACACATCAAAAATTTACTTTTCTCTTTGCGTTAACTTTGGGCACAAGTCGTGAAATGTTTTCTTATCGCATGAGAACTAATAGATTGGAAGTCCGGTGAGCGGATTTCACCGTGCAGCCACGTCATATACATGTAATTTGTTGAATTTTAGGCCAAAATCTACATTTCTTGAATCAGTTTTTCACTCTCTCATTGCCTTATATTTATTATATTTGAGGCCCCAAAACGTTCAAATCACGTTTACCGCTGATTTCACCGGTTTTTTCATATCCAAAACACGTTCATACAAAGCCTTTCAAACTTTGTTCGAGTCACGTAGGGGGTCTATCTATTCAAAGCGCGTTTAGATTGTCTTAAAGTGTTCAAGTGCTTAAGTATTTAGTTCAATTATTTCTAGGAAATTTGCTTTGATTCCGAGATCAATATTGATCGCTTTAAGTTCTTAGTCTCGATAAAGTCAGTACCCTTGCTCCATGCAATCAGTGACGCATACATTATTTAATTGGCGGCAAACTTTAACATTCGTGCATTTTGCAAAGAATCCGTGCGGAGCAACTTTTGGCAAAATTTCACTTTTCCGCACACCAGATCACAAAATCGTCGTACTGGTCTCAAATTATCGCCAAATCGGGAAACAGAGCGATTTCTATGAAAAAACCAAAAACCGCACGTTTGGGGGCGTGCGAAGCAAGTCTTGGAAAAATTTCACTTTTTCGCACACCAGATCTCAAATTCGTGGTACTGGTCTCAAATCAACGCCAAATCGGGAAAACAGTGCGATTTCTATGAAAAGTGCACAAAACGCACGATAAGGGCCGTGCGGAGCAAGTTTTGGCGAAATCTCACTTTTCCGCACACCAGATCTCAAATTCGTGGTACTGGTCTGAAATCAACGACAAATCGGGAAAACAGTGCGATTTCTATGAAAAAAGCACAAAACGCACCTTTGGGGCCGTGCGGAGCAAGTTTTGGCAAAATCTCACTTTTCCGCATACCAGATCTCAAAAATCGTCGTACTGGTCTCAAATCAACGCCAAATCGGGAAAACAGTGCGATTTCCAAAAAAAGTGCACAAAGCGCACGTTTGGGGCCGTGCCGAGCAAGTTTTGGCAAAATCTCACTTTTTCGCACACCAGATCTCAAATTCGTGGTACTGGTCTCAAATCAACGACAAATCGGGAAAACAGTGCGATTTCTATGAAAAGTGCACAAAACGCACGATAAGGGCCGTGCGGAGCAAGTTTTGGCGATAACTCACTTTTCCGCACACCAGATCTCAAATTCGTGGTACTGGTCTGAAATCAACGCCAAATCGGGAAAACAGTGCGATTTCTATGAAAAAAGCACAAAACGCACCTTTGGGGCCGTGCGGAGCAAGTTTTGGCAAAATCTCACTTTTCCGCATACCAGATCTCAAAAATCGTCGTACTGGTCTCAAATCAACGCCAAATCGGGAAAACAGTGCGATTTCCAAAAAAAGTGCACAAAGCGCACGTTTGGGGCCGTGCGGAGCAAGTTTTGGCAAAATCTCACTTTTTCGCACACCAGATCTCAAATTCGTGGTACTGGTCTCAAATCAACGCCAAATCGGGAAAACAGTGCGATTTCTATGAAAAGTGCACAAAACGCACGATAAGGGCCGTGCGGAGCAAGTTTTGGCGATAACTCACTTTTCCGCACACCAGATCTCAAATTCGTGGTACTGGTCTGAAATCAACGCCAAATCGGGAAAACAGTGCGATTTCTAAGAAAAGTGCACAAAACGCACGTTTGGGGCCGTGCGGAGCAAGTTTTGGCAAAATCTCACTTTTCCGCATACCAGATCTCAAAATCGTCGTACTGGTCTCAAATCAACGCCAAATCAGGAAAACAGTGCGATTTCTAAGAAAAGTGCACAAAACGCACATTTGGGGCCGTGCGGACCAAGTTTTGGCAAAATCTCACTTTTCCGCACACCAGATCTCAAAATCGTCGTACTGGTCTCAAATGAACGCCAAATCGGGAAAACAGTGCGATTTCTAAGAAAAGTGCTCAAAAGGCACGTTTAGGGCCATGCGGAGCAAGTTTTGTAAAAATCTCACTTTTCCGAACACCAGATCTCAAAATCGTGGTACTGGTCTCAAATCTACGCCAAATCGGGAAAAGAGTGCGATTTCTAAGAAAGGTGAACAAAACGCACGTTTGGGACCGTACGGAGCAAGTTTTGGCAAAATCTCACTTTTCCGCACACCAGATCTCAAATTCGTGGTACTGGTCTCAAATCAACGCCAAATCGGGAAAACAGTGCGATTTCTATGAAAAGTGCACAAAACGCACGATAAGGGCCGTGCGGAGCAAGTTTTGGCGAAATCTCACTTTTCCGCACACCAGAACTCAAATTCGTGGTACTGGTCTGAAATCAACGACAAATCGGGAAAACAGTGCGATTTCTATGAAAAAAGCACAAAACGCACCTTTGGGGCCGTGCGGAGCAAGTTTTGGCAAAATCTCACTTTACCGCATCCCAGATCTCAAAAATCGTCGTACTGGTCTCAAATCAACGCCAAATCGCGAAAACAGTGCGATTTCCAAAAAAAGTGCACAAAGCGCACGTTTGGGGCCGTGCGGAGCAAGTTTTGGCAAAATCTCACTTTTTCGCACACCAGATCTCAAATTCGTGGTACTGGTCTCAAATCAACGCCAAATCGGGAAAACAGTGCGATTTCTATGAAAAGTGCACAAAACGCACGATAAGGGCCGTGCGGAGCAAGTTTTGGCGATAACTCACTTTTCCGCACACCAGATCTCAAATTCGTGGTACTGGTCTGAAATCAACGCCAAATCGGGAAAACAGTGCGGTTTCTAAGAAAAGTGCACAAAACGCACGTTTGGGGCCGTGCGGAGCAAGTTTTGGCAAAATCTCACTTTTCCGCATACCAGATCTCAAAATCGTCGTACTGGTCTCAAATCAACGCCAAATCAGGAAAACAGTGCGATTTCTAAGAAAAGTGCACAAAACGCACATTTGGGGCCGTGCGGACCAAGTTTTGGCAAAATCTCACTTTTCCGCACACCAGATCTCAAAATCGTCGTACTGGTCTCAAATGAACGCCAAATCGGGAAAACAGTGCGATTTCTAAGAAAAGTGCTTAAAAGGCACGTTTGGGGCCATGCGGAGCAAGTTTTGTAAAAATCTCACTTTTCCGAACACCAGATCTCAAAATCGTGGTACTGGTCTCAAATCTACGCCAAATCGGGAAAAGAGTGCGATTTCTAAGAAAGGTGCACAAAACGCACGTTTGGGACCGTACGGAGCAAGTTTTGGCAAAATCTCACTTTTCCGCACACCAGATCTCAAAATCGTCGTACTGGTCTCAAATCCAACGCCAAATCGGGAAAAGAGTGCGATTTCCAAAAAAAGTGCACGAATCGCACGTTTGGGGCAGTGCGGAGCATGTTTTGGCAAAATCTCACTTTTCCGAACACCAGATCTCAAAATCGTCGTACTGGTCTCAAATCAACGCCAAATCGGGAAAACAGTGCGATTTCTAAGAAAAGTGCACAACACGCACCTTTGGGGCCGTGCGGACCAAGTTTTGGCAAAATCTCAGTTTTCCGAACACCAGATCTCAAAATCGTCGTACTGGTCACAAATCAACGCCAAATCGGGAAAACAGTGCGATTTCTAAGAAAAGTCCACAAAACGCACGTTTGGGGCCGTGCGGAGCAAGTCTTGGCAAAATCTCACTTTTCCGCATACCAGATCTCAAAATCGTCGTACTGGTCTCAAATCAACGCCAAATCAGGAAAACAGTGCGATTTCTAAGAAAAGTGCACAAAACGCACATTTGGGGCCGTGCGGACCAAGTTTTGGCAAAATCTCACTTTTCCGCACACCAGATCTCAAAATCGTCGTACTGGTCTCAAATGAACGCCAAATCGGTAAAAAAAAAGTGCTATTTCTAAGAAAAGTGCACGAATCGCACGTTTGGGGCAGTGCGGAGCATGTTTTGGCAAAATTTCACTTTTCCGCACCCCAGATCCAAAAATCGTCGTACTGGTCTCAAATCAACGCCAAATCGGGAAAACAGTGCGACTTCTAAGAAAAGAGCACAAAACGCACGTTTGAGGCCGTGCGGAGCAAGTTTTGGCAAAATCTCACTTTTCCGCATACCAGAACTGAAAATCGTCGTCCTGGTCACAAATCAACGCCAAATCGGGAAAACAGTCCGATTTCTAAGAAAATTGCACAAAACGCACCTTTGGGGCCGTGCGGAGCAAGTTTTGGCAAAATTTCACTTTTCCGCAGACCAGATCTGAAAATCGTGGTACTTGTCTCAAATCAATGCGGAGCAACTTTTGGCAAAATCTCACTTTTCCGCACACCAGATCTCAAAGTCGTCGTACTGGTCTCAAATCAACGCCAAATCGGAAAAAAAATTCCGTTTCTAAGAAAAGTGCACAAAACGCACCTTTGGGGCCGTGTTGAGCAAGTTTTGGCAAAATCTGACTTTTCCGCATACCAGATCTCAAAATCGTCGTACTGGTCACACATCTACGCCAAATCGGGAAGACAGTGCGATTTCTAAGAAAAGTGCACAAAACGCACGTTTGGGGCCGTGCGGAGCAAGTTTTGGCAAAATCTCACTTTTCCGCACACCAGTTCTCAAAATCGTTGCACTGGTCTCAAATCAACGCCAAATCGGGAAAACAATGCGATTTCTAAGAAAACACCACAAAACGCCCGTTTAACGCCGTGCGGAGCAAGTTTCGGCAAAATCTGACTTTTCCGCACACCAGATCTCAAAGTCGTCTTACTGGTCTGAAATCAACGCCAAATCGGGAAAACAGTGCGATTTCTAAGAAATGTAAACAAAACGCACGTTTGGGGCCTTGTTGAGCAAGTTTTGGCAAAATCTCACTTTTCCGCATACCAGATCTCAAAATCGTCGTACTGGTCACAAATCAACGCCAAATCGGGAAAACAGTGCGATTTCTAAGAAAAGTGCCCAAAACGCACGTTTGGGGCCGTGCGGAACAACTTTTGGCAAAATCTCACTTTTCCGCACACCAGATCTCAAAATCGTCGTACTGGTCTCAAATCAACGCCAAGTCGGGAAAACAGTGCGATTTTTAAGAAAAGTGCACAAAACGCACGTTTGGGGCCGTGTTGAGCAAGTTTTGGCAAAATCTCACTTTTCCGAACACCAGATCTCAAAATCGTCGAACTGGTCTCAAATCAACGCCAAATCGGGAAAACAGTGCGATTTCCAAGAAAAGTGCACAAAACGCACATTTGGGGCCGTGTTGAGCAAGTTTTGGCAAAATCTCACTTTTCCGAACACCAGATCTCAAAATCCTCGTACTGGTCTTAAATCAACGTCAAATCGGGAAAACAGTGCGATTTCCAAAAAAAGTGCACAAAGCGCACGTTTGGGGCCGTGCGGAGCAAGTTTTTGCAAAATCTCATTTTTCCGCACACCAGAACTGAAAATCGTCGTCCTGGTCACAAATCAACGCCAAATCGGGAAAACAGTGCGATTTCTAAGAAAAGTGCACAAACGCACGTTTGGGGCCGTGCGGAGCACGTTTTGGCAAAATCTCACTTTTCCGCACACCAGATCTCAAAGCCGTCGTACTGGTCACAAATCAACGCCAAATCGGGAAAACAGTGCGATTACTAAGAAAAGTGCACCAAAAAGCACGATTAGGGCCGTACGGAGCAAGTTTTGGCAAAACCTCACTTTTCCGCACACCAGATCTCAAAATCGTCGTACTGGTCTCAAATCAACGCCAAATCGGGAAAACAGTGCGATTTCTAAGAAAACAGCACAAAACGTCCGTTTAACGCCGTGCGGAGCAAGTTTTGGCAAAATCTCACTTTTCCGCACACCAGTTCTCAAAATCGTTGCACTAGTCTCAAATCAACACCAAATCGAGAAAACAGTGCGGTTTCTAAGAAAAGTGCACAAAACGCACGTTTGTGGCCGTGCCGACCAAGTTTTGGCAAAATCTCACTTTTCCGCACTCCAGATCTCAAAATCGTCGTACTGGTCTCAAATCAACGCCAAATCGGGAAAACAGTGCGATTTCTAAGAAAAGTGCACATTAATATTTCTGTTATTTCCATGTTATATCGCCAAACGCCATAAAATATAAAACTTTATTCGATAAAACGATTCTGTAGAGCAAAACAAAAGTAATTGTTTGGAGATAAAGTGCAGGATTGCAAGTATCGAAATGGATTACAATTTAGTTTGAAATCAACGTTGCCCTTCTTTGTTTCAGAAGCACTGTCATTCGTGGCGTTTATCTCAAACCAAAATGCGTGCGTTATAACCGCTCAGATATCTGAGACGATATCTGAGATATCTCTATGAAAAGTGCACAAAACGCACGTTTGGGGCCGTGTGGAGCACGTTTTGGCAAAATTTCCGGTATTATCGGTATTAGTTGTCGCCCTTCGTATATGCTCATTTCATAAATGAATACTGATGACAATGTTCAGGTAAAATAGTAAAATTTCTTTTCGCTTTTTTCCACGTTAGATCTCCAAATGCCACAAAAGATACAATTTAGTTCGATAAAAAGATTCTGTAGAGCAAAACAAAAGTAATTGTTTGGAGATAAAGTGCAGGATTGCAAGGATAAAAGTGGATTACAGTTTAGTTTCAAATCAACCTTGGCTTTCCTTGTTTCAGAAGCACTGTCAAACGTGGAGTTTATCTCAACCAACAGTGTGCGTTATAACCGCCCCGTCTATTTTGACCTTCTTCACTTAGTTACATTTGCTTAGTTAATGTTTGTGAGATGGAGAAATAAATTGTTTATTCGTCTTAACTTTTCAGTCATCTGTTGGCTCCTAAGGTGCAATTACTGATGCAGAAACCTTAGGCGGTCTCTTCGTGAATAGTTCGGGTATCTTCAGTATCAGTCGTCGCTCTTCGTATACTCATTTCATAAATAAATACTGATGACACTGTTCCGCCAAAATAGTAAAACTTCTTTTCGCTTATTTCCACGTTATATTGCTAAATGCCACAAAATATGCAACTTAGTTCGATAAAACGATTCTGTAGAGCAAAACAAAAGTAATTGTTTGGAGATGAAGTGCAGGATTGCAAGTATTGATATGGATTACAGTTTAGTTTGAAATCAACGTTGCCCTTCTTTGTTTCAGAAGCACTGTCAATCGTGGCGTTTATCTCAAACCAAAATGCGTGCGTTATAACCGCTCAGTCTAGTTTGACTTTCTTCTCTTAGTTGTATTTGCTTAGTTAATGTTTGTGAGACGGAGAAATAAATTGTTTATTCGACTTAACTTTTGAGTTATCTGTTGGCTCCTAAGGTGCAATTACTGATGCAGAAACCTTAGGCGGCCTCTTCGTGAATATTTCGGGTATCTTCGGTATCAGTCGTCGCTCTTCGTATACTCATTTCATAAATGAATACTCATGACACTGTTCCGCTAAAATAGTAAAACTTCTTTTCGCTTATTTCCACGTTATATTGCTAAATGCTACAAAATATGCAACTTAGTTCGATAAAACGATTCTATAGAGCAAAACAAAAGTAATTGTTTGGAGATAAAGTGCAGGATTGCAAGCGTGAAGTGGACTACAGTTTAGTTTGAAATCAAAGCTGTACTTCTTTGTTTGAGAAGCACTGTCAAACGTAGCGTTTATCTCAAACCAACGTGCATGAGTTATAACCGCTCCGTCTATTTTGAGATTCTTCACTTAATTGCATTTGCTTAGCTAATGTTTGTGAGATGGAGAAATAAATTGTTTATTTGTCATATCCTTTCAGTCGTCTGTTGGCTAGTAAGGTGCAATTATTGATGCAGAAACCTTACGCAGCCTCCTCGAGAATCTTTCGGGTATCTTCGGTATCAGTCGTCGCTCTTCGTTTGCTTTGTTTCAGAAGCACTGTCAATCGTGTCATTTATCTCAAGCCAAAATGCGTGCGTTATAACCGCTCCGTCTATTTTGAGCTTCTTCACTTAGTTGCATTTGCTTACTTAATGTTTGTGAGATGGAGAAATAAATTCTTTATCCGTAATAACGTTAGAGTCATCTGTTGGCTTCTAAGGTGCAAATATTGATACAGAAACCTTACGCAGCCTCTACGTGAATATTTCGGATATCTTCGGTATCAGTCGTCGCTCTTCGTATGTACTTGTTTCATTAATGAATACCGATAACACTGTCCCGCTGAAATAGTAAAATTTCTCTTCTGTTATTTTCATGTTATATCGCCAAACGCCATAAAATATACAACTTTATTCGATAAAACGATTCTGTAGAGCTAAACAAAAGTAATTGTTTGGAGATAAAGTGCAGGATTGCAAGTATTGAAATGGATTACAATTTAGTTTGAAATCAACGTTGCCCTTCTTTGTTTCAGGAGCACTGTCAATCGTGCCGTTTATAACAAACTAAAATGCGTGCGTTATAACCGCTCAGTCAATTTTGACTTTCTTCTCTTAGTTGTATTTGCTTAGTTAATGTTTGAGAGACGGAGAAATAAATTGTTTATTCGACTTAACTTTTGAGTTATCTGTTGGGTCCTAAAGTGCAATTATTGATACAGAAAACTTACGCAGCCTCTTCGTGAATATTTCGGGTATCTTCGGTATCAGTCGTCGCTCTTCGTATGTACTTATTTCATTAATGAATACTGATGACACTGTCCTGCCAAAATAGTAAAATTTCTCTTCGGTTATTTCCATGTTATATCGCCAAATGCCATAAAATATACAACTTAGTTCGATAAAACGATTCTGTAGAGCAAAACAAAAGTAATTGTTTGGAGATAAAGTCCAGGATTGCAAGTATTGAAATGGATTACAGTTTAGTTTGAAATCAACGTTCCCTTCTTTGTTTGAAAAGCACTATCAATCGTGGCGTTTATCCCAAACCAAAATGCGTGCGTTATAACCGCTCAGTCTATTTTGACTTTCTTCTCTTAGTTGTATTTGCTTAGTTGATGTTTGAGAGACGGAGAAATAAATTGTTTATTCGACTTAACTTTCGAGTTATCTGTTGGCTCCTAAGGTGCAATTATGGATACAGAAACCTTACGCGGCCTCTTCGTGAATATTTCGGGTATCTTCGGTATCAGTCGTCGCTCTTCGTATGTACTTATTTCATTAATGAATACTGATGACACTGTCCCGCCAAAATAGTAAAATTTCTCTTCGGTTATTTCCATGTTATATCGCCAAATGCCATAAAATATACAACTTAGTTCTATAAAACGATTCTGTAGAGCAAAACAAAAGTAACTGTTTGGAGATAAAGTGCAGGATTACAAGTATTGAAATGGATTACAGTTTAGTTTGAAATCAACGTTCCCTTCTTTGTTTGAAAAGCACTATCAATCGTGGCGTTTATCCCAAACCAAAATGCGTGCGTTATAACCGCTCAGTCTATTTTGACTTTCTTCTCTTAGTTGTATTTGCTTAGTTAATGTTTGAGAGACGGAGAAATAAATTGTTTATCCGTAATAACGTTTGAGTCATCTGTTGGCTTCTAAGGTGCAAATATTGATACAGAAACCTTACGCAGCCTCTTCGTGAATATTTCGGGTATCTTCGGTATCAGTCCTCGCTCTTCGTATATACTCATTTCATTAATGAATACTGATGACACTCTTCCGTCAAAATATTAAAATTTCTCTTCGCTTATTTCCACGTTATATCGCTAAATGCCACAAAATATACAACTTAGTTCGATAAAATGATTCTACAGAGGGAAACAAAAGTAATTATTTGGAGATAAAGTGCACGATTGCAAGGATTGAAGTCGATTACAGTTCAGTTTCAAATCAACGTTGCCCTTCTTTGTTTGAGAAGCACTGTCAATCGTGGCATTTATCTCAAACCAAAATGCGTGCGTTATAACCGCTCCGTCTATTTTCAGCTTCTTCCCTTAGTTGCATTTGCTTAGTTAATGTTTGTGAGATGGAGAAATAAATTGTTTAAACTGTAGTTGTACACTGATGAAGAATGGAAAAATGCTCATTTAAACAAAGTCTAACTTAGACCGCGGTTTAAGAAAATTAATGGACCTCCCTACCGAGTTGGCTATTTCGAAGATGGAAATACTTTTTCTAGTCTCCGCCATATAGTTTCTTGACATTGTTTGTAGTGAATAGCGTTTAAATATTAGGGTTAGCCAGGTTGAAATTGGCCGGGTAAGACCGCGGTTTTATTAAACACCGTCCAAACTTTGTTTAAATAACCGGCCCTCAGAGATTCGCGAAATTCTTAAGTAGAATGTAAAATCATTTGTCGCGTAAACTCGCTAATGTGTGCAAGTGAACCCAAAATAGATAGTTCAAGGGGCTATGTCACCATTTATAGTGTTACTTTTAAAAGCCAAAAGACATATTTGTATCAGTGAAAAAAAATAAGGTTGCAAGTTTTGTTTCACTAGTTCTTCTACTAGTACTCTAGGAGTAATCATAAGTGTCTTGGGCTGCAGATGGCCAGGATGGAAATCTCGAAGAACTGAGGCTAATTCTTTCAAGTTTGTCGCTTCTGTCTTGGAAAAACATAGCTAAAACTCAGTACTTAGTTCTAATTTGAGGCAGTTTTCACCAAAATACCTGAAAACCACCATGACATAGCTCCGTTGAACAATCGCTGAATTCAAGAGAGGCTTTTCAGGAAAGACACATTTCGCGCTTAATCTGTTGAACGGATTAGAAGAACAAGTGTTGCTCTTATGAATGGTCCTTATCAAAATTTGGCATTAAATCTGCACTCAGCCCTTCTTAACTAATGCGTTGTGTTCGTTCCTTAGCTGTTCGAAGCTCGTACGTTCCGTCGAGTCGATGGAAAGTGACATCTACAGGGTAGATTAGAGCATTGACTTTCTCTTCCCACACGTCATACCCTGTTTGAAACTGGAAGTAATTCGGGGAGTTTCCGATTCTTCGTCTGCAGTGTACTTAAGAACCTTGCCTAAAAACACACTGGGACGTTCGCAAGTAGCATTGGCCGTGACGAGTGCGTAAATTTCTCCCGGTGACGGTAGTTCGTCGACGTCCGAGCTTTCTTCCTCGTCGCTGACTTCGGCCTTTGAGGTACTGGGAGGTTCGTCCAAGATGAAATTGACTGCTGATCTGTTTAAATAGCGCATAGCTACCGACATGCGCTCAAACTCAGTACGACGATCGAAAATTTCAATTTGGGCTCTTAAACTGTGCTTGCAAACACGCGCAAGCGATTCCGCTAGTCTTCCATCGGAACTCTCTGGCGAAGAACGAAAGTGCTCAACGAGAGCGTCTCATTTCGTTAATTGCGCAGGGAAAGCCCAGATTTTCCGCAAAGACTTGCGCAGATACTTTGAAAAGCTCCCAGATATCAATATTTTCGCAAGAAAATCGAACACCTGGGTCAATGTTGAATTGAAAACCTAAAAACTATTCTTGGAACATTCCAAATTTTGGTGAAAATGAGACCAGCAAAATTATTGTCTGAAAGATTTCACGTTTGAGAGGTTCAGTTTGCAGCATATACAGCATATACAGCTGAGCCGTTAGAAACGAAGCATATAGAGCCAAGCGGTAAAGTGGTCCATGGCACAAAAAGGCAGGTTTCAATTATGTCCATTGTGGCTCCACTGAAAGGATACGTTTATTTTAATGCTGTTTATGCCACTGCAGGTAGTAATAAAAAATAATACCAGTTGGATGAATACTCGAGAGTAAGCAGTTCTCTAATTTATCAAATTTACTATCTATTTACTCTCTATTTACTCTACTCTTATCTATTTACTCTCCAAACTTTACAGTATGTAATCAATATCCCTTAGAATATATACTCGTAGACAGGATTTTTCCTCAAAAACGAATTCGCGTTGTCATCTTCAGAACCTTTTGTTCTGCCTTGCTTGTATGAACGCGGGTCGATAAACGGTACAGCATTTGTATCAAATACGTATTCTGGATCATTTCGAACCTATTTAACACATCTTTTTCCAAGCCGCTAGCGATGCACACATCAAAAATTTACTTTTCTCTTTGCGTTAACTTTGGACACAAGTCGTGAAATGTTTTCTTATCGCACGAGAACTAATAGATTGGAAGTCTGGTGAGCGGATTTCACCGTGCAGCCAAGTCATATACATGTAATTTGTTGAATTTTAAGCCAAAATCTACATTTCTTGAATCAGTTTTTCACTCTCTCATTGCCTTATATTTATTATATTTGATGCTCCAAAACGTTCAAATCACGTTTACTGCTGATTTCACCGATTTTTCATATCCAAAACACGTTCATACAAAGCCTTTCAAACTTTGTTCGAATCACGTAGGGGGTCTATCTATTCAAAGCGCGTTTAGATTGGCTTAAAGTGTTAAATATTTAAGCGAGAAAATGTTCAAGTGCTTAAGTATTTAGTTCAATTATTTCTAGGAAATTTGCATTGATTCCGAGAAAAATATTGATCGCTTTAAGTTCTTAGTCTAGGTAAAGTCAGTACCCTTGCTCCATGCAATCATTGACGCATACATTATTTAATTGGCGGTAAACTTTAACATTCGTGCATTTTGCAAAGAATCCGTGTGGAGCAACTTTTGGCAAAATCTCACTTTTCCGCACACCAGATCTCAAAATCGTCGTACTGGTCTCAAATCAACGCCAAATCGGGAAAACAGTGCGATTTCTAAGAAAAGTGCACAAAACGCACGTTTGGGGCCGTGCGGAGCAAGTTTTGGCAAAATCTCACTTTTCCGCATACCAGATCTCAAAATCGTCGTACTTGTCTCAAATCAACGCCAAATCGGGAAAACAGTGCGATATCCAAGAAAAGTGCACAAAACGCACGTTTGGGGCTGTGCGTAGCAAGTTTTGGCAAAATCTCAGTTTTCCGCATACCAGATCTTAAAATCGTCGTACTGGTCTCAAATCAGCGCCAAATCGGGAAAACAGTGCGATTTCTAAGAGAAGTGCACAAAACGCACGTTTGGGACCGTGCGGAGCAAGTTTTGGCTAAATCTCATTTTTCCGCACACCAGAACTTAAAATCCTCGTCCTCGTCACAAATCAACGCCAACTCGGGAAAACAGTGCGATTTCTAAGAAAAGTGCACAAAACGCACGTTTGGGGCCGTGCGGAGCAAGTTTTGGCAAAATCTCACTTTTCCGAAAACCAGATCTCAAAATCGTCGTACTGGTCTCAAATCAACGCCAAATCGGGAAAACAGTGCGATTCCTAAGAAAAGTGCACAAAACGCACGTTTGGGGCCGTGCGGAGCAAGTTTTGGCAAAATCTCACTTTTCCGCACACCAGATCTCAAAATCGTCGTACTGGTCTCAAATCAACGCCAAATCGGGAAAACAGTGCAATTTCCAGGAAAAGTGCACAAAGCGCACGTTTAGGGCCGTGCGGAGCAAGTTTTGGCAAAATCTCACTTTTCCGCACACCAGATCTCAAAATCGTCGTACTGGTCTCAAATCAACGCCAAATCGGGAAAACAGTGCAATTTCCAGGAAAAGTGCACAAAGCGCACGTTTAGGGCCGTGCGGAGCAAGTTTTGGCATAATCTCACTTTTCCGCACACCAGATCTCAAAATCGTCGTGCTGGTCTCAAATCAACGCCAAATCGTGAAAACAGTGCCATTTCTAAGAAAAGTGCACAAAGCGCACGTTTGGGGCCGTGCGGACCAAGTTTTGGCAAAATCTCACTTTTCCGCACCCCAGATCTCGAAATCGTCGTACTGGTCTCAAATCAACGCCAAATCGGGAAAACAGTGCAATTTCTAAGAAAAGTGCACAAAACGCACGTTTGGGGCCGTGTGGAGCACGTTTTGGCAAAATTTCCGGTATTATCGGTATTAGTTGTCGCCCTTCGTATGTGCTCATTTCATAAATGAATACTGATGACAATGTTCAGGCAAAATAGTAAAATTTCTTCTCGCTTTTTTCCACGTTAGATCTCCAAATGCCACAAAAGATACAATTTAGTTCGATAAAAAGATTCTGTAGAGCAAAACAAAAGTAATTGTTTGGAGATAAAGTGCAGGATTGCAAGGATAGAAGTGGATTACAGTTTAGTTTCAAATCAACCTTGGCTTTCTTTGTTTCAGAAGCACTGTCAAACGTGGAGTTTGACAGTCGTCGCTCTTCGTATACTCATTTCATAAATGAATACTGATGACACTGTTCCGCTAAAATAGTAAAACTTCTTTTCGCTTATTTCCACGTTATATTGCTAAATGCCACAAAATATGCAACTTAGTTCGATAAAACGATTCTATAGAGCAAAACAAAAGTAATTGTTTGGAGATAAAGTGCAGGATTGCAAGGGTAAAGTGGTTTACAGTTTAGTTTGAAATCAAAGCTATACTTCTTTGTTTGAGAAGCACTGTCAAACGTAGCGTTTATCTCAAACCAACGTGCATGAGTTATAACCGCTCTGTCTATTTTGAGATTCTTCACTTGCTTGCATTTGCTTAGCTAATATTTGAGAGACGGAGAAATAAATTGTTTATTCGACTTAACTTTTGAGTTATCTGTTGGGTCCTCAAGTGCAATTATTGATACAGAAACCTTACGCAGCCTCTTCGTGAATATTTCGGGTATCTTCGGTATCAGTCGTCGCTCTTCGTATGGTCTTATTTCATTAATGAATACTGATGACACTGTCCCGCCAAAATAGTAAAATTTCTCTTCGGTTATTTCCATGTTATATCGCCAAATGCCATAAAATATACAACTTAGTTCGATAAAGCGATTCTGTAGAGCAAAACAAAAGTAACTGTTTGGAGATAAAGTGCAGGATTGCAAGTATTGAAATGGATTACAGTTTAGTTTGAAATCAACGTTGCCCTTCTTTGTTTGAAAAGCACTATCAATCGTGGCGTTTATCTCAAACCAAAATGCGTGCGTTATAACCGCTCAGTCTATTTTGACTTTCTTCTCTTAGTTGTATTTGCTTAGTTAATGTTTGTGAGACGGAGAAATAAATCGTTTATTCGACTTAACTTTTGAGTTATCTGTTGGCTCCTCAGGTGCAATTATTGATACAGAAACCTTACGCAGCCTCTTCGTGAATATTTCGGGTATCTTCGGTATCAGTCCTCGCTCTTCGTATATACTCATTTCATTAATGAATACTGGTGACACTCTTCCGCCAAAATAGTAAAATTTCTCTTCGCTTATTTCCACGTTATATCGCCAAATGCCACAAAATATACAACTTAGTTCGATAAAAAGATTCTACAGAGGGAAACAAAAGTAATTATTTGGAGATAAAGTGCAGGATTGCAAGGATTGAAGTGGATTACAGTTTAGTTTCAAATCAACGTTGCCCTTCTTTGTTTGAGAAGCACTGTCAATCGTGGCATTTATCTCAAACCAAAATGCGTGCGTTATAACCGCTCCGTCTATTTTCAGCTTCTTCCCTTAGTTGCGTTTGCTTAGTTAATGTTTGTGAAATGGAGAAATAAATTGTTTAAACTGTAGTTGTACATTGAAGAAGAAAGGAAAAATGGTCATTTAAACAAAGTCTAACTTAGACCGCGGTTTAAGAAAATTAATGGACCTCCCTACCGAGTTGGCTATTTCGAAGATGGAAATATTTTTTCTAGTCTCCGCCATATAGTTTCTTGACATTGTTTGTAGTGAATAGCGTTTAAATATTAGGGTTAGCCAGGTTGAAATTGGGGTAAGACCGCGGTTTTATTAAACACCGTCCAAACTTTGTTTAAATAACCGGCCCTCAGAGATTCGCGAAATTCTTAAGTAGAATGTAAAATCATTTGTCGCGTAAACTCGCTAATGTGTGCAAGTGAACCCAAAATAGATAGTTCAAGGGGCTATGTCACCATTTATAGTGTTACTTTTAAAAGCCAAAAGACATATTTGTATCAGTGAAAAAAAATAAGGTCGCAAGTTTTGTTTCACTAGTTCTTCTACTAGTACTCTAGGAGTAATCATAAGTGTCTTGGGCTGCAGATGGCCAGGATGGAAATCTCGAAGAACTGAGGCTAATTCTTTCAAGTTTGTCGCTTCTGTCTTGGAAAAACATAGCTAAAACTCAGATTATGGTTTATTTTTGCTTCGAAAATTCACTTGATATCTGCTCTATAAGCATTTCATGTACGACAAAGGTACTTAGTTCTAATTTGAGGCAGTTTTCACCAAAATACCTGAAAACCACCATGACATAGCTCCGTTGAACAATCGCTGAATTCAAGAGAGGCGTTTCAGGAAAGAGACATTTCGCGCTTAATCTGTTGAACGGATTAGAAGAACAAGTGTTGCTCTTATGAATGGTTCTTATCAAAATTTGGCATTAAATCTGCACTCAGCCCTTCTTAACTAATGCGTTGTGTTCGTTCCTTAGCTGTTCGAAGCTCGTACGTTCCGTCGAGTCGATGGAAAGTGACATCTACAGGGTAGATTAGAGCATTGACTTTCTCTTCCCACACGTCATACCCTGTTTGAAACTGGAAGTAATTCGGGCGAGTTTCCGATTCTTTGAGCCAAGCGAGTCGAGCGGTCTTTCTGTCTGCAGTGTACTTAAGAACCTTGCCTAAAAACACACTGGGGCGTTCGCAAGTAGCATCGGCCGTGACGAGTGCGCAAATTTCTCCCGGTGACGGCAGTTCGTCGACGTCCGAGCTTTCTTCCTCGTCGATGACTTCGGCCTTTGAGGTACTGGGAGGTTCGTCCAAGATGAAATTGACTGCTGATCTGTTTAAATAGCGCATAGCTACCGACCTGCGCTCAAACTCAGTACGACGATCGAAAATTTCAATTTGGGCTCTTAAACTGTGCTTGCAAACACGCGCAAGCGATTCCGCTAGTCTTCCATCGGAACTCTCTGGCGAAGAATGAAAGTGCTCAACGAGAGCGTCTCATTTCGTTAATTGCGCAGGGAAAGCCCAGATTTTCGGTAAAGACTTGTGGCAGATACTTTGAAAAGCTCCCAGATATCAATATTTACGCAAGAAAATCGAAAACTTGGGTCAATGTTGAATTGAAACATAAAAACTATTCTTGGAACATTCCAAATTTTGGTGAAAATGCAAATAATTGATAGAGAGCAGCAAAATTATTGTCTGAAAGATTTCACGTTTGAGAGGTTCAGTTTGTAGCATATACAGCATATACAGCTGAGCCGTTAGAAACGAAGCATATAGAGCCAAGCGGTAAAGTGGTCCATGGCACAAAAAGGCCGGTTTCAATTATGTCCATTGTGGCTCCACTGAAAGGATACGTTTATTTTAATGTTGTTTATGCCACTGCAGGTAGTAATAGAAAATAATACCAGTTGGATGAATACTCGAGAGTAAGCAGTTCTCTAATTTATCAAATTTACTATCTATTTACTCTCTATTTACTCTCTTTATTTACTCTACTCTTATCTATTTACTCTCCAAACTTTACAGTATGTGATCAGTATCTTTTAGAATATATACTCGAAGACAGGATTTTTGCTCAAAAACGAATTCGCGTTGTCATCTTCAGAGCCTTTTGTTCTGCTTTGCTTGTATGAACGCGGGTCGATAAACGGTACAGCATTTGTATCAAATACGTATTCTGGATCATTTCGAACCTATTTAACACATCTTTTTCCAAGCCGCTAGCGATGCACACATCAAAAATTTACTTTTCTCTTTGCGTTAACTTTGGACACAAGTCGTGAAATGTTTTCTTATCGCATGAGAACTAATAGATTGGAAGTCCGGTGAGCGGATTTCACCGTGCAGCCACGTCATATACATGTAATTTGTTGAATTTTAAGCCAAAATCTACATTTCTTGAATCAGTTTTTCACTCTCTCATTGCCTTATATTTATTATATTTGAGGCCCCAAAACGTTCAGATCACGTTTACCGCTGATTTCACCGATTTTTCATATCCAAAACACGTTCATACAAAGCCTTTCAAACTTTGTTCGAGTCACGTAGGGGGTCTATCTATTCCAAGCGCGTTTAGATTGACTTAAAGTGTTCAAGTGCTTAAGTATTTAGTTCAATTATTTATAAGAAATTTGCTTTGATTCCGAGATCAATATTGATCGCTTTAAGTTCTTAGTCTCGATAAAGTCAATACCCTTGCTCCATGCAATCAGTGACGCATACATTATTTAATTGGCGGCAAACTTTAACATTCGTGCATTTTGCAAAGAATCCGTGTGAAGCAACTTTTGGCAAAATCTCACTTTTCCGCACACCAGATCTCAAAATCGTCGTACTGGTCTCAAATTATCGCCAAATCGGGAAAACAGAGCGATTTCTATGAAAAAAGCAAAAACCACACGTTTAGGGGCGTGCGAAGCAAGTCTTGGAAAAATCTCACTTTTCCGCACACCAGATCTCGAATTCGTGGTACTGGTCTGAAATCAACGCCAAATCGGGAAAACAGTGCGATTTCTATGAAAAAAGCACAAAACGCACGTTTGGGGCCATGCGGAGCAAGTTTTGGCAAAATCTCATTTTTCCGCACACCAGAACTGAAAATCGTCGTCCTGGTCACAAATCAACGCCAAATCGGGAAAACAGTGCGATTTCTAAGAAAATTGCACAAAACGCACTTTTGGGGCCGTGCGGAGCAAGTTTTGGCAAAATTTCACTTTTCCGCACACCAGATCTGAAAATCGTGGTACTTGTCTCAAATCAATGCGGAGCAACTTTTCGCAAAATCTCACTTTTCCGCACATTAGATCTCAAAGTCGTCGTACTGGTCTCAAATCAACGCCAAATCTGGAAAACAGTGCCATTTCTAAGAAAAGTGCACAAAACGCACGTTTGGGGCCGTGTTAACCAAGTTTTGGCAAAATCTAACTTTTCCGCATACCAGATCTCAAAATCGTCGTACTGGTCACACATCTACGCCAAATCGGGAAAACAGTGCGATTTCTAAGAAAAGTGCACAAAACGCACGTTTGGGGCCGTGCGGAGCAAGTTTTGGCAAAATCTCACTTTTCCGCACAACAGATCTCAAAGTCGTCGCACTGGTCTCAAATCAACGCCAAATCTGGAAAACAGTGCGATTTCTAAGAAAACATCACAAAACGCCCGTTTAACGCCGTGCGGAGGAAGTTTTGGCAAAATCTGACTTTTCCGCACACCAGTTCTCAAAATCGTTGCCCTGGTCTCAAATCAACGCCAAATCGGGAAAACAGTGCGATTTCTAAGAAAAGTGCACAAAACGCCCGTTTAAGGCCGTGCGGACCAAGTTTTGGCAAAATCTCACTTTTCCGCATACCAGATCTCAAAGTCGTCGTACTGGTCTCAAATCAACGCCAAATCGGGAAAACAGTGCGATTTCTAAGGAAAGTGCACAAAACGCAGGTTTGGGGCCGTGCGGAGCAACTTTTGACAAAATCTCAGTTTTCCGCACCCCAGATCCAAAAATCGTCGTACTGGTCTCAAATCAACGCCAAATCGGGAAAACAGTGCGATTTCTAAGAAAATTGCACAAAACGCACGTTTAGGGTTGTGCGGAGCAAGTTTTGACAAAATCTCACTTTTCCGCACACCAGATCTCAAAATCGTCGAACTGGTTTCAAATCAACGCCAAATCGGGAAAACAGTGCGATGACTAAAAAAAGTGCACCAAACGCACGATTAGGGCCGTGCGGAGCAAGTTTTCGCAAAACCTCACTTTTCGGCACACCAGATCTCAAAATCGTCGTACTGGTCTCAAATCAACGCCAACTCTGGAAAACAGTGCCATTTCTAAGAAATGTGCACAAAACGCACGTTTGGGGCTGTGCGGAGCAAGTTTTGGCAAAATCTCACTTTTACGCACACCAGATCTGAAAATCGTGGTACTTGTCTCAAATCAACGCCAAATCGGAAAAAGAGTGCGGTTTCTAAGAAAAGTGCACAAAACGCACGTTTGGGGCCGTGCGGAGTAAGTTTTGGCAAAATCTCACTTTTCCGCATACCAGATCTCAAAATCGTCGTACTGGTCTCAAATCAAAGCCAACTCTGGAAAACAGTGCGATTTCTAAGAAGAGTGCTCAAAACACACGATTGGGGCCGTACGGAGCAAGTTTTGACAAAATCTCACTTTTTTCGCATACCAGATCTCAAAATCGTGCTGCTGGTCTCAAATCAACGCCAAATCGGGAAAACTGTGCGGTTTCTAAGATAAGTACACAAATCGCACGTTTGGGATCGTGCGGAGCAAGTTTTGTCAAAATCTCATTTTTCCGCACACCAGAACTGAAAATCGTCGTCCTCGTCACAAATCAACGCCAAATCGGGAAAACAGTGCGATTTCTAAGAAAAGTGCAAAAACGCACGTTTGGGGCCGTGCGGAGCAACTTTTGGCAAAATCTCACTTTTCCGCACACCAGATCTCAAAATCGTCGAACTGGTTTCAAATCAACGCCAAATCGGGAAAACAGTGCATTACTAAAAAACGTGCACCAAATGCACGATTAGGGCAGTGCGGAGCAAGTTTTGGCAAAACCTCACTTTTCGGCACACCAGATCTCAAAATCGTCGTACTGGTCTCAAATCAACGCCAAGTCGGGAAAACAGTGCAATTTGTGACAAAGGTGCACAAAACGCACGTTTGGGGCCGTGTTGAGCAAGTTTTGGCACAATCTCACTTTTCCGCATACCAGATGTCAAAATCGTCGTACTGGTCACAAATCAACACCAAATCGGGAAAACAGTGCGATTTCTAAGAAAAGTGCACAAAATGCATGTTTGGAGCCGTGCGGAGCTAGTTTTGGTAAAATCTCACTTTTCCGCTCACCAGATCTCAAATCGTCGTACTTGTCTCAAATCAACGCCAAATCGGGAAAACAGTTCGATTTCTAAGAAAAATCCGCAAAACGCACGTTTGGGGCCGTGGGGAGCAAGTTTTGGCAAAATCTCACTTTTCCGCATACTAGATCTCAAAATCGTCGTACTGGTCTCAAATCAACGCCAAATCGGGAAAACAGTGCGATTTCTAAGAAAAGTGCACAAATGGCACCCTTTGGGACCGTGAGGAGCAAGTTTTGCCAAAATCTCATTTTTCCGCACACCAGAACTGAAAATCGTCGTCCTCGTCACAAATCAACGCCAAATCGGGAAAACAGTGCGATTTCTAAGAAAAGGGCACAAAACGCACGATTGGGGCCGTGCGGAGCAAGTTTCGGCAAAATCTCACTTTTCCGCATACCAGATCTCAAAATCGTCGTACTGGTCTCAAATCAACGCCAAATCGGGAAAACAGTGCGATTTCTAAGAAAAGTGCACAAAACGCACGTTTGGGGCCGTGCGGAACAACTTTTGGCAAAATCTCACTTTTCCGCACACCAGATCTCAAAATCGTCGTACTGGTCTCAAATCAACGCCAAGTCGGGAAAACAGTGCAATTTGTAAGAAAGGTGCACAAAACGCACGTTTGGGGCCGTGTTGAGCAAGTTTTGGCACAATCTCACTTTTCCGCATACCAGATCTCAAAATCGTCGTACTGGTCACAAATCAACACCAAATCGGGAAAACAGTGCGATTTCTAAGAAAAGTGCACAAAACGCACGTTTGGGGCCGTGCGGAACAACTTTTGGCAAAATCTCACTTTTCCGCACACCAGATCTGAAAATCTTGGTACTTGTCTCAAATCAACGCCAAATCGGGAAAACTGTGCCATTTCTAAGAAAAGTGCACAAAACGCAGGTTTGGGGCCGTGTTGAGCAAGTTTTGGCAAAATCTAACTTTTCCGAACACCAGATCTCAAAATCGTCGTACTGGTCTTAAATCAACGCCAAATCGGGAAAACAGTGCGATTTCCAAAAAAAGTGCACAAAGCGCACGTTTGGGGCCGTGCGGAGCAAGTTTTTGCAAAATCTCATTTTTCCGCACACCAGAACTGAAAATCGTCGTCCTGGTCACAAATCAACGCCAAATCGGGAAAACAGTGCGATTTCTAACAAAAGTGCACAAAACGCACGTTTGGGGCCGTGCGGACCAAGTTTTGGCAAAATCTCACTTTTCCGCACACCAGATCTCAAAGTCGTCGTACTGGTCTCAAATCAACGCCAAATCGGGAAAACAGTGAGATTTCTAAGAAAAGTGCACAAAACGCACGTTTGGGGCCGTGTAGAGCAAGTTTTGGCAAAATCTCACTTTTCCGCACACCAGATCTCAAAATCATCGTACTGGTCACAAATCAACGCCAAATCGGGAAAACAGTGCGATTTCTAAGAAAACTGCACAAAACGCACGTTTGGGGCCGTGCGGAGCAGGTTTTGGCAAAATCTCACTTTTCCGAACACCAGATCTCAAAATCGTCGTACTGGTCTCAAATCAACGCCAAATCGGGAAAACAGTGCCATTTCTAAGAAAAGTGCACAAATCGCACGTTTGGGACCGTGCAGAGCAAGTTTTGGCAAAATCTCATTTTTCCGCACACCAGAACTGAAAATCGCCGTCCTCATCACAAATCAACGCCAAATCGGGAAAACAGTGCGATTTCTAAGAAATGTTCACAAAACGCACGTTTCGGGCCGTGCGGAGCAAGTTTTGGCAAAATCTCACTTTTCCGCACACCAGATCTCAAAATCGTCGAACTGGTTTCAAATCAACGCCAAATCGGGAAAACAGTGCGATGACTAAAAAAAGTGCACCAAACGCACGATTAGGGCCGTGCGGAGCAAGTTTTGGCAAAACCACACTTTTCGGCACACCAGATCTCAAAATCGTCGTACTGGTCTCAAATCAACGCCAACTCTGGAAAACAGTGCCATTTCTAAGAAATGTGCACAAAGCGCACGTTTGGGGCCGTGCGGAGCAAGTTTTGGCAAAATCTCACTTTTCCGCCCACCAGATCTGAAAATCGTGGTACTTGTCTCAAATCAATGCGGAGCAACTTTTGGCAAAATCTGACTTTTCCGTATACCAGATCTCAAAATCGTCGTACTGGTCACACATCTACGCCAAATCGGGAAGACAGTGCGATTTCTAAGAAAAGTGCACAAAACGCACGTTTGGGGCCGTGCGGAGCAAGTTTTGGCAAAATCTCACTTTTCCGCACACCAGATCTCAAAATCGTCGAACTGGTTTCAAATCAACGCCAAATCGGGAAAACAGTGCGATTTCCAAAAAAAGTGCACAAAGCGCACGTTTGGGGCCTTGCGGAGCAAGTTTTTGCAAAATCTCATTTTTCCGCACACCAGAACTGAAAATCGTCGTCCTGGTCACAAATCAACGCCAAATCGGGAAGACAGTGCGATTTCTAAGAAAAGTGCACAAAACGCACGTTTGGGGCCGTGCGGAGCAAGTTTTGGCAAAACGTCACTTTTCGGCACACCAGATCTCAAAATCGTCGTACTGGTCTCAAATCAACGCCAACTCTGGAAAACAGTGCCATTTCTAAGAAATGTGCACAAAACGCACGTTTGGGGCTGTGCGGAGCAAGTTTTCGCAAAATCTCACTTTTACGCACACCAGATCTGAAAATCGTTGCCTCGTCACAAATCAACGCCAAATCGGGAAACAGTGCGATTTCTAAGAAAAGTGCACAAAACGCACGTTTGGCGCTCTGCGGAGCAAGTTATGGCAAAATCTCACTTTTCGGCACTCCAGATCTCAAAATCGTCGAACTGGTTTCAAATCAACGCCAAATCGGGAAAACAGTGCGATTTCTAAGAAATGTGCACAAAACGCACGTTTGGGGCTGTGCGGAGCAAGTTTTGGCAAAATCTCACTTTTCCGCACACCAGATTTCAAAATCGTCGGACTGGTCTCAAATGAACGCCAAATCGGGAAAACAGTGCGATTTCTAAGAAAAGTGCAGAAAACGTACATTTGCGGCCGTGCGGAGCAAGTTTTGGCAAAATCTCACTTTTCCGCACACCAGATTTCAAAATCGTCGTCCTTGTCTCAAATCAACGCCAAATCGGGAAAACAGTGCGATATCCAAGAAAAGTGCACAAAACGCACGTTTGGGGCCGTGCGGAGCAAGTTTTGACAAAATCTCACTTTTTTCGCATAACAGCTCTCAAAATCGTGGTGCTGGTCTCAAATCAACGCCAAATCGGGAAAACAGTGCGATTTCTAAGAAAAGTGCACAAAACGTACATTTGCGGCCGTGCGGAGCAAGTTTTGGCAAAATCTCACTTTTCCGCACACCAGATTTCAAAATCGTCGTCCTTGTCTCAAATCAACGCCAAATCGGGAAAACAGTGCGATATCCAAGAAAAGTGCACAAAACGCACGTTTGGGGCCGTGCGGAGCAAGTTTTGACAAAATCTCACTTTTTTTCGCATAACAGCTCTCAAAATCGTGGTGCTGGTCTCAAATCAACGCCAAATCGGGAAAACAGTGCGATTTCTAAGAAAAGTGCACAAAACGTACATTTGGGGCCGTGCGGAGCAAGTTTTGGCAAAATCTCAGTTTTCCCTACACCAGATCTCAAAATCGTCGTACTTGTCTCAAATCAACGCCAAATCGGAAAAACAGTGCGATATCCAAGAAAAGTGCACAAAACGCACGTTTGGGGCCGTGCGGAGCACGTTTTGGCAAAATCTCACTTTTCCGCATACCGGATCTCAAAATCGTCGTACTGGTCTCAAATAAACGCCAAATCGGGAAAATAGTGCGATTTCCAAGAAAAGTGCACAAAACGCACGTTTGGGACCGCGCGGAGCAAGTTTTGGCAAAATCTCATTTTTCCGCATACCAGAACTGAAAATCGTCGTCCTGGTCACAAATCAACGCCAAATCGGGAAAACAGTGCGATTTCTAAGAAATGTGCACAAAACGCACGTTTGGGGCCGTGCGGAGCAAGTTTTGGCAAAATCTAAGTTTTCCGCACACCAGATCTCAAAATCGTCGTACTTGTCTCAAATCAACGCCAAATCGGGAAAGCAGTGCGATATCCAAGAAAAGTCCGCAAAACGTACGTTTGGGGCCGTGTGGAGGAAGTTTTGGGAAAATCTCATTTTTCCGCACACCAGAACTGAAAATCGTCGTCCTCGTCACAAATCAACGCCAAATCGGGAAAACAGTGCGATTTCTAAGAAAAGTGCACAAAACGCACGTTTGGGGCCGTGCGGAGCAAGTTTTGGCAAAATCTAAGTTTTCCGCACACCAGATCTCAAAATCGTCGTACTTGTCTCAAATCAACGCCAAATCGGGAAAGCAGTGCGATATACAAGAAAAGTCCGCAAAACGTACGTTGGGGGCCGTGTGGAGGAAGTTTTGGGAAAAATCTCATTTTTCCGCACACCAGAACTGAAAATCGTCGTCCTCGTCACAAATCAACGCCAAATCGGGAAAACAGTGCGATTTCTAAGAAAAGTGCACAAAACGCACGTTTGGGGTCGTGCGGAGCAAGTTTTGGCAAAATCTCACTTTTCCGCACACCAGATCTCAAAATCGTCGTACTGGTCTCAAATCAACGCAAAATCGTGAAAACAGTGCCATTTCTAAGAAAAGTGCACAAAGCGCACGTTTGGGGCCGTGCGGACCAAGTTTTGGCAAAATCTCACTTTTCCGCACACCAGATCTCAAAATCGTCGTACTGGTCTCAAATCAACGCCAAATCGGGAAAACAGTGCGATTTCTAAGAAAACAGCACAAAACGCCCGTTTAACGCCGTGCGGAGCAAGTTTTAGCAAAATCTCACTTTTCCGCACACCAGTTCTCAAAATCGTTGCACTAGTCTCAAACCAATACCAAATCGAGAAAACAGTGCGGTTTCTAAGAAAAGTGCACAAAACGCACGTTTGTGGCCGTGCGGACCAAGTTTTGGCAAAATCTCACTTTTCCGCACTCCAGATCTCAAAATCGTCGTACTGGTCTCAAATCAACGCCAAATCGGTAAAACAGTGCGATTTCTAAGAAAAGTGCATATTAATATTTCTGTTATTTCCATGTTATATCGCCAAACGCCATAGAACAACTTTATTCGATAAAACGATTCTGTAGAGCAAAACAAAAGTAATTGTTTGGAGATAAAGTGCAGGATTGCAAGTATCGAAATGGATTACAATTTAGTTTGAAATCAACGTTGCCCTTCTTTGTTTCACAAGCACTGTCATTCGTGGCGTTTATCTCAAACCAAAATGCGTGCGTTATAACCGCTCAGATATCTGAGACGATATCTGAGATATCTCTATGAAAAGTGCACAAAACGCACGTTTGGGGCCGTGTGGAGCACGTTTTGGCAAAATTTCCGGTATTATCGGTATTAGTTGTCGCCCTTCGTATATGCTCATTTCATAAATGAATACTGATGACAATGTTCAGGTAAAATAGTAAAATTTCTTTTCGCTTTTTTCCACGTTAGATCTCCAAATGCCACAAAAGATACAATTTAGTTCGATAAAAAGATTCTGTAGAGCAAAACAAAAGTAATTGTTTGGAGATAAAGTGCAGGATTGCAAGGATAAAAGTGGATTACAGTTTAGTTTCAAATCAACCTTGGCTTTCCTTGTTTCAGAAGCACTGTCAAACGTGGAGTTTATCTCAACCAACAGTGTGCGTTATAACCGCCCCGTCTATTTTGACCTTCTTCACTTAGTTACATTTGCTTAGTTAATGTTTGTGAGATGGAGAAATAAATTGTTTATTCGTCTTAACTTTTGAGTCATCTGTTGGCTCCTAAGGTGCAATTACTGATGCAGAAACCTTAGGCGGTCTCTTCGTGAATATTTCGGGTATCTTCGGTATCAGTCGTCGCTCTTCGTATACTCATTTCATAAATAAATACTGATGACACTGTTCCGCCAAAATAGTAAAACTTCTTTTCGCTTATTTCCACGTTATATTGCTAAATGCCACAAAATATGCAACTTAATTCGATAAAACGATTCTGTAGAGCAAAACAAAAGTAATTGTTTGGAGATGAACTGCAGGATTGCAAGTATTGAAATGGATTACAGTTTAGTTTGAAATCAACGTTGCCCTTCTTTGTTTCAGAAGCACTGTCAATCGTGGCGTTTATCTCAAACCAAAATGCGTGCGTTATAACCGCTCAGTCTAGTTTGACTTTCTTCTCTTAGTTGTATTTGCTTAGTTAATGTTTGTGAGACGGAGAAATAAATTGTTTATTCGACTTAACTTTTGAGTTATCTGTTGGCTCCTAAGGTGCAATTACTGATGCAGAAACCTTAGGCGGCCTCTTCGTGAATATTTCGGGTATCTTCGGTATCAGTTGTCGCTCTTCGTATACTCATTTCATAAATGAATACTCATGACACTGTACCGCTAAAATAGTAAAACTTCTTTTCGCTTATTTCCACGTTATATTGCTAAATGCTACAAAATATGCAACTTAGTTCGATAAAACGATTCTATAGAGCAAAACAAAAGTAATTGTTTGGAGATAAAGTGCAGGATTGCAAGCGTGAAGTGGACTACAGTTTAGTTAGAAATCAAAGCTGTACTTCTTTGTTTGAGAAGCACTGTCAAACGTAGCGTTTATCTCAAACCAACGTGCATGAGTTTTAACCGCTCCGTCTATTTTGAGATTCTTCACTTAATTGCATTTGCTTAGCTAATGTTTGTGAGATGGAGAAATAAATTGTTTATTTGTCATATCCTTTCAGTCGTCTGTTGGCTAGTAAGGTGCAATTATTGATGCAGAAACCTTACGCAGCCTCCTCGAGAATCTTTCGGGTATCTTCAGTATCAGTCGTCGCTCTTCGTTTGCTTTGTTTCAGAAGCACTGTCAATCGTGTCATTTATCTCAAGCCAAAATGCATGCGTTATAACCGCTCCGTCTATTTTGAGCTTCTTCACTTAGTTGCATTTGCTTACTTAATGTTTGTGAGATGGAGAAATAAATTCTTTATCCGTAATAACGTTTGAGTCATCTGTTGGCTTCTAAGGTGCAAATATTGATACAGAAACCTTACGCAGCCTCTACGTGAATATTTCGGATATCTTCGGTATCAGTCGTCGCTCTTCGTATGTACTTGTTTCATTAATGAATACCGATAACACTGTCCCGCCGAAATAGTAAAATTTCTCTTCTGTTATTTTCATGTTATATCGCCAAACGCCATAAAATATACAACTTTATTCGATAAAACGATTCTGTAGAGCTAAACAAAAGTAATTGTTTGGAGATAAAGTGCAGGATTGCAAGTATTGAAATGGATTACAATTTAGTTTGAAATCAACGTTGCCCTTCTTTGTTTCAGAAGCACTGTCAATCGTGGCGTTTATAACAAACCAAAATGCGTGCGTTATAACCGCTCAGTCAATTTTGACTTTCTTCTCTTAGTTGTATTTGCTTAGTTAATGTTTGAGAGACGGAGAAATAAATTGTTTATTCGACTTAACTTTTGAGTTATCTGTTGGGTCCTAAAGTGCAATTATTGATACAGAAAACTTACGCAGCCTCTTCGTGAATATTTCGGGTATCTTCGGTATCAGTCGTCGCTCTTCGTATGTACTTATTTCATTAATGAATACTGATGACACTGTCCTGCCAAAATAGTAAAATTTCTCTTCGGTTATTTCCATGTTATATCGCCAAATGCCATAAAATATACAACTTAGTTCTATAAAACGATTCTGTAGAGCAAAACAAAAGTAACTGTTTGGAGATAAAGTGCAGGATTACAAGTATTGAAATGGATTACAGTTTAGTTTGAAATCAACGTTGCCCTTCTTTGTTTGAAAAGCACTATCAATCGTGGCGTTTATCTCAAACCAAAATGCTTGTGTTATAACCGCTCAGTCTATTTTGACTTTCTTCTCTTAGTTGTATTTGCTTAGTTAATGTTTGTGAGACGGAGAAATAAATTGTTTATTCGACTTAACTTTTGAGTTATCTGTTGGCTCCTCAGGTGCAATTATTGATACAGAAACCTTACGCAGCCTCTTCGTGAATATTTCGGGTATCTTCGGTATCAGTCCTCGCTCTTCGTATATACTCATTTCATTAATGAATACTGATGACACTCTTCCGCCAAAATAGTAAAATTTCTCTTCGCTTATTTCCACGTTATATCGCCAAATGCCACAAAATATACAACTTAGTTCGATAAAAAGATTCTACAGAGGGAAACAAAAGTTAATATTTGGAGATAAAGTGCACGATTGCAAGGATTGAAGTGGATTACAGTTTAGTTTCAAATCAACATTGCCCTTCTTTGTTTGAGAAGCACTGTCAAGCGTGGCATTTATCTCAAACCAAAATGCGAGCGTTATAACCGCTCCGTCTATTTTCAGCTTCTTCCCTTAGTTGCATTTGCTTAGTTAATGTTTGTGAGATGGAGAAATAAATTGTTTAAACTGTAGTTGTACATTGAAGAAGAAAGGAAAAATGGTCATTTAAACAAAGTCTAACTTAGACCGCGGTTTAAGAAAATTAATGGACCTCCCTACCGAGTTGGCTATTTCGAAGATGGAAATATTTTTTCTAGTCTCCGCCATATAGTTTCTTGACATTGTTTGTAGTGAATAGCGTTTAAATATTAGGGTTAGCCAGGTTGAAATTGGCCGGGTAAGACCGCGGTTTTATTAAACACCGTCCAAACTTTGTTTAAATAACCGGCCCTCAGAGATTCGCGAAATTCTTAAGTAGAATGTAAAATCATTTGTCGCGTAAACTCGCTAATGTGTGCAAGTGAACCCAAAATAGATAGTTCAAGGGGCTATGTCACCATTTATAGTGTTACTTTTAAAAGCCAAAAGACATATTTGAATCAGTGAAAAAAAATAAGGTTGCAAGTTTTGTTTCACTAGTTCTTCTACTAGTACTCTAGGAGTAATCATAAGTGTCTTGGGCTGCAGATGGCCAGGATGGAAATCTCGAAGAACTGAGGCTAATTCTTTCAAGTTTGTCGCTTCTGTCTTGGAAAAACATAGCTAAAACTCAGATTATGGTTTATTTTTGCTTCGAAAATTCACTTGATATCTGCTCTATAAGCATTTCATGTACGACAAAGGTACTTAGTTCTAATTTGAGGCAGTTTTCACCAAAATACCTGAAAACCACCGTGACATAGCTCCGTTGAACAATCGCTGAATTCAAGAGAGGCGTTTCAGGAAAGAGACATTTCGCGCTTAATCTGTTGAACGGATTAGAAGAACAAGTGTTGCTCTTATGAATGGTCCTTATCAAAATTTGGCATTAAATCTGCACTCAGCCCTTCTTAACTAATGCGTTGTGTTCGTTCATTAGCTGTTCGAAGCTCGTACGTTCCGTCGAGTCGATGGAAAGTGACATCTACAGGGTAGATTAGAGCATTGACTTTCTCTTCCCACTCGTCATACCCTGTTTGAAACTGGAAGTAATTCGGGGAGTTTCCAAGTCTTCGTCTGCAGTGTACTTAAGAACCTTGCCTAAAAACACACTGGGGCGTTCGCAAGTAGCATTGGCCGTGACGAGTGCGTAAATTTCTCCCGGTGACGGCAGTTCGTCGACGTCCGAGCTTTCTTCCTCGTCGCTGACTTCGGCCTTTGAGGTACTGGGAGGTTCGTCCAAGATGAAATTGACTGCTGATCTGTTTAAATAGCGCATAGCTACCGACCTGCGCTCAAACTCAGTACGACGATCGAAAATTTCAATTTGGGCTCTTAAACTGTGCTTGCAAACACGCGCAAGCGATTCCGCTAGTCTTCCATCGGAACTCTCTGGCGAAGAACGAAAGTGCTCAACGAGAGCGTCTCATTTCGTTAATTGCGCAGGGAAAGCCCAGATTTTCCGCAAAGACTTGCGGCAGATACTTTGAAAAGCTCCCAGATATCAATATTTTCGCAAGAAAATCGAACACCTGGGTCAATGTTGAATTGAAAACCTAAAAACTATTCTTGGAACATTCCAAATTTTGGTGAAAATGCAAATAATTGATAGAGAGCAGCAAAATTATTGTCTGAAAGATTTCACGTTTGAGAGGTTCAGTTTGCAGCATATACAGCATATACAGCTGAGCTGTTAGAAACGAAGCATATAGAGCCAAGCGGTAAAGTGGTCCATGGCACAAAAAGGCAGGTTTCAATTATTCCATTGTGGCTCCACTGAAAGGATACGTTTATTTTAATGCTGTTTATGCCACTGCAGGTAGTAATAGAAAATAATACCAGTTGGATGAATACACGAGAGTAAGCAGTTCTCTAATTTATCAAATTTACTATCTATTTACTCTCTATTTACTCTCTCTATTTACTCTACTCTTATCTATTTACTCTCCAAACTTTACAGTATGTAATCAGTATCCCTTAGAATATATACTCGAAGACAGGATTTTTGCTCAAAAACGAATTCGCGTTGTTATCTTCAGAACCTTTTGTTCTGCTTTGCTTGTATGAACGCGGGTTGATAAACGGTACAGCATTTGTATCAAATACGTATTCTGGATCATTTCGAACCTATTTAACACATCTTTTTCCAAGCCGCTAGCGATGCACACATCAAAAATTTACTTTTCTCTTTGCGTTAACTTTGGACACAAGTCGTGAAATGTTTTCTTATCGCATGAGAACTAATAGATTGGAAGTCCGGTGAGCGGATTTCACCGTGCAGCCACGTCATATACATGTAATTTGTTGAATTTTAAGCCAAAATCTACATTTCTTGAATCAGTTTTTCACTCTCTCATTGCCTTATATTTATTATATTTGAGGCCCCAAAACGTTCAAATCACGTTGACCGCTGATTTCACCGATTTTTCATATCCAAAACACGTTCATACAAAGCCTTTCAAACTTTGTTCGAGTCACATAGGTGGTCTATCTATTCAAAGCGCGTTTAGATTGGCTTAAACTGTTAAGTATTTAAGCGAGAAAATGTTCAAGTGCTTAAGTATTTAGTTCAATTATTTCTAGGAAATTTGCTTTGATTCCGAGAAAAATATTGATCGCTTTAAGTTCTTAGTCTCAGTAAAGTCAGTACCCTTGCTCCATGCAATCAGTGATGCATACATTATTTAATTGGCGGCAAACTTTAACATTCGTGCATTTTGCAAAGAATCCGTGTGGAGCAACTTTTGGCAAAATCTCACTTTTCCGCACACCAGATCTCAAAATCGTCGTACTGGTCTCAAATTATCGCCAAATCGGGAAAACAGAGCAATTTCTATGAAAAAGGCAAGAACCGCACGTTTGGGGGCGTGCGAAGCAAGTCTTGGAAAAATCTCACTTTTCCTCACACCAGATCTCAAATTCGTGGTACTGCTCTGAAATCAACGCCAAATCGGGAAACAGTGCGATTTCTATGAAAAAAGCACAAAACGCACGTTTGGGGCCGTGCGGAGCAACTTTTGGCAAAATCTCACTTTTCCGCACACCAGATCTCAAAATCGTGGTACTGGTCTCAAATTAGCGCCAAATCGGGAAAACAGAGAGATTTCTATGAAAAAAGCACAAACCGCACGTTTGCGGCCGTGCGGAGCAAGTTTTGCCAAAACCTCGCTTTTCCGCATACCAGATCTCAAAATCGTCGAACTGGTTTCAAATCAACGCCAAATCGGGAAAACTGTGCGATTACTAAGAAAAGTGCACAAAACGCACCTTTGGGGCCGTGCGGAGCAAGTTTTGGCAAAACCTCACTTTTCCGCACACCAGATCTCAAAATCGTCGTACTGGTCTCAAATCAACGCCAAATCGGGAAAACAGTGCGATTTCTAAGAAAAGAGCACACCAAATTGTTTATTCGACTTAACTTTTGAGTTATCTGTTGGCTCCTAAGGTGCAATTACTGATGCAGAAACCTCAGGCGGCCTCTTCGTGAATATTTCGGGTATCGTCGGTATCAGTCGTCGCTCTTCGTATACTCATTTCATAAATGAATACTGATGACACTGTTCCGCTAAAATAGTAAAACTTTTTTTTTTTTAAGAAAAACGACAAAACGTTTTAGTTTGAAAAACATGTTTCGACAGCAACTTCTGTCATCTTCAGTTAATAAGTAATGTACAAAGCGTTGACAGTGAATATATAAGTGGGAACAAATGTTAATTATGCTAGTAACAACAATGTAAATAAAAGCGTGGCAATGTGAGAATTATAAGGATAGTTTCAAATTTACATGATATATTGATAGGGCCTATAAGATCAATAACACCTGGTTGGGGCTACACGAGGACATTACCAAGCTTATGGAAATCCTAAAAAAGAATCTTTTCCCTGCCCATTTAATTGAAAGAGTTGTAAACCGCTACATTACTGGGACCCTAAGTAATCATTGTCCCCGGGATTCTCTTCCCACTTCACCTACATTTTACTTTAAGCTGCCCTACACAGGACATTTTTCTGTCGTTACTCAGAAAAAGATTCGTCACTTTATCAAGCGCTATTGCAATGATTTGGATTTAAAATTAGTTTTTTCTTCCTTTAAGATAGGCAATATGTTTAGTGTGAAAGACCCTGTCCCTGACGGGTTTCGTTCGCGTGTGGTTTATAAGTTTGTATGTCCGGGCTGTAATGCCTGTTATGTCGGCGAAACAACCCGGCATTTTTCCACACGCGTGCGTGAGCACTTAGTCAATGACAGGACCTCTCACATTTTCAAACATCTACTGAATTCTGAACATTGTCGTACCTTGTGTTCACAAGATTGCTTTCATATTTTAGATCACGCTTCTACGAGTTTCCAACTTAAGATAAAAGAGGCTTTTCATATTCATAGAGAAAAACCGTCTTTGAATCAACAATTATATCATGTAAATTTGAAACTATCCTTATAATTCTCACATTGCCACGCTTTTATTTACATTGTTGTTACTAGAATAATTAACATTTGTTCCCACTTATATATTCACTGTCAACGCTTTGTACATTACTTATTAACTGAAGATGACAGAAGTTGCTGTCGAAACATGTTTTTCAAACTAAAACGTTATATTGCTAAATGCCACAAAATATGCAACTCAGTTCGATAAAACGATTCTATAGAGCAAAACAAAAGTAATTGTTTGGAGATAAATTGCAGGATTGCAAGGGTGAAGTGGACTACAGTTTAGTTTGAAATCAAAGCTGTACTTCTTTGTTTGAGAAGCACTGTTCAAACGTAGCGTTTATCTCAAACCAACGTGCATGAGTTATAACCGTCTATTTTGAGCTTCTTCACTTAGTTGCATTTGCTTACTTAATGTTTGTGAGATGGAGAAATAAATTCTTTATCCGTAATAAGGTTTGAGTCATCTGTTGGCTTCTAAGGTGCAAATATTGATACAGAAACCTTACGCAGCCTCTTCGTGAATATTTCGGATATCTTCGGTATCAGTCGTCGCTCTTCGTATGTACTTGTTTCATTAATGAATACCGATGACACTGTCCCGCCGAAATAGTAAAATTTCTCTTCTGTTATTTTCATGTTATATCGCCAAACGCCATAAAATATACAACTTTATTCGATAAAACGATTCTGTAGAGCAAAACAAAAGTAATTGTTTGGAGATAAAGTGCAGGATTGCAAGTATTGAAATGGAGTACACTTTAGTTTGAAATCAACGTTGCTCTTCCTTGTTTCAGAAGCACTGTCAATCGTGGCGTTTATCTCAAACCAAAATGCGTGCGTTATAACCGCTCAGTCTATTTTGACTTTCTTCTCTTAGTTGTATTTGCTTAGTTAATGTTTGAGAGACGGAGAAATAAATTGTTTATCCGTAATAACGTTTGAGTCATCTGTTGGCTTCTAAGGTGCAAATATTGATACAGAAACCTTACGCAGCCTCTTCGTGAATATTTCGGGTATCTTCGGTATCAGTCATCGCTCTTCGTATATACTCATTTCATTAATGAATACTGATGACACTCTTCCGTCAAAATATTAAAATTTCTCTTCGCTTATTTCCACGTTATATCGCCAAATGCCACAAAATATACAACTTAGTTCGATAAAAAGATTCTACAGAGGGAAACAAAAGTAATTATTTGGAGATAAAGTGCACGATTGCAAGGATTGAAGTCGATTACAGTTCAGTTTCAAATCAACGTTGCCCTTCTTTGTTTGAGAAGCACTGTCAATCGTGGCATTTATCTCAAACCAAAATGCGTGCGTTATAACCGCTCCGTCTATTTTCAGCTTCTTCCCTTAGTTGCATTTGCTTAGTTAATGTTTGTGAGATGGAGAAATAAATTGTTTAAACTGTAGTTGTACACTGATGAAGAATGGAAAAATGGTCATTTAAACAAAGTCTAACTTAGACCGCGGTTTAAGAAAATTAATGGACCTCCCTACCGAGTTGGCTATTTCGAAGATGGAAATACTTTTTCTAGTCTCCGCCATATAGTTTCTTGACATTGTTTGTAGTGAATAGCGTTTAAATATTAGGGTTATCCAGGTTGAAATTGGGTAAGACCGCGGTTTTATTAAACACCGTCCAAACTTTGTTTAAATAACCGGCCCTCAGAGATTCGCGAAATTCTTAAGTAGAATGTAAAATCATTTGTCGCGTAAACTCGCTAATGTGTGCAAGTGAACCCAAAATAGATAGTTTTCACTATTATAGTGTTACTTTTAAAAGCCAAAAGACATATTTGTATCAGTGAAAAAAATAAGGTTGCAAGTTTTGTTTCACTAGTTCTTCTACTAGTACTCTAGGAGTAATCATAAGTGTCTTGGGCTGCAGATGGCCAGGATGGAAATCTCGAAGAACTGAGGCTAATTCTTTCAAGTTTGTCGCTTCTGTCTTGGAAAAACATAGCTAAAACTCAGATTATGGTTTATTTTTGCTTCGAAAATTCACTTGATATCTGCTCTATAAGCATTTCATGTACGACAAAAGTACTTAGTTCTAATTTGAGGCAGTTTTCACCAAAATACCTGAAAACCACCATGACATAGCTCCGTTGAACAATCGCTGAATTCAAGAGAGGCTTTTCAGGAAAGAGACATTTCACGCTTAATCTGTTGAACGGATTAGAAGAACAAGTGTTGCTCTTATGAATGGTCCTTATCAAAATTTGGCATTAAATCTGCACTCAGCCCTTCTTAACTAATGCGTTGTGTTCGTTCCTTAGCTGTTCGAAGCTCGTACGTTCCGTCGAGTCGATGGAAAGTGACATCTACATGGTAGATTAGAGCATTGACTTTCTCTTCCCACACGTCATACCCTGTTTGAAACTGGAAGTAATTCGGGCGAGTTTCCGATTCTTTGAGCCAAGCGACTCGAGCGGTCTTTCCGTCTGCAGTGTACTTAAGACCCTTGCCTAAAAACACACTGGGGCGTTCGCAAGTAGCATCGGCCGTGACAAGTGCGTTTGTGGCCGTGCGGACCAAGTTTTGGCAAAATCTCACTTTTCCGCACACCAGATCTCAAAATCGTCGTACTGGTCTCAAATCAACGCCAAATCCGGAAAACAGTGCGATTTCTAAGAAAAGTGCACAAAACGCACGTTTGGGGCCGTGTGGAGCAACTTTTGGCGAAATCTCACTTTTCCGCACAACATATCTCAAAATCGTCGTACTGGTCTCAAATCAACGCGAAATCGGGAAAACAGTGCGATTTCTAAGAAATGTGCACAAAACGCACGTTTGGGGCTGTGCTGAGCAAGTTTTGGCAAAATCTCACTTTTACGCACACCAGATCTGAAAATCGTGGTACTTGTTCTCAAATCAACGCCAAATCGGAAAAACAGTGCGATTTCTAAGAAAAGTGCACAAAACGCACGTTTGTGGCCGTGCGCAGCAAGTTTTGGCAAAATCTCACTTTTCCGCACAACAGATCTCAAAGTCGTCGTACTGGTCTCAAATCAACGCCAAATCGGGAAAACAGTGCGATTACTAAAAAAAGTGCACCAAACGCACGATTAGGGCCGTGCGGAGAGAGTTTTGGCAAAACCTCACTTTTCGGCACACCAGATCTCAAAATCGTCGTACTGGTGCGATTTCTAAGAAAAGTGCACAAAACGCACGTTTGGGGCCGTGCGGAGCAAGTTTTGGCAAAATCTCACTTTTCCGAACCCCAGATCTCAAAATTGTCGTACTGGTGTCAAATCAACGCCAAATCGGGAAAACAGTGCGATTTCTAGGAAAAGAGCACAAAACGTACGTTTGGGGCCGTGCGGAGCAAGTTTCGTTAAAATGTCAATTTTCCGCACACCAGATCTCAAAGTCGTCGTACTGGTCTCAAATCAACGCCAAATCGGGAAGACAGTGCGATTTCTAAGAAAAGTGCACAAAACGCACATTAGGGGCCGTGCGAACCAAGTTTTGGCAAAATCTCACTTTTCCGCACACCAGATCTGAAAATCGTGGTACTTGTCTCAAATCAATGCGGAGCAACTTTTGGCAAAATCTGACTTTTCCGTATATCAGATCTCAAAATCGTCGTACTGGTCACACATCTACGCCAAATCGGGAAGACAGTGCGATTTCTAAGAAAAGGGCACAAAACGCACGATTGGGGCCGTGCGGAGCAAGTTTCGGCAAAATCTCACTTTTCCGCATACCAGATCTCAAAATCGTCGTACTGGTCTCAAATCAACGCCAAATCGGGAAAACAGTGCGATTTCTAAGAAAAGTACACAAAACGCACGTTTGGGGCCGTGTGGAACAACTTTTGGCAAAATCTCACTTTTCCGCACACCAGATCTCAAAATCGTCGTACTGGTCTCAAATCAACGCCAAGTCGGGAAAACAGTGCAATTTGTAAGAAAGGTGCACAAAACGCACGTTTGGGGCCGTGTTGAGCAAGTTTTGGCAAAATCTCACTTTTCCGCACACCAGATCTGAAAATCTTGGTACTTGTCTCAAATCAACGCCAAATCGGGAAAACTGTGCCATTTCTAAGAAAAGTGCACAAAACGCAGGTTTGGGGCCGTGTTGAGCAAGTTTTGGCAAAATCTAACTTTTCCGAACACCAGATCTCAAAATCGTCGTACTGGTCATAAATCAACGCCAAATCGGGAAAACAGTGCGATTTCCAAAAAAAGTGCACAAAGCGCACGTTTGGGGCCGTGCGGAGCAAGTTTTTGCAAAATCTCATTTTTCCGCACACCAGAACTGAAAATCGTCGTCCTGGTCACAAATCAACGCCAAATCGGGAAAACAGTGCGATTTCTAACAAAAGTGCACAAAACGCACGTTTGGGGCCGTGCGGACCAAGTTTTGGCAAAATCTCACTTTTCCGCACACCAGATCTCAAAATCGTCGTACTGGTCTCAAATCAACGCCAACTCTGGAAAACAGTGCCATTTCTAAGAAAAGTGCACAAAACGCCCGTTTAACGCCGTGCGGAGCAAGTTTTGGCAAAATCTGACTTTTCCGCACACCAGTTCTCAAAATCGTTGCACTGGTCTCAAATCAACGCCAAATCTGGAAAACAGTGCGATTTCTAAGAAAAGGGCACAAAACGCACGTTTGGGGCCGTGCGGAGCAAGTTTCGACAAAATCTCACTTTTCCGCATACCAGATCTCAAAATCGTCGTACTGGTCTCAAATCAACGCCAAATCGGGAAAACAGTGCGATTTCTAAGAAAAGTTCACAAAACGCACGTTTGGGGCCGTGCGGAACAACTTTTGGCAAAATCTCACTTTTCCGCACACCAGATCTCAAAATCGTCGTACTGGTCTCAAATCAACGCCAAGTCGGGAAAACAGTGCAATTTGTAAGAAAGGTGCACAAAACGCACGTTTGGGGCCGTACGGAGCAACTTTTGGCAAAATCTCACTTTTCCGCACACCAGATCTCAAAATCGTCGAACTGGTTTCAAATCAACGCCAAATCGGGAAAACAGTGCGATTACTAAAAAACGTGCACCAAACGCACGATTAGAGCAGTGCGGAGCAAGTTTTGGCAAAACCTCACTTTTCGGCACACCAGATCTCAAAATCGTCGTACTGGTCTCAAATCAACGCCAAATCGGGAAAACAGTGCGATTTCTAAGAAAAGTGCACAAAATGCATGTTTGGAGCCGTGCGGAGCTAGTTTTGGTAAAATCTCACTTTTCCGCTCACCAGATCTCAAATCGTCGTACTGGTCTCAAATCAACGCCAAATCGGGAAAACAGTGCGATTTCTAAGAAAAGTGCACAAATGGCACCTTTGGGACCGTAAGGAGCAAGTTTTGCCAAAATCTCATTTTTCCGCACACCAGAACTGAAAATCGTCGTGCTCGTCACAAATCAACGCCAAATCGGGAAAACAGTGCCATTTCTAAGAAAAGTGCACAAAACGCACGTTTGGGGCCGTGCGGAGCAACTTTTGGCAAAATCTCACTTTTCCGCATACTAGATCTCAAAATCGTCGTACTGGTCTCAAATCAACGCCAAATCGGGAAAACAGTGCGATTTCTAAGAAAAGTGCACAAATGGCACCTTTGGGACCGTGAGGAGCAAGTTTTGCCAAAATCTCATTTTTCCGCACACAGGAACTGAAAATCGTCGTGCTCGTCACAAATCAACGCCAAATCGGGAAAACAGTGCCATTTCTAAGAAAAGTGCACAAAACGCACGTTTGGGGCCGTGCGGAGCAAGTTTTGGCAAAATCTCACTTTTCCGCACACCAGATTTCAAAATCGTCGTACTGGTCTCAAATGAACGCAAAATCAGGAAAACAGTGCGATTTCTAAGAAAAGTGCTCAAAACGCACGTTTGGGGCCGTGCGGAGCAAGTTTTGACAAAATCTCACTTTTTTCGCATAACAGCTCTCAAAATCGTGGTGGTGGTCTCAAATCAACTCCAAATCGGGAAAACAGTGCGATTTCTAAGAAAAGTGCACAAAACGTACATTTGGGGCCGTGCGGAGCAAGTTTTGGCAAAATCTCAGTTTTCCCCACACCAGATCTCAAAATCGTCGTCCTTGTCTCAAATCAACGCCAAATCGGGAAAACAGTGCGATATCCAAGAAAAGTGCACAAAACGCACGTTTGGGGCCGTGCGGAGCAAGTTTTGACAAAATCTCACTTTTTTCGCATAACAGCTCTCAAAATCGTGGTGCTGGTCTCAAATCAACTCCAAATCGGGAAAACAGTGCGATTTCTAAGAAAAGTGCACAAAACGCACGTTTGGGGCCGTGCGGAGCACGTTTTCGCAAAATCTCACTTTTCCGCATACCGGATCTCAAAATCGTCGTACTGGTCTCAAATCAACGCCAAATCGGGAAAATAGTGCGATTTCCAAGAAATGTGCACAAAACGCACGTTTGGGACCGTGCGGAGCAAGTTTTGGCAAAATCTCATTTTTCCGCATACCAGAACTGAAAATCGTCGTCCTGGTCACAAATCAACGCCAAATCGGGAAAACAGTGCGATTTCTAAGAAATGTGCACAAAACGCACGTTTGGGGCCGTGCGGAGCAAGTTTTGGCAAAATCTAAGTTTTCCGCACACCAGATCTCAAAATCGTCGTACTTGTCTCAAATCAACGCCAAATCGGGAAAGCAGTGCGATATCCAAGAAAAGTCCGCAAAACGTACGTTTGGGGCCGTGTGGAGGAAGTTTTGGGTAAATCTCATTTTTCCGCACACCAGAACTGAAAATCGTCGTCCTCGTCACAAATCAACGCCAAATCGAGAAAACAGTGCGATTTCTAAGAAAAGTGCACAAAACGCACGTTTGGGGCCGTGCGGAGCAAGTTTTGGCAAAATCTAAGTTTTCCGCACACCAGATCTCAAAATCGTCGTACTTGTCTCAAATCAACGCCAAATCGGGAAAGCAGTGCGATATCCAAGAAAAGTCCGCAAAACGTACGTTTGGGGCCGTGTGGAGGAAGTTTTGGGAAAATCTCATTTTTCCGCACACCAGAACTGAAAATCGTCGTCCTCGTCACAAATCAACGCCAAATCGGGAAAACAGTGCGATTTCTAAGAAAAGTGCACAAAACGCACGTTTGGGGCCGTGCGTAGCAGGTTTTGGTAAAATCTCACTTTTCCGCACACCAGATCTCAAAATCGTGGTACTTGTCTCAAATCAACGCCAAATCGGGAATAAAGTGCGATTTCTAAGAAAAGTGCACAAAACGCACGTTTGGGGTCGTGCGGAGCAAGTTTTGGCAAAATCTCACTTTTCCGCACACCAGATCTCAAAATCGTCGTACTGGTCTCAAATCAACGCAAAATCGTGAAAACAGTGCCATTTCTAAGAAAAGTGCACAAAGCGCACGTTTGGGGCCGTGCGGACCAAGTTTTGGCAAAATCACACTTTTCCGCACCCCAGATCTCAAAATCGTCGTACTGGTCTCAAATCAACGCCAAATCGGGAAAACAGTGCAATTTCTAAGAAAAGTGCACAAAACGCACGTTTGGGGCCGTGTGGAGCACGTTTTAGCAAAATTTCCGGCATTATCGGTATTAGTTGTCGTCCTTCGTATGTGCTCATTTCATAAATGAATACTGATGACAATGTTCAGGCAAAATAGTAAAATTTCTTCTCGCTTTTTTCCACGTTAGATCTCCAAATGCCACAAAAGATACAATTTAGTTCGATAAAAAGATTCTGTAGAGCAAAACAAAAGTAATTGTTTGGAGATAAAGTGCAGGATTTGCAAGGATAGAAGTGGATTACAGTTTAGTTTCAAATCAACCTTGGCTTTCTTTGTTTCAGAAGCACTGTCAAACGTGGAGTTTGACAGTCGTCGCTCTTCGTATACTCATTTCATAAATGAATACTGATGACACTGTTCCGCTAAAATAGTAAAACTTCTTTTCGCTTATTTCCACGTTATATTGCTAAATGCCACAAAATATGCAACTTAGTTCGATAAAACGATTCTATAGAGCAAAACAAAAGTAATTGTTTGGAGATAAAGTGCAGGATTGCAAGGGTAAAGTGGTTTACAGTTTAGTTTGAAATCAAAGCTATACTTCTTTGTTTGAGAAGCACTGTCAAACGTAGCGTTTATCTCAAACCAACGTGCATGAGTTATAACCGCTCTGTCTATTTTGAGATTCTTCACTTGCTTGCATTTGCTTAGCTAATGTTTGTGAGATGGAGAAATAAATTGTTTATTCGTTATAACTTTTCAGTCGTCTGTTGGCTACTAAGGTGCAATTATTGATGCAGAAACCTTACGCAGCCTCCTCGTGAATCTTTCGGATATCTTCGGTATCAGTCGTCGCTCTTCGTTTGCTTTGTTTCAGAAGCACTGTCAATCGTGGCGTTTATCTCAAACCAAAATGCGTGCGTTATAACCGCTCAGTCTATTTTGACTTTCTTCTCTTAGTTGTATTTGCTTAGTTAATGTTTGTGAGACGGAGAAATAAATCGTTTATTCGACTTAACTTTTGAGTTATCTGTTGGCTCCTCAGGTGCAATTATTGATACAGAAACCTTACGCAGCCTCTTCGTGAATATTTCGGGTATCTTCGGTATCAGTCCTCGCTCTTCGTATATACTCATTTCATTAATGAATACTGATGACACTCTTCCGCCAAAATAGTAAAATTTCTCTTCGCTTATTTCCACGTTATATCGCCAAATGCCACAAAATATACAACTTAGTTCGATAAAAAGATTCTACAGAGGGAAACAAAAGTAATTATTTGGAGATAAAGTGCACGATTGCAAGGATTGAAGTGGATTACAGTTTAGTTTCAAATCAACGTTGCCCTTCTTTGTTTGAGAAGCACTGTCAATCGTGGCATTTATCTCAAACCAAAATGCGTGCGTTATAACCGCTCCGTCTATTTTCAGCTTCTTCCCTTAGTTGCATTTGCTTAGTTAATGTTTGTGAAATGGAGAAATAAATTGTTTAAACTGTAGTTGTACATTGAAGAAGAAAGGAAAAATGGTCATTTAAACAAAGTCTAACTTAGACCGCGGTTTAAGAAAATTAATGGACCTCCCTACCGAGTTGGCTATTTCGAAGATGGAAATATTTGTTCTAGTCTCCGCCATATAGTTTCTTGACATTGTTTGTAGTGAATAGCGTTTAAATATTAGGGTTAGCCAGGTTGAAATTGGCCGGGTAAGACCGCGGTTTTATTAAACACCGTCCAAACTTTGTTTAAATAACCGGCCCTCAGAGATTCGCGAAATTCTTAAGTAGAATGTAAAATCATTTGTCGCGTAAACTCGCTAATGTGTGCAAGTGAACCCAAAATAGATAGTTCAAGGCGCTATGTCACCATTTATAGTGTTACTTTTAAAAGCCAAAAGACATATTTGTATCAGTGAAAAAAAATAAGGTTGCAAGTTTTGTTTCACTAGTTCTTCTACTAGTACTCTAGGAGTAATCATAAGTGTCTTGGGCTGCAGATGGCCAGGATGGAAATCTCGAGGAACTGAGGCTAATTCTTTCAAGTTTGTCGCTTCTGTCTTGGAAAAACATAGCTAAAACTCAGAATATGGTTTATTTTTGCTTCGAAAATTCACTTGATATCTGCTCTATAAGCATTTCATGTACGACAAAGGTACTTAGTTCTAATTTGAGGCAGTTTTCACCAAAATACCTGAAAACCACCATGACATAGCTCCGTTGAACAATCGCTGAATTCAAGAGAGGCGTTTCAGGAAAGAGACATTTCGCGCTTAATCTGTTGAACGGATTAGAAGAACAAGTGTTTCTCTTATGAATGGTCCTTATCAAAATTTGGCATTAAATCTGCACTCAGCCCTTTATAACTAATGCGTTGTGTTCATTCCTTAGCTGTTCGAAGCTCGTACGTTCCGTCGAGTCGATGGAAAGTGACATCTACAGGGTAGATTAGAGCATTGACTTTCTCTTCCCACACGTCATACCCTGTTTGAAACTGGAAGTAATTCGGGCGAGTTTCCGATTCTTTGAGCCAAGCGAGTCTAGCGGTCTTTCCGTCTGCAGTGTACTTAAGAACCTTGCCTAAAAACACACTGGGGCGTTCGCAAGTAGCATCGGCCGTGACGAGTGCGCAAATTTCTCCCGGTGAGGGCAGTTCGTCGACGTCCGAGCTTTCTTCCTCGTCTATGACTTCGGCCTTTGAGGTACTGGGAGGTTCGTCCAAGATGAAATTGACTGCTGATCTGTTTAAATAGCGCATAGCTACCGACCTGCGCTCAAACTCAGTACGACGATCGAAAATTTCAATTTGGGCTCTTAAACTGTGCTTGCAAACACGCGCAAGCGATTCCGCTAGTCTTCCATCGGAACTCTCTTGCGAAGAACGAAAGTGCTCAACGAGAGCGTCTCATTTCGTTAATTGCGCAGGGAAAGCCCAGATTTTCGGTAAAGACTTGTGGCAGATACTTTGAAAAGCTTCCAGATATCAATATTTTCGCAAGAAAATCGAACACCTGGGTCAATGTTGAATTGAAACATAAAAACTATTCTTGGAACATTCCAAATTTTGGTGAAAATGCAAATAATTGATAGAGAGCAGCAAAATTATTGTCTGAAAGATTTCACGTTTGAGAGGTTCAGTTTGTAGCATATACAGCATATACAGCTGAGCCGTTAGAAACGAAGCATATAGAGCCAAGCGGTAAAGTGGTCCATGGCACAAAAAGGCAGGTTTCAATTATGTCCATTGTGGCTCCACTGAAAGGATACGTTTATTTTAATGCTGTTTATGCCACTGCAGGTAGTAATAGAAAATAATACCAGTTGGATGAATACTCGAGAGTAAGCAGTTCTCTAATTTATCAAATTTACTATCTATTTTTTTCTCTATTTACTCTCTTTATTTACTCTACTCTCATCTATTTACTCTCCAAACTTTACAGTATGTGATCAGTATCCCTTAGAATATATACTCGAAGACAGGATTTTTGCTCAAAAACGAATTCGCGTTGTCATCTTCAGAACCTTTTGTTCTGCTTTGCTTCTATGAACGCGGGTCGATAAACGGTACAGCATTTGTATCAAATACGTATTCTGGATCATTTCGAACCTATTTAACACATCTTTTTCCAAGCCGCTAGCGATGCACACATCAAAAATTTACTTTTCTCTTTGCGTTAACTTTGGGCACAAGTCGTGAAATGTTTTCTTATCGCAAGAGAACTAATAGATTGGAAGTCCGGTGAGCGGATTTCACCGTGCAGCCACGTCATATACATGTAATTTGTTGAATTTTAAGCCAAAATCTACATTTCTTGAATCAGTTTTTCACTCTCTCGTTGCCTTATATTTATTATATTTGAGACCCCAAAACGTTCAAATCACGTTTACCGCTGATTTCACCGATTTTTCATATCCAAAACACGTTCATACAAAGCCTTTCAAACTTTGTTCGAGTCACGTAGGGGGTCTATCTATTCAAAGCGCGTTTAGATTGTCTTAAAGTGTTCAAGTGCTTAAGTATTTAGTTCAATTATTTATAGGAAATTTGCTTTGATTCCGAGATCAATATTGATCGCTTTAAGTTCGTAGTCTCGATAAAGTCAGTACCCTTGCTCCATGCAATCAGTGACGCATACATTATTTAATTGGCGGCAAACTTTAACATTCGTGCATTTTGCAAAGAATCCGTGCGGAGCAACTTTTGGCAAAATCTCACTTTTCCGCACACCAGATCACAAAATCGTCGTACTGGTCACAAATTATCGCCAAATCGGGAAAACAGTGCGATTTCTATGAAAATGCACAAAACGCACGTTTGGGGCCGTGCGGAGCAAGTTTTGGCAAAATTTCACTTTTCCGCATACCAGATCTCAAAATCGTCGTACTGGTCTCAAATCAACGCCAAATCGGGAAAACAGTGCGATTTCCAAAAAAAGTGCACAAAGCGCACGTTTGGGCCGTGCGGAGCAAGTTTTGGCAAAATCTCACTTTACCGCATACCAGATCTCAAAATCGTCGTCCTGGTCACAAATCAACGCCAAATAGGGAAAACAGTGCGATTTCTAAGAAAATTGCACAAAACGCACCTTTGGGGCCGTGCGGAGCAAGTTTTGGCAAAATTTCACTTTTCCGCCGACCAGATCTGAAAATCGTGCTACTTGTCTCAAATCAATGCGGAGCAACTTTTGGCAAAATCTCACTTTTCCGCACACCAGATCTCAAAATCGTCGTACTGGTCTCAAATCAACGCCAAATCGGGAAAACAGTGCCATTTCTAAGAAAAGTGCACAAAACGCACGTTTGGGGCCGTGCGGAGCAAGTTTTGGAAAAATCTGACTTTTCCGTATACCAGATCTCAAAATCGTCGTACTGATCACACATCTACGCCAAATCGGGAAGACAGTGCGATTCCTAAGAAAAGTGCACAAAACGCACATTTGGGGCCGTGCGGACCAAGTTTTGGCAAAATCTCACTTTTCCGCACACCAGATCTCAAAATCGTCCTACTGGTCTCAAATGAACGCCAAATCAGGAAAACAGTGCGATTTCTAAGAAAAGTGCTCAAAAGGCACGTTTGGGGCCGTGCGGAGCAAGTTTTGGCAAAATCTCACTTTACCACATACCAGATCTCAAAATCGTGGCACTGGTCTCAAATCTACGCCAAATCGGGAGAAGAGTGCGATTTCTAAGAAAAGTGCACAAAACGCACGTTTGGGGCCGTGCGGACCAAGTTTTGGCAAAATCTCAGTTTTCCGAACACCAGATCTCAAAATCGTCGTACTGGTCTCAAATCAACGCCAAGTCGGGAAAACAGTGCAATTTGTAAGAAAGGTGCACAAAACGCACGTTTGGGGCCGTGTGAAGCAACTTTTGGCAAAATCTAAGTTTTCCGCACCCCAGATCCAAAAATCGTCGTACTGGTCTCAAATCAACGCGAAATCGGGAAAACAGTCCGATTTCTAGGAAAAGAGCACAAAACGTACGTTTGGGGCCGTGAGGAGCAAGTTTCGTTAAAATCTCAATTTTCCGCACACCAGATCTCAAAGTCGTCGTACTGGTCTCAAATCAACGCCAAATCGGGAAAACAGTGCGATTTCTAAGAAAAGTGCACAAAACGCACGTTTGGGGCCGTGTTGAGCAAGTTTTGGGACAATCTCACTTTTCCGCATACCAGATCTCAAAATCGTCGTACTGGTCACAAATCAACACCAAATCGGGAAAACAGTGCGATTTCTAAGAAATGTGCACAAAGCCCACGTTTGGGGCTGTGCGGAGCAAGTTTTGGCAAAATCTCACTTTTCCGCACACCAGATCTGAAAATCGTGGTACTTGTCTCAAATCAACGCCAAATCGGGAAAACTGTGCCATTTCTAAGAAAAGTGCACAAAACGCAGGTTTGGGGCCGTGTTGAGCAAGTTTTGGCAAAATCTCACTTTTCCGAACACCAGATCTCAAAATCGTCGTACTGGTCTTAAATCAACGCCAAATCAGGAAAACAGTGCGATTTCCAAAAAAAGTGCACAAAGCGCACGTTTGGGGCCGTGCGGAGCAAGTTTTTGCAAAATCTCATTTTTCCGCACACCAGAACTGAAAATCGTCGTCCTGGTCACAAATGAACGCCAAATCGGGAAAACAGTGCGATTTCTAAGAAAAGTGCACAAAACGCACGTTTGGGGCCGTGCGGACCAAGTTTTGGCAAAATCTCACTTTTCCGCACACCAGATCTCAAAGTCGTCGTACTGGTCTCAAATCAACGCCAAATCGGGAAAACAGTGCGATTTCTAAGAAAAGTGCACAAAACGCACGTTTGGGGCCGTGTAGAGCAAGTTTTGGCAAAATCTCACTTTTCCGCACACCAGATCTCAAAATCATCGTACTGGTCACAAATCAACGCCAAATCGGGAAAACAGTGCGATTACTAAGAAAAGTGCACCAAACGCACGATTAGGGCCGTACGGAGCAAGTTTTGGCAAAACCTCACTTTTCCGCACACCAGATCTCAAAATCGTCGTACTGGTCTCAAATCAACGCCAAATCGGGAAAACAGTGCGATTTCTAAGAAAACAGCACAAAACGCCCGTTTAACGCCGTGCGGAGCAAGTTTTAGCAAAATCTCACTTTTCCGCACACCAGTTCTCAGAATCGTTGCACTAGTCTCAAACCAATACCAAATCGAGAAAACAGTGCGGTTTCTAAGAAAAGTGCACAAAACGCACGTTTGTGGCCGTGCGGACCAAGTTTTGGCAAAATCTCACTTTTCCGCACTCCAGATCTCAAAATCGTCGTACTGGTCTCAAATCAACGCCAAATCGGTAAAACAGTGCGATTTCTAAGAAAAGTGCATATTAATATTTCTGTTATTTCCATGTTATATCGCCAAACGCCATAAAACAACTTTATTCGATAAAACGATTCTGTAGAGCAAAACAAAAGTAATTGTTTGGAGATAAAGTGCAGGATTGCAAGTATCGAAATGGATTACAATTTAGTTTGAAATCAACGTTGCCCTTCTTTGTTTCACAAGCACTGTCATTCGTGGCGTTTCTCTCAAACCAAAATGCGTGCGTTATAACCGCTCAGATATCTGAGACGATATCTGAGATATCTCTATGAAAAGTGCACAAAACGCACGTTTGGGGCCGTGTGGAGCACGTTTTGGCAAAATTTCCGGTATTATCGGTATTAGTTGTCGCCCTTCGTATATGCTCATTTCATAAATGAATACTGATGACAATGTTCAGGTAAAATAGTAAAATTTCTTTTCGCTTTTTTCCACGTTAGATCTCCAAATGCCACAAAAGATACAATTTAGTTCGATAAAAAGATTCTGTAGAGCAAAACAAAAGTAATTGTTTGGAGATAAAGTGCAGGATTGCAAGGATAAAAGTGGATTACAGTTTAGTTTCAAATCAACCTTGGCTTTCCTTGTTTCAGAAGCACTGTCAAACGTGGAGTTTATCTCAACCAACAGTGTGCGTTATAACCGCCCCGTCTATTTTGACCTTCTTCACTTAGTTACATTTGCTTAGTTAATGTTTGTGAGATGGAGAAATAAATTGTTTATTCGTCTTAACTTTTGAGTCATCTGTTGGCTCCTAAGGTGCAATTACTGATGCAGAAACCTTAGGCGGTCTCTTCGTGAATATTTCGGGTATCTTCGGTATCAGTCGTCGCTCTTCGTATACTCATTTCATAAATAAATACTGATGACACTGTTCCGCCAAAATAGTAAAACTTCTTTTCGCTTATTTCCACGTTATATTGCTAAATGCCACAAAATATGCAACTTAATTCGATAAAACGATTCTGTAGAGCAAAACAAAAGTAATTGTTTGGAGATGAACTGCAGGATTGCAAGTATTGAAATGGATTACAGTTTAGTTTGAAATCAACGTTGCCCTTCTTTGTTTCAGAAGCACTGTCAATCGTGGCGTTTATCTCAAACCAAAATGCGTGCGTTATAACCGCTCAGTCTAGTTTGACTTTCTTCTCTTAGTTGTATTTGCTTAGTTAATGTTTGTGAGACGGAGAAATAAATTGTTTATTCGACTTAACTTTTGAGTTATCTGTTGGCTCCTAAGGTGCAATTACTGATGCAGAAACCTTAGGCGGCCTCTTCGTGAATATTTCGGGTATCTTCGGTATCAGTTGTCGCTCTTCGTATACTCATTTCATAAATGAATACTCATGACACTGTACCGCTAAAATAGTAAAACTTCTTTTCGCTTATTTCCACGTTATATTGCTAAATGCTACAAAATATGCAACTTAGTTCGATAAAACGATTCTATAGAGCAAAACAAAAGTAATTGTTTGGAGATAAAGTGCAGGATTGCAAGCGTGAAGTGGACTACAGTTTAGTTTGAAATCAAAGCTGTACTTCTTTGTTTGAGAAGCACTATCAAACGTAGCGTTTATCTCAAACCAACGTGCATGAGTTTTAACCGCTCCGTCTATTTTGAGATTCTTCACTTAATTGCATTTGCTTAGCTAATGTTTGTGAGATGGAGAAATAAATTGTTTATTTGTCATATCCTTTCAGTCGTCTGTTGGCTAGTAAGGTGCAATTATTGATGCAGAAACCTTACGCAGCCTCCTCGAGAATCTTTCGGGTATCTTCAGTATCAGTCGTCGCTCTTCGTTTGCTTTGTTTCAGAAGCACTGTCAATCGTGTCATTTATCTCAAGCCAAAATGCATGCGTTATAACCGCTCCGTCTATTTTGAGCTTCTTCACTTAGTTGCATTTGCTTACTTAATGTTTGTGAGATGGAGAAATAAATTCTTTATCCGTAATAACGTTTGAGTCATCTGTTGGCTTCTAAGGTGCAAATATTGATACAGAAACCTTACGTTGCCTCTACGTGAATATTTCGGATATCTTCGGTATCAGTCGTCGCTCTTCGTATGTACTTGTTTCATTAATGAATACCGATAACACTGTCCCGCCGAAATAGTAAAATTTCTCTTCTGTTATTTTCATGTTATATCGCCAAACGCCATAAAATATACAACTTTATTCGATAAAACGATTCTGTAGAGCTAAACAAAAGTAATTGTTTGGAGATAAAGTGCAGGATTGCAAGTATTGAAATGGATTACAATTTAGTTTGAAATCAACGTTGCCCTTCTTTGTTTCAGAAGCACTGTCAATCGTGGCGTTTATAACAAACCAAAATGCGTGCGTTATAACCGCTCAGTCAATTTTGACTTTCTTCTCTTAGTTGTATTTGCTTAGTTAATGTTTGAGAGACGGAGAAATAAATTGTTTATTCGACTTAACTTTTGAGTTACCTGTTGGGTCCTAAAGTGCAATTATTGATACAGAAAACTTACGCAGCCTCTTCGTGAATATTTCGGGTATCTTCGGTATCAGTCGTCGCTCTTCGTATGTACTTATTTCATTAATGAATACTGATGACACTGTCCTGCCAAAATAGTAAAATTTCTCTTCGGTTATTTCCATGTTATATCGCCAAATGCCATAAAATATACAACTTAGTTCTATAAAACGATTCTGTAGAGCAAAACAAAAGTAACTGTTTGGAGATAAAGTGCAGGATTACAAGTATTGAAATGGATTACAGTTTAGTTTGAAATCAACGTTGCCCTTCTTTGTTTGAAAAGCACTATCAATCGTGGCGTTTATCTCAAACCAAAATGCTTGTGTTATAACCGCTCAGTCTATTTTGACTTTCTTCTCTTAGTTGTATTTGCTTAGTTAATGTTTGTGAGACGGAGAAATAAATTGTTTATTCGACTTAACTTTTGAGTTATCTGTTGGCTCCTCAGGTGCAATTATTGATACAGAAACCTTACGCAGCCTCTTCGTGAATATTTCGGGTATCTTCGGTATCAGTCCTCGCTCTTCGTATATACTCATTTCATTAATGAATACTGATGACACTCTTCCGCCAAAATAGTAAAATTTCTCTTCGCTTATTTCCACGTTATATCGCCAAATGCCACAAAATATACAACTTAGTTCGATAAAAAGATTCTACAGAGGGAAACAAAAGTTAATATTTGGAGATAAAGTGCACGATTGCAAGGATTGAAGTGGATTACAGTTTAGTTTCAAATCAACATTGCCCTTCTTTGTTTGAGAAGCACTGTCAAGCGTGGCATTTATCTCAAACCAAAATGCGAGCGTTATAACCGCTCCGTCTATTTTCAGCTTCTTCCCTTAGTTGCATTTGCTTAGTTAATGTTTGTGAGATGGAGAAATAAATTGTTTAAACTGTAGTTGTACATTGAAGAAGAAAGGAAAAATGGTCATTTAAACAAAGTCTAACATAGACCGCGGTTTAAGAAAATTAATGGACCTCCCTACCGAGTTGGCTATTTCGAAGATGGAAATATTTGTTCTAGTCTCCGCCATATAGTTTCTTGACATTGTTTGTAGTGAATAGCGTTTAAATATTAGGGTTAGCCAGGTTGAAATTGGCCGGGTAAGACCGCGGTTTTATTAAACACCGTCCAAACTTTGTTTAAATAACCGGCCCTCAGAGATTCGCGAAATTCTTAAGTAGAATGTAAAATCATTTGTCGCGTAAACTCGCTAATGTGTGCAAGTGAACCCAAAATAGATAGTTCAAGGGGCTATGTCACCATTTATAGTGTTACTTTTAAAAGCCAAAAGACATATTTGAATCAGTGAAAAAAAATAAGGTTACAAGTTTTGTTTCACTAGTTCTTCTACTAGTACTCTAGGAGTAATCATAAGTGTCTTGGGCTGCAGATGGCCAGGATGGAAATCTCGAAGAACTGAGGCTAATTCTTTCAAGTTTGTCGCTTCTGTCTTGGAAAAACATAGCTAAAACTCAGATTATGGTTTATTTTTGCTTCGAAAATTCACTTGATATCTGCTCTATAAGCATTTCATGTACGACAAAGGTACTTAGTTCTAATTTGAGGCAGTTTTCACCAAAATACCTGAAAACCACCATGACATAGCTCCGTTGAACAATCGCTGAATTCAAGAGAGGCTTTTCAGGAAAGAGACATTTCACGCTTAATCTGTTGAACGGATTAGAAGAACAAGTGTTGCTCTTATGAATGGTCCTTATCAAAATTTGGCATTAAATCTGAACTCAGCCCTTCTTAACTAATGCGTTGTGTTCGTTCCTTAGCTGTTCGAAGCTCGTACGTTCCGTCGAGTCGATGGAAAGTGACATCTACAGGGTAGATTAGAGCATTGACTTTCTCTTCCCACACGTCATACCCTGTTTGAAACTGGAAGTAATTCGGGCGAGTTTCCGATTCTTTGAGCCAAGCGACTCGAGCGGTCTTTCCGTCTGCAGTGTACTTAAGACCCTTGCCTAAAAACACACTGGGGCGTTCGCAAGTAGCATCGGTCGTGACAAGTGCGTTTGTGGCCGTGCGGACCAAGTTTTGGCAAAATCTCACTTTTCCGCACACCAGATCTCAAAATCGTCGTACTGGTCTCAAATCAACGCCAAATCCGGAAAACAGTGCGATTTCTAAGAAAAGTGCACAAAACGCACGTTTGGGGCCGTGTGGAGCAACTTTTGTCGAAATCTCACTTTTCCGCACAACATATCTCAAAATCGTCGTACTGGTCTCAAATCAACGCCAAATCGGGAAAACAGTGCGGTTTCTAAGAAAAGTGCACAAAACGCACGTTTGGGGCCGTGCGGAGCAACTTTTGGCAAAATCTCACTTTTCCGCACACCAGATCTCAAAATCGTCGAACTGGTTTCAAATCAACGCCAAATCGGGAAAACAGTGCGATTACTAAAAAAAGTGCACCAAACGCACGATTAGGGCCGTGCGGAGCAAGTTTTGTGAAAACCTCACTTTTCGGCACACCAGATCTCAAAATCGTCGAACTGGTTTCAAATCAACGCGAAATCGGGAAAACAGTGGGATTTCTAAGAAATGTGCACAAAACGCACGTTTGGGGCTGTGCTGAGCAAGTTTTGGCAAAATCTCACTTTTACGCACACCAGATCTGAAAATCGTGGTACTTGTCTCAAATCAACGCCAAATCGGAAAAACAGTGCGATTTCTAAGAAATGTGCACAAAACGCACGTTTGGGGCTGTGCGTAGCAAGTTTTGGCAAAATCTCACTTTTCCGCATACCAGATCTCAAAATCGTCGTACTGGTCTCAAATCAGCGCCAAATCGGGAAAACAGTGCGATTTCTAAGAAATGCGCACAAAACGCACGTTTGGGGCTGTGCTGAGCAAGTTTTGGCAAAATCTCACTTTTACGCACACCAGATCTGAAAATCGTGGTACTTGTCTCAAATCAACGCCAAATCGGAAAAACAGTGCGATTTGTAAGAAAAGTGCACAAAACGCACGTTTGTGGCCGTGCGGAGCAAGTTTTGGCAAAATCTCACTTTTCCGCACAACAGATCTCAAAGTCGTCGTACTGGTCTCAAATCAACGCCAAATCGGGAAAACAGTGCGATTACTAAAAAAAGTGCACCAAACGCACGATTAGGGCCGTGCGGAGAGAGTTTTGGCAAAACCTCACTTTTCGGCACACCAGATCTCAAAATCGTCGTACTGGTGCGATTTCTAAGAAAAGTGCACAAAACGCACGTTTGGGGCCGTGCGGAGCAAGTTTTGGCAAAATCTCACTTTTCCGAACCCCAGATCTCAAAATTGTCGTACTGGTCTCAAATCAACGCCAAATCGGGAAAACAGTGCCATTTCTAAGAAAAGTGCACAAAACGCACGTTTGGGGCCGTGCGGACCAAGTTTTGGCAAAATCTCACTTTTCCGAACCCCAGATCTCAAAATTGTCGTACTGGTCTCTAATCAACGCCAAATTGGGAAAACAGTGCGATTTCTAAGAAAAGTGCACAAAACGCACGTTTGGGGCCGTGTGGAGTACGTTTTGGCAAAATTTCCGGTATTATCGGTATTAGTTCTCGCCCTTCGTATGTGCTCATTTCATAAATGAATACTGATGACAATGTTCAGGCAAAATAGTAAAATTTCTTTTCGCTTTTTTCCACGTTAGATCTCCAAATGCCACAAAAGATACAATTTAGTTCGATAAAAAGATTCTGTAGAGCAAAACAAAAGTAATTGTTTGGAGATAAAGTGCAGGATTGCAAGTATTGAAATGGATTACAGTTTAGTTTGAAATCAACGTTGCCCTTCTTTGTTTGAAAAGCACTATCAATCGTGGCGTTTATCTCAAACCAAAATGCGTGCGTTATAACCGCTCAGTCTATTTTGACTTTCTTCTCTTAGTTGTATTTGCTTAGTTAATGTTTGTGAGACGGAGAAATAAATCGTTTATTCGACTTAACTTTTGAGTTATCTGTTGGCTCCTCAGGTGCAATTATTGATACAGAAACCTTACGCAGCCTCTTCGTGAATATTTCGGGTATCTTCGGTATCAGTCCTCGCTCTTCGTATATACTCATTTCATTAATGAATACTGATGACACTCTTCCGTCAAAATATTAAAATTTCTCTTCGCTTATTTCCACGTTATATCGCCAAATGCCACAAAATATACAACTTAATTCGATAAAATGATTCTACAGAGGGAAACAAAAGTAATTATTTGGAGATAAAGTGCACGATTGCAAGGATTGAAGTGGATTACAGTTTAGTTTCAAATCAACGTTGCCCTTCTTTGTTTGAGAAGCACTGTCAATCGTGGCATTTATCTCAAACCAAAATGCGTGCGTTATAACCGCTCCGTCTATTTTCAGCTTCTTCCCTTAGTTGCATTTGCTTAGTTTATGTTTGTGAGATGGAGAAATAAATTGTTTAAACTGTAGTTGTACACTGATGAAGAAAGGAAAAATGCTCATTTAAACAAAGTCTAAATTAGACCGCGGTTTAAGAAAATTAATGGACCTCCCTACCGAGTTGGCTATTTCGAAGATGGAAATATTTTTTCTAGTCTCCGCCATATAGTTTCTTGACATTGTTTGTAGTGAATAGCGTTTAAATATTAGGGTTAGCCAGGTTGAAATTGGCCGGGTAAGACCGCGGTTTTATTAAACACCGTCCAAACTTTGTTGAAATAACCGGCCCTCAGAGATTCGCGAAATTCTTAAGTAGAATGTAAAATCATTTGTCGCGTAAACTCGCTAATGTGTGCAAGTGAACCCAAAATAGATAGTTCAAGGGGCTATGTCACCATTTATAGTGTTACTTTTAAAAGCCAAAAGACATATTGGTATCAGTGAAAAAAAATAAGGTTGCAAGTTTTGTTTCACTAGTTCTTCTACTAGTACTCTAGGAGTAATCATAAGTGTCTTGGGCTGCAGATGGCCAGGATGGAAATCTCGAAGAACTGAGGCTAATTCTTTCAAGTTTGTCGCTTCTGTCTTGGAAAAACAAAGCTAAAACTCAGATTATGGTTTATTTTTGCTTCGAAAATTCACTTGATATCTGCTCCTATAAGCATTTCATGTACGACAAAGGTACTTAGTTCTAATTTGAGGCAGTTTTCACCAAAATACCTGAAAACCACCGTGACATATCTCCGTTGAACAATCGCTGAATTCAAGAAAGGCGTTTCAGGAAAGAGACATTTCGCGCTTAATCTGTTGAACGGATTAGAAGAACAAGTGTTGCTCTTATGAATGGTCCTTATCAAAATTTGGCATTAAATCTGCACTCAGCCCTTCTTAACTAATGCGTTGTGTTCGTTCCTTAGCTGTTGGAAGCTCGTACGTTCCGTCGAGTCGATGGAAAGTGACATCTACAGGGTAGATTAGAGCATTGACTTTCTCTTCCCACACGTCATACCCTGTTTGAAACTGGAAGTAATTCGGGGAGTTTCCGATTCTTCGTCTGCAGTATACTTAAGAACCTTGCCTAAAAACACACTGGGGCGTTCGCAAGTAGCATTGGCCGTGACGAGTGCGTAAATTTCTCCCGGTGACGGTAGTTCGTCGACGTCCGAGCTTTCTTCCTCGTCGCTGACTTCGGCCTTTGAGGTACTGGGAGGTTCGTCCAAGATGAAATTGACTGCTGATCTGTTTAAATAGCGCATAGCTACCGACATGCGCTCAAACTCAGTACGACGATCGAAAATTTCAATTTGGGCTCTTAAACTGTGCTTGCAAACACGCGCAAGCGATTCCGCTAGTCTTCCATCGGAACTCTCTGGCGAAGAACGAAAGTGCTCAACGAGAGCGTCTCATTTCGTTAATTGCGCAGGGAAAGCCCAGATTTTCGGTAAAGACTTGCGCAGATACTTTGAAAAGCTCCCAGATATCAATATTTTCGCAAGAAAATCGAACACCTGGGTCAATGTTGAATTGAAACATAAAAACTATTCTTGGAACATTCCAAATTTTGGTGAAAATGCAAATAATTGATAGAGAGCAGCAAAATTATTGTCTGTAAGATTTCACGTTTGAGAGGTTCAGTTTGTAGCATATACAGCATATACAGCTGAGCCGTTAGAAACGAAGCATATAGAGCCAAGCGGTAAAGTGGTCCATGGCACAAAAAGGCAGGTTTCAATTATGTCCATTGTGGCTCCACTGAAAGGATACGTTTATTTTAATGCTGTTTATGCCACTGCAGGTAGTAATAGAAAATAATACCAGTTGGATGAATACTCGAGAGTAAGCAGTTCTCTAATTTATCAAATTTACTATCTATTTACTCTCTATTTACTTTCTTTATTTACTCTACTCTCATCTATTTACTCTCCAAACTTTACAGTATGTGATCAATATCCCTTAGAATATATACTCGTAGACAGGATTTTTGCTCAAAAACGAATTCGCGTTGTCATCTTCAGAACCTTTTGTTCTGCCTTGCTTGTATGAACGCGGGTCGATAAACGGTACAGCATTTGTATCAAATACGTATTCTGGATCATTTCGAACCTATTTAACACATCTTTCTCCAAGCCGCTAGCGATGCACACATCAAAAATTTACTTTTCTCTTTGCGTTAACTTTGGACACAAGTCGTGAAATGTTTTCTTATCGCACGAGAACTAATAGATTGGAAGTCTGGTGAGCGGATTTCACCGTGCAGCCACGTCATATACATGTAATTTGTTGAATTTTAAGCCAAAATCTACATTTCTTGAATCAGTTTTTCACTCTCTCATTGCCTTATATTTATTATATTTGAAGCCCCAAAACGTTCAAATCACGTTTACTGCTGATTTCACCGATTTTTCATATCCAAAACACGTTCATACAAAGCCTTTCAAACTTTGTTCGAGTCACCTAGGGGGTCTATCTATTCAAAGCGCGTTTAGATTGGCTTAAAGTGTTAAATATTTAAGCGAGAAAATGTTCAAGTGCTTAAGTATTTAGTTCAATTATTTCTAGGAAATTTGCTTTGATTCCGAGAAAAATATTCATCGCTTTAAGTTCTTAGTCTCGGTAAAGTCAGTACCCTTGCTCCATGCAATCATTGACGCATACATTATTTAATTGGCGGCAAACTTTAACATTCGTGCATTTTGCAAAGAATCCGTGTGGAGCAACTTTTGGCAAAATCTCACTTTTCCGCACACCAGATCTCAAAATCGTCGTACTGGTCTCAAATCAACGCCAAATCGGGAAAACAGTGCGATTTTTAAGAAAAGTGCACAAAACGCACGTTTGGGACCGTGCGGAGCAAGTTTTGGCAAAATCTCACTTTTCCGCATACCAGATCTCAAAATCGTCGTACTGGTCTCAAATCAACGCCAAATCGGGAAAACAGTGCGATTTTTAAGAAAAGTGCACAAAACGCACGTTTGGGACCGTGCGGAGCAAGTTTTGGCAAAATCTCATTTTTCCGCACACCAAAACTGAAAATCGTCGTCCTGGTCACAAATCAACGCCAAATCAGGAAAACAGTGCGATTTCTAAGAAAAGTGCACAAAACGCACTTTTGGGGCCAGGCGGAGCAAGTTTTGGCAAAATTTCACTTTTCCGCACACCAGATCTGAAAATCGTGGTACTTGTCTCAAATCAACGCCAAATCGGGAAAACAGTGCGATTTTTAAGAAAAGTGCACAAAACGCACGTTTGGGACCATGCGGAGCAAGTTTTGGCAAAATCTCATTTTTCCGCACACCAGATCTCAAAATCGGCGTACTTGTCTCAAATCAACGCCAAATCGGGAAAATAGTGCGATTTCTAAGAAAAGTGCACAAAAGGCACGTTTGGGGCCGTGAGGAGCAAGTTTGGGCAAAATCTCACCCTTCCGCATACCAGATCTCAAAATCGTCGTACTGGTCTCAAATCAACGCCCAATCGGGAAATCAGTGCGTTTTCTAAGAAAAGTTCAAAAAACGCACGTTTGGGGCCGTGGGGAGCAAGTTTTGGCAAAATCTCACTTTTCCGAACCCCAGATCTCAAAATCGTCGTACTGGTCTCAAATCAACGCCAAATCGGGAAAACAGTGCGATTTCCAAGAAAAGTGCACAAAGCGCACGTTTGGGGCCGTGCGGAGCAAGTTTTGGCAAAATCTCACTTTTCCGCACACCAGATCTCAAAATCGTCGTACTGGTCTCAAATCAACGCCAAATCGGGAAAACAGTGCGATTTTTAAGAAAAGCGCACGAAACGTACGTTTGGGGCTGCGCCGAGGAAGTTTTGGCAAAATCTCACTTTTCCGCACACCAGATCTCAAAATCGTGGTATTTGTCTCAAAGCAACGCCAAATCGGGAAAACAGTGCGATTTCTAAGAAAAGTGCACAAAACGCACGTTTGGGTCCGTGCGGAGCAAGTTTTCGCAAAATCTCACTTTTCAGCACACCAGATCTCTAAATCGTCGTACTGGTCTCAAATCAACGCCAAATCGGGAAAACAGTGCGATTTCTAAGAAAAGTGCACAAAACGCACGTTTGGGGCCGTGTGGAGCACGTTTTGGCAAAATTTCCGGTATTATCGGTATTAGTTGTCGCCCTTCGTATATGCTCATTTCATAAATGAATACTGATGACAATGTTCAGGCAAAATAGTAAAATTTCTTTTCGCTTTTTTCCACGTTAGATCTCCAAATGCCACAAAAGATACAATTTAGTTCGATAAAAAGATTCTGTAGAGCAAAACAAAAGTAATTGTTTGGAGATAAAGTGCAGGATTGCAAGGATAGAAGTGGATGACAGTTTAGTTTCAAATCAACCTTGGCTTTCTTTGTTTCAGAAGCACTGTCAAACGTGGAGTTTGACAGTCGTCGCTCTTCGTATACTCATTTCATAAATGAATACTGATGACACTGTTCCGCTAAAAATAGTAAAACTTCTTTTCGCTTATTTCCACGTTATATTGCTAAATGCCACAAAATATGCAACTTAGTTCTATAAAACGATTCTATAGAGCAAAACCAAAGTAATTGTTTGGAGATAAAGTGCAGGATTGCAAGGGTGAAGTGGACTACAGTTTAGTTTGAAATCAAAGCTATACTTCTTTGTTTGAGAAGCACTGTCAAACATAGCGTTTATCTCAAACCAACGTGCATGAGTTATAACCGCTCTGTCTATTTTGAGATTCTTCACTTAATTGCATTTGCTTAGCTAATGTTTGTGAGATGGAGAAATAAATTGTTTATTCGTTAGAACTTTTCAGTCGTCTGTTGGCTACTAAGGTGCAATTATTGATGCAGAAACCTTACGCAGCCTCCTCGTGAATCTTTCGGGTATCTTCGGTATCAGTCGTCGCTCTTCGTTTGCTTTGTTTCAGAAGCACTGTCAATCGTGTCATTTATCTCAAGCCAAAATGCGTGCGTTATAACCGCTCCGTCTATTTTGAGCTTCTGCACTTAGTTGCATTTGCTTACTTAATGTTTGTGAGATGGAGAAATAAATTCTTTATCCGTAATAACGTTTGAGTCATCTGTTGGCTTCTAAGGTGCAAATATTGATACAGAAACCTTACGCAGCCTCTTCGCGAATATTTCGGATATTTTCGGTATCAGTTGTCGCTATTCGTATGTACTTGTTTCATTAATGATTACTGATGACACTGTCCCGCCGAAATAGTAAAATTTATCTTGTGTTATTTCCATGTTATATCGCCAAACGCCATAAAATATACAACTTTATTCGATAAAACGATTCTGTAGAGCAAAACAAAAGTAATTGTTTGGAGATAAAGTGCAGGATTGCAAGTATTGAAATGGATTACAGTTTAGTTTGAAATCAACGCTGCCCTTCTTTGTTTCAGAAGCACTGTCAATCGTGGCGTTTATCTCAAACCAAAATGCGTGCGTTATAACCGCTCATTCTATTTTGACTTTCTTCTCTTAGTTGTATTTGCTTAGTTAATGTTTGAGAGACGGAGAAATAAATTGTTTATTCGACTTAACTTTTGAGTTATCTGTTGGGTCCTCAAGTGCAATTATTGATACAGAAACCTTACGCAGCCTCTTCGTGAATATTTCGGGTATCTTCGGTATCAGTCGTCGCTCTTCGTATGGTCTTATTTCATTAATGAATACTGATGACACTGTCCCGCCAAAATAGTAAAATTTCTCTTCGGTTATTTCCATGTTATATCGCCAAATGCCATAAAATATACAACTTAGTTCGACAAAGCGATTCTGTAGAGCAAAACAAAAGTAACTGTTTGGAGATAAAGTGCAGGATTGCAAGTATTGAAATGGATTACAGTTTAGTTTGAAATCAACGTTGCCCTTCTTTGTTTGAAAAGCACTATCAATCGTGGCGTTTATCTCAAACCAAAATGCGTGCGTTATAACCGCTCAGTCTATTTTGACTTTCTTCTCTTAGTTGTATTTGCTTAGTTAATGTTTGTGAGACGGAGAAATAAATCGTTTATTCGACTTAACTTTTGAGTTATCTGTTGGCTCCTCAGGTGCAATTATTGATACAGAAACCTTACGCAGCCTCTTCGTGAATATTTCGGGTATCTTCGGTATCAGTCCTCGCTCTTCGTATATACTCATTTCATTAATGAATACTGATGACACTCTTCCGCCAAAATAGTAAAATTTCTCTTCGCTTATTTCCACGTTATATCGCCAAATGCCACAAAATATACAACTTAGTTCGATAAAAAGATTCTACAGAGGGAAACAAAAGTAATTATTTGGAGATAAAGTGCACGATTGCAAGGATTGAAGTGGATTACAGTTTAGTTTCAAATCAACGTTGCCCTTCTTTGTTTGAGAAGCACTGTCAATCGTGGCATTTATCTCAAACCAAAATGCGTGCGTTATAACCGCTCCGTCTATTTTCAGCTTCTTCCCTTAGTTGCATTTGCTTAGTTAGTGTTTGTGAAATGGAGAAATAAATTGTTTAAACTGTAGTTGTACATTGAAGAAGAAAGGAAAAATGGTCATTTAAACAAAGTCTAACTTAGACCGCGGTTTAAGAAAATTAATGGACCTCCCTACCGAGTTGGCTATTTCGAAGATGGAAATATTTTTTCTAGTCTCCGCCATATAGTTTCTTGACATTGTTTGTAGTGAATAGCGTTTAAATATTAGGGTTAGCCAGGTTGAAATTGGCCGGGTAAGACCGCGGTTTTATTAAACACCGTCCAAACTTTGTTGAAATAACCGGCCCTCAGAGATTCGCGAAATTCTTAAGTAGAATGTAAAATCATTTGTCGCGTAAACTCGCTAATGTGTGCAAGTGAACCCAAAATAGATAGTTCAAGGGGCTATGTCACCATTTATAGTGTTACTTTTAAAAGCCAAAAGACATATTTGTATCAGTGAAAAAACATAAGGTTGCAAGTTTTGTTTCACTAGTTCTTCTACTAGTACTCTAGGAGTAATCATAAGTGTCTTGGGCTGCAGATGGCCAGGATGGAAATCTCGAAGAACTGAGGCTAATTCTTTCAAGTTTGTCGCTTCTGTCTTGGAAAAACATAGCTAAAACTCAGAATATGGTTTATTTTTGCTTCGAAAATTCACTTGATATCTGCTCTATAAGCATTTCATGTACGACAAAGGTACTTAGTTCTAATTTGAGGCAGTTTTCACCAAAATACCTGAAAACCACCATGACATAGCTCCGTTGAACAATCGCTGAATTCAAGAGAGGCGTTTCAGGAAAGAGACATTTCGCGCTTAATCTGTTGAACGGATTAGAAGAACAAGTGTTGCTCTTATGAATGGTCCTTATCAAAATTTGGCATTAAATCTGCACTCAGCCCTTTATAACTAATGCGTTGTGTTCGTTCCTTAGCTGTTCGAAGCTCGTACGTTCCGTCGAGTCGATGGAAAGTGACATCTACAGGGTAGATTAGAGCATTGACTTTCTCTTCCCACACGTCATACCCTGTTTGAAACTGGAAGTAATTCGGGCGAGTTTCCGATTCTTTGAGCCAAGCGAGTCTAGCGGTCTTTCCGTCTGCAGTGTACTTAAGAACCTTGCCTAAAAACACACTGGGGCGTTCGCAAGTAGCATCGGCCGTGACGAGTGCGCAAATTTCTCCCGGTGAGGGCAGTTCGTCGACGTCCGAGCTTTCTTCCTCGTCGATAACTTCGGCTTTTGAGGTACTGGGAGGTTCGTCCAAGATGAAATTGACTGCTGATCTGTGTAAATAGCGCATAGCTACCGACCTGCGCTCAAACTCAGTACGATGATCGAAAATTTCAATTTGGGCTCTTAAACTGTGCTTGCAAACACGCGCAAGCGATTCCGCTAGTCTTCCATCGGAACTCTCTTGCGAAGAACGAAAGTGCTCAACGAGAGCGTCTCATTTCGTTAATTGCGCAGGGAAAGCCCAGATTTTCGGTAAAGACTTGTGGCAGATACTTTGAAAAGCTCCCAGATATCAATATTTTCGCAAGAAAATCGAACACCTGGGTCAATGTTGAATTGAAAACCTAAAAACTATTCTTGGAACATTCCAAATTTTGGTGAAAATGCAAATAATTGATAGAGACCAGCAAAATTATTGTCTGAAAGATTTCACGTTTGAGAGGTTCAGTTTGTAGCATATACAGCATATACAGCTGAGCCGTTAGAAACGAAGCATATAGAGCCAAGCGGTAAAGTGGTCCATGGCACAAAAAGGCAGGTTTCAATTATGTCCATTGTGGCTCCACTGAAAGGATACGTTTATTTTAATGCTGTTTATGCCACTGCAGGTAGTAATAGAAAATAATACCAGTTGGATGAATACTCGAGAGTAAGCAGTTCTCTAATTTATCAAATTTACTATCTATTTACTCTCTATTTACTTTCTTTATTTACTCTACTCTCATCTATTTACTCTCCAAACTTTACAGTATGTGATCAGTATCCCTTAGAATATATACTCGAAGACAGGATTTTTGCTCAAAAACGAATTCGCGTTGTCATCTTCAGAACCTTTTGTTCTGCTTTGCTTGTATGAACGCGGGTCGATAAACGGTACAGCATTTGTATCAAATACGTATTCTGGATCATTTCGAACCTATTTAACACATCTTTTTCCAAGCCGCTAGCGATGCACACATCAAAAATTTACTTTTCTCTTTGCGTTAACTTTGGGCACAAGTCGTGAAATGTTTTCTTATCGCATGAGAACTAATAGATTGGAAGTCCGGTGAGCGGATTTCACCGTGCAGCCACGTCATATACATGTAATTTGTTGAATTTTAGGCCAAAATCTACATTTCTTGAATCAGTTTTTCACTCTCTCATTGCCTTATATTTATTATATTTGAGGCCCCAAAACGTTCAAATCACGTTTACCGCTGATTTCACCGGTTTTTTCATATCCAAAACACGTTCATACAAAGCCTTTCAAACTTTGTTCGAGTCACGTAGGGGGTCTATCTATTCAAAGAGCGTTTAGATTGTCTTAAAGTGTTCAAGTGCTTAAGTATTTAGTTCAATTATTTATAGGAAATTTGCTTTGATTCCGAGATCAATATTGATCGCTTTAAGTTCTTAGTCTCGATAAAGTCAGTACCCTTGCTCCATGCAATCAGTGACGCATACATTATTTAATTGGCGGCAAACTTTAACATTCGTGCATTTTGCAAAGAATCCGTGCGGAGCAACTTTTGGCAAAATTTCACTTTTCCGCACACCAGATCACAAAATCGTCGTACTGGTCTCAAATTATCGCCAAATCGGGAAACAGAGCGATTTCTATGAAAAAACCAAAAACCGCACGTTTGGGGGCGTGCGAAGCAAGTCTTGGAAAAATTTCACTTTTTCGCACACCAGATCTCAAATTCGTGGTACTGGTCTCAAATCAACGCCAAATCGGGAAAACAGTGCGATTTCTATGAAAAGTGCACAAAACGCACGATAAGGGCCGTGCGGAGCAAGTTTTGGCGAAATCTCACTTTTCCGCACACCAGATCTCAAATTCGTGGTACTGGTCTGAAATCAACGACAAATCGGGAAAACAGTGCGATTTCTATGAAAAAAGCACAAAACGCACCTTTGGGGCCGTGCGGAGCAAGTTTTGGCAAAATCTCACTTTTCCGCATACCAGATCTCAAAAATCGTCGTACTGGTCTCAAATCAACGCCAAATCGGGAAAACAGTGCGATTTCCAAAAAAAGTGCACAAAGCGCACGTTTGGGGCCGTGCGGAGCAAGTTTTGGCAAAATCTCACTTTTTCGCACACCAGATCTCAAATTCGTGGTACTGGTCTCAAATCAACGCCAAATCGGGAAAACAGTGCGATTTCTATGAAAAGTGCACAAAACGCACGATAAGGGCCGTGCGGAGCAAGTTTTGGCGATAACTCACTTTTCCGCACACCAGATCTCAAATTCGTGGTACTGGTCTGAAATCAACGCCAAATCGGGAAAACAGTGCGATTTCTATGAAAAAAGCACAAAACGCACCTTTGGGGCCGTGCGGAGCAAGTTTTGGCAAAATCTCACTTTTCCGCATACCAGATCTCAAAAATCGTCGTACTGGTCTCAAATCAACGCCAAATCGGGAAAACAGTGCGATTTCCAAAAAGAGTGCACAAAGCGCACGTTTGGGGCCGTGCGGAGCAAGTTTTGGCAAAATCTCACTTTTTCGCACACCAGATCTCAAATTCGTGGTACTGGTCTCAAATCAACGCCAAATCGGGAAAACAGTGCGATTTCTATGAAAAGTGCACAAAACGCACGATAAGGGCCGTGCGGAGCAAGTTTTGGCGATAACTCACTTTTCCGCACACCAGATCTCAAATTCGTGGTACTGGTCTGAAATCAACGCCAAATCGGGAAAACAGTGCGATTTCTAAGAAAAGTGCACAAAACGCACGTTTGGGGCCGTGCGGAGCAAGTTTTGGCAAAATCTCACTTTTCCGCATACCAGATCTCAAAATCGTCGTACTGGTCTCAAATCAACGCCAAATCAGGAAAACAGTGCGATTTCTAAGAAAAGTGCACAAAACGCACATTTGGGGCCGTGCGGACCAAGTTTTGGCAAAATCTCACTTTTCCGCACACCAGATCTCAAAATCGTCGTACTGGTCTCAAATGAACCCCAAATCGGGAAAACAGTGCGATTTCTAAGAAAAGTGCTCAAAAGGCACGTTTGGGGCCATGCGGAGCAAGTTTTGTAAAAATCTCACTTTTCCGAACACCAGATCTCAAAATCGTGGTACTGGTCTCAAATCTACGCCAAATCGGGAAAAGAGTGCGATTTCTAAGAAAGGTGCACAAAACGCACGTTTGGGACCGTACGGAGCAAGTTTTGGCAAAATCTCACTTTTCCGCACACCAGATCTCAAATTCGTGGTACTGGTCTCAAATCAACGCCAAATCGGGAAAACAGTGCGATTTCTATGAAAAGTGCACAAAACGCACGATAAGGGCCGTGCGGAGCAAGTTTTGGCGAAATCTCACTTTTCCGCACACCAGAACTCAAATTCGTGGTACTGGTCTGAAATCAACGACAAATCGGGAAAACAGTGCGATTTCTATGAAAAAAGCACAAAACGCACCTTTGGGGCCGTGCGGAGCAAGTTTTGGCAAAATCTCACTTTTCCGCATACCAGATCTCAAAAATCGTCGTACTGGTCTCAAATCAACGCCAAATCGCGAAAACAGTGCGATTTCCAAAAAAAGTGCACAAAGCGCACGTTTGGGGCCGTGCGGAGCAAGTTTTGGCAAAATCTCACTTTTTCGCACACCAGATCTCAAATTCGTGGTACTGGTCTCAAATCAACGCCAAATCGGGAAAACAGTGCGATTTCTATGAAAAGTGCACAAAACGCACGATAAGGGCCGTGCGGAGCAAGTTTTGGCGATAACTCACTTTTCCGCACACCAGATCTCAAATTCGTGGTACTGGTCTGAAATCAACGCCAAATCGGGAAAACAGTGCGGTTTTTTAAGAAAAGTGCTTAAAAGGCACGTTTGGGGCCATGCGGAGCAAGTTTTGTAAAAATCTCACTTTTCCGAACACCAGATCTCAAAATCGTGGTACTGGTCTCAAATCTACGCCAAATCGGGAAAAGAGTGCGATTTCTAAGAAAGGTGCACAAAACGCACGTTTGGGACCGTACGGAGCAAGTTTTGGCAAAATCTCACTTTTCCGCACACCAGATCTCAAAATCGTCGTACTGGTCTCAAATCCAACGCCAAATCGGGAAAAGAGTGCGATTTCCAAAAAAAGTGCACGAATCGCACGTTTGGGGCAGTGCGGAGCATGTTTTGGCAAAATCTCACTTTTCCGAACACCAGATCTCAAAATCGTCGTACTGGTCTCAAATGAACGCCAAATCGGGAAAACAGTGCGATTTCTAAGAAAGGTGCACAAAACGCACGTTTGGGACCGTACGGAGAAAGTTTTGGCAAAATCTCACTTTTCCGAACACCAGATCTCAAAATCGTCGTACTGGTCTCAAATCAATGCCAAATCGGGAAAACAGTGCGATTTCTAAGAAAAGTGCACAACACGCACCTTTGGGGCCGTGCGGACCAAGTTTTGGCAAAATCTCAGTTTTCCGAACACCAGATCTCAAAATCGTCGTACTGGTCACAAATCAACGCCAAATCGGGAAAACAGTGCGATTTCTAAGAAAAGTCCACAAAACGCACGTTTGGGGCCGTGCGGAGCAAGTTTTGGCAAAATCTCACTTTTCCGCATACCAGATCTCAAAATCGTCGTACTGGTCTCAAATCAACGCCAAATCGGGAAAACAGTGCGATTTCTAAGAAAAGTGCACAAAACGCACATTTGGGGCCGTGCGGACCAAGTTTTGGCAAAATCTCACTTTTCCGCACACCAGATCTCAAAATCGTCGTACTGGTCTCATATGAACGCCAAATCGGTAAAAAAAAAAGTGCTATTTCTAAGAAAAGTGCACGAATCGCACGTTTGGGGCAGTGCGGAGCATGTTTTGGCAAAATTTCACTTTTCCGCACCCCAGATCCAAAAATCGTCGTACTGGTCTCAAATCAACGCCAAATCGGGAAAACAGTGCGACTTCTAAGAAAAGAGCACAAAACGCACGTTTGAGGCCGTGCGGAGCAAGTTTTGGCAAAATCTCACTTTTCCGCATACCAGAACTGAAAATCGTCGTCCTGGTCACAAATCAACGCCAAATCGGGAAAACAGTCCGATTTCTAAGAAAATTGCACAAAACGCACCTTTGGGGCCGTGCGGAGCAAGTTTTGGCAAAATTTCACTTTTCCGCAGACCAGATCTGAAAATCGTGGTACTTGTCTCAAATCAATGCGGAGCAACTTTTGGCAAAATCTCACTTTTCCGCACACCAGATCTCAAAGTCGTCGTACTGGTCTCAAATCAACGCCAAATCGGGAAAACAGTGCCATTTCTAAGAAAAGTGCACAAAACGCACCTTTGGGGCCGTGTTGAGCAAGTTTTGGCAAAATCTGACTTTTCCGCATACCAGATCTCAAAATCGTCGTACTGGTCACACATCTACGCCAAATCGGGAAGACAGTGCGATTTCTAAGAAAAGTGCACAAAACGCACGTTTGGGGCCGTGCGGAGCAAGTTTTGGCAAAATCTCACTTTTCCGCACACCAGTTCTCAAAATCGTTGCACTGGTCTCAAATCAACGCCAAATCGGGAAAACAATGCGATTTCTAAGAAAACACCACAAAACGCCCGTTTAACGCCGTGCGGAGCAAGTTTCGGCAAAATCTGACTTTTCCGCACACCAGATCTCAAAGTCGTCGTACTGGTCTGAAATCAACGCCAAATCGGGAAAACAGTGCGATTTCTAAGAAAAGTAAACAAAACGCACGTTTGGGGCCTTGTTGAGCAAGTTTTGGCAAAATCTCACTTTTCCGCATACCAGATCTCAAAATCGTCGTACTGGTCACAAATCAACGCCAAATCGGGAAAACAGTGCGATTTCTAAGAAAAGTGCCCAAAACGCACGTTTGGGGCCGTGCGGAACAACTTTTGGCAAAATCTCACTTTTCCGCACACCAGATCTCAAAATCGTCGTACTGGTCTCAAATCAACGCCAAGTCGGGAAAACAGTGCGATTTTTAAGAAAAGTGCACAAAACGCACGTTTGGGGCCGTGTTGAGCAAGTTTTGGCAAAATCTCACTTTTCCGAACACCAGATCTCAAAATCGTCGAACTGGTCTCAAATCAACGCCAAATCGGGAAAACAGTGCGATTTCCAAGAAAAGTGCACAAAACGCACATTTGGGGCCGTGTTGAGCAAGTTTTGGCAAAATCTCACTTTTCCGAACACCAGATCTCAAAATCCTCGTACTGGTCTTAAATCAACGTCAAATCGGGAAAACAGTGCGATTTCCAAAAAAAGTGCACAAAGCGCACGTTTGGGGCCGTGCGGAGCAAGTTTTTGCAAAATCTCATTTTTCCGCACACCAGAACTGAAAATCGTCGTCCTGGTCACAAATCAACGCCAAATCGGGAAAACAGTGCGATTTCTAAGAAAAGTGCACAAACGCACGTTTGGGGCCGTGCGGAGCACGTTTTGGCAAAATCTCACTTTTCCGCACACCAGATCTCAAAGTCGTCGTACTGGTCTCAAATCAACGCCAAATCGGGAAAACAGTGCGATTTCTAAGAAAAGTGCACAAAACGCACGTTTGGGGCCGTGTAGAGCAAGTTTTGGCAAAATCTCACTTTTCCGCACACCAGATCTCAAAATCTTCGTACTGGTCACAAATCAACGCCAAATCGGGAAAACAGTGCGATTACTAAGAAAAGTGCACCAAAAAGCACGATTAGGGCCGTACGGAGCAAGTTTTGGCAAAACCTCACTTTTCCGCACACCAGATCTCAAAATCGTCGTACTGGTCTCAAATCAACGCCAAATCGGGAAAACAGTGCGATTTCTAAGAAAACAGCACAAAACGTCCGTTTAACGCCGTGCGGAGCAAGTTTTGGCAAAATCTCACTTTTCCGCACACCAGTTCTCAAAATCGTTGCACTAGTCTTAAATCAACACCAAATCGAGAAAACAGTGCGGTTTCTAAGAAAAGTGCACAAAACGCACGTTTGTGGCCGTGCCGACCAAGTTTTGGCAAAATCTCACTTTTCCGCACTCCAGATCTCAAAATCGTCGTACTGGTCTCAAATCAACGCCAAATCGGGAAAACAGTGCGATTTCTAAGAAAAGTGCACATTAATATTTCTGTTATTTCCATGTTATATCGCCAAACGCCATAAAATATAAAACTTTATTCGATAAAACGATTCTGTAGAGCAAAACAAAAGTAATTGTTTGGAGATAAAGTGCAGGATTGCAAGTATCGAAATGGATTACAATTTAGTTTGAAATCAACGTTGCCCTTCTTTGTTTCAGAAGCACTGTCATTCGTGGCGTTTATCTCAAACCAAAATGCGTGCGTTATAACCGCTCAGATATCTGAGACGATATCTGAGATATCTCTATGAAAAGTGCACAAAACGCACGTTTGGGGCCGTGTGGAGCACGTTTTGGCAAAATTTCCGGTATTATCGGTATTAGTTGTCGCCCTTCGTATATGCTCATTTCATAAATGAATACTGATGACAATGTTCAGGTAAAATAGTAAAATTTCTTTTCGCTTTTTTCCACGTTAGATCTCCAAATGCCACAAAAGATACAATTTAGTTCGATAAAAAGATTCTGTAGAGCAAAACAAAAGTAATTGTTTGGAGATAAAGTGCAGGATTGCAAGGATAAAAGTGGATTACAGTTTAGTTTCAAATCAACCTTGGCTTTCCTTGTTTCAGAAGCACTGTCAAACGTGGAGTTTATCTCAACCAACAGTGTGCGTTATAACCGCCCCGTCTATTTTGACCTTCTTCACTTAGTTACATTTGCTTAGTTAATGTTTGTGAGATGGAGAAATAAATTGTTTATTCGTCTTAACTTTTGAGTCATCTGTTGGCTCCTAAGGTGCAATTACTGATGCAGAAACCTTAGGCGGTCTCTTCGTGAATAGTTCGGGTATCTTCAGTATCAGTCGTCGCTCTTCGTATACTCATTTCATAAATAAATACTGATGACACTGTTCCGCCAAAATAGTAAAACTTCTTTTCGCTTATTTCCACGTTATATTGCTAAATGCCACAAAATATGCAACTTAGTTCGATAAAACGATTCTGTAGAGCAAAACAAAAGTAATTGTTTGGAGATGAAGTGCAGGATTGCAAGTATTGAAATGGATTACAGTTTAGTTTGAAATCAACGTTGCCCTTCTTTGTTTCAGAAGCACTGTCAATCGTGGCGTTTATCTCAAACCAAAATGCGTGCGTTATAACCGCTCATTCTAGTTTGACTTTCTTCTCTTAGTTGTATTTGCTTAGTTAATGTTTGTGAGACGGAGAAATAAATTGTTTATTCGACTTAACTTTTGAGTTATCTGTTGGCTCCTAAGGTGCAATTACTGATGCAGAAACCTTAGGCGGCCTCTTCGTGAATATTTCGGGTATCTTCGGTATCAGTCGTCGCTCTTCGTATACTCATTTCATAAATGAATACTCATGACACTGTTCCGCTAAAATAGTAAAACTTCTTTTCGCTTATTTCCACGTTATATTGCTAAATGCTACAAAATATGCAACTTGGTTCGGTAAAACGATTCTATAGAGCAAAACAAAAGTAATTGTTTGGAGATAAAGTGCAGGATTGCAAGCGTGAAGTGGACTACAGTTTAGTTTGAAATCAAAGCTGTACTTCTTTGTTTGAGAAGCACTGTCAAACGTAGCGTTTATCTCAAACCAACGTGCATGAGTTATAACCGCTCCGTCTATTTTGAGATTCTTCACTTAATTGCATTTGCTTAGCTAATGTTTGTGAGATGGAGAAATAAATTGTTTATTTGTCATATCCTTTCAGTCGTCTGTTGGCTAGTAAGGTGCAATTATTGATGCAGAAACCTTACGCAGCCTCCTCGAGAATCTTTCGGGTATCTTCGGTATCAGTCGTCGCTCTTCGTTTGCTTTGTTTCAGAAGCACTGTCAATCGTGTCATTTATCTCAAGCCAAAATGCGTGCGTTATAACCGCTCCGTCTATTTTGAGCTTCTTCACTTAGTTGCATTTGCTTACTTAATGTTTGTGAGATGGAGAAATAAATTCTTTATCCGTAATAACGTTTGAGTCATCTGTTGGCTTCTAAGGTGCAAATATTGATACAGAAACCTTACGCAGCCTCTACGTGAATATTTCGGATATCTTCGGTATCAGTCGTCGCTCTTCGTATGTACTTGTTTCATTAATGAATACCGATAACACTGTCCCGCTGAAATAGTAAAATTTCTCTTCTGTTATTTTCATGTTATATCGCCAAACGCCATAAAATATACAACTTTATTCGATAAAACGATTCTGTAGAGCTAAACAAAAGTAATTGTTTGGAGATAAAGTGCAGGATTGCAAGTATTGAAATGGATTACAATTTAGTTTGAAATCAACGTTGCCCTTCTTTGTTTCAGGAGCACTGTCAATCGTGCCGTTTATAACAAACTAAAATGCGTGCGTTATAACCGCTCAGTCAATTTTGACTTTCTTCTCTTAGTTGTATTTGCTTAGTTAATGTTTGAGAGACGGAGAAATAAATTGTTTATTCGACTTAACTTTTGAGTTATCTGTTGGGTCCTAAAGTGCAATTATTGATACAGAAAACTTACGCAGCCTCTTCGTGAATATTTCGGGTATCTTCGGTATCAGTCGTCGCTCTTCGTATGTACTTATTTCATTAATGAATACTGATGACACTGTCCTGCCAAAATAGTAAAATTTCTCTTCGGTTATTTCCATGTTATATCGCCAAATGCCATAAAATATACAACTTAGTTCGATAAAACGATTCTGTAGAGCAAAACAAAAGTAATTGTTTGGAGATAAAGTCCAGGATTGCAAGTATTGAAATGGATTACAGTTTAGTTTGAAATCAACGTTCCCTTCTTTGTTTGAAAAGCACTATCAATCGTGGCGTTTATCCCAAACCAAAATGCGTGCGTTATAACCGCTCAGTCTATTTTGACTTTCTTCTCTTAGTTGTATTTGCTTAGTTGATGTTTGAGAGACGGAGAAATAAATTGTTTATTCGACTTAACTTTCGAGTTATCTGTTGGCTCCTAAGGTGCAATTATGGATACAGAAACCTTACGCGGCCTCTTCGTGAATATTTCGGGTATCTTCGGTATCAGTCGTCGCTCTTCGTATGTACTTATTTCATTAATGAATACTGATGACACTGTCCCGCCAAAATAGTAAAATTTCTCTTCGGTTATTTCCATGTTATATCGCCAAATGCCATAAAATATACAACTTAGTTCTATAAAACGATTCTGTAGAGCAAAACAAAAGTAACTATTTGGAGATAAAGTGCAGGATTACAAGTATTGAAATGGATTACAGTTTAGTTTGAAATCAACGTTGCTCTTCTTTGTTTCAGAAGCACTGTCAATCGTGGCGTTTATCTCAAACCAAAATGCGTGCGTTATAACCGCTCAGTCTATTTTGACTTTCTTCTCTTAGTTGTATTTGCTTAGTTAATGTTTGAGAGACGGAGAAATAAATTGTTTATCCGTAATAACGTTTGAGTCATCTGTTGGCTTCTAAGGTGCAAATATTGATACAGAAACCTTACGCAGCCTCTTCGTGAATATTTCGGGTATCTTCGGTATCAGTCCTCGCTCTTCGTATATACTCATTTCATTAATGAATACTGATGACACTCTTCCGTCAAAATATTAAAATTTCTCTTCGCTTATTTCCACGTTATATCGCTAAATGCCACAAAATATACAACTTAGTTCGATAAAATGATTCTACAGAGGGAAACAAAAGTAATTATTTGGAGATAAAGTGCACGATTGCAAGGATTGAAGTCGATTACAGTTCAGTTTCAAATCAACGTTGCCCTTCTTTGTTTGAGAAGCACTGTCAATCGTGGCATTTATCTCAAACCAAAATGCGTGCGTTATAACCGCTCCGTCTATTTTCAGCTTCTTCCCTTAGTTGCATTTGCTTAGTTAATGTTTGTGAGATGGAGAAATAAATTGTTTAAACTGTAGTTGTACACTGATGAAGAATGGAAAAATGCTCATTTAAACAAAGTCTAACTTAGACCGCGGTTTAAGAAAATTAATGGACCTCCCTACCGAGTTGGCTATTTCGAAGATGGAAATACTTTTTCTAGTCTCCGCCATATAGTTTCTTGACATTGTTTGTAGTGAATAGCGTTTAAATATTAGGGTTAGCCAGGTTGAAATTGGCCGGGTAAGACCGCGGTTTTATTAAACACCGTCCAAACTTTGTTTAAATAACCGGCCCTCAGAGATTTGCGAAATTCTTAAGTAGAATGTAAAATCATTTGTCGCGTAAACTCGCTAATGTGTGCAAGTGAACCCAAAATAGATAGTTCAAGGGGCTATGTCACCATTTATAGTGTTACTTTTAAAAGCCAAAAGACATATTTGTATCAGTGAAAAAAAATAAGGTTGCAAGTTTTGTTTCACTAGTTCTTCTACTAGTACTCTAGGAGTAATCATAAGTGTCTTGGGCTGCAGATGGCCAGGATGGAAATCTCGAAGAACTGAGGCTAATTCTTTCAAGTTTGTCGCTTCTGTCTTGGAAAAACATAGCTAAAACTCAGTACTTAGTTCTAATTTGAGGCAGTTTTCACCAAAATACCTGAAAACCACCATGACATAGCTCCGTTGAACAATCGCTGAATTCAAGAGAGGCTTTTCAGGAAAGACACATTTCGCGCTTAATCTGTTGAACGGATTAGAAGAACAAGTGTTGCTCTTATGAATGGTCCTTATCAAAATTTGGCATTAAATCTGCACTCAGCCCTTCTTAACTAATGCGTTGTGTTCGTTCCTTAGCTGTTCGAAGCTCGTACGTTCCGTCGAGTCGATGGAAAGTGACATCTACAGGGTAGATTAGAGCATTGACTTTCTCTTCCCACACGTCATACCCTGTTTGAAACTGGAAGTAATTCGGGGAGTTTCCGATTCTTCGTCTGCAGTGTACTTAAGAACCTTGCCTAAAAACACACTGGGGCGTTCGCAAGTAGCATTGGCCGTGACGAGTGCGTAAATTTCTCCCGGTGACGGTAGTTCGTCGACGTCCGAGCTTTCTTCCTCGTCGCTGACTTCGGCCTTTGAGGTACTGGGAGGTTCGTCCAAGATGAAATTGACTGCTGATCTGTTTAAATAGCGCATAGCTACCGACATGCGCTCAAACTCAGTACGACGATCGAAAATTTCAATTTGGGCTCTTAAACTGTGCTTGCAAACACGCGCAAGCGATTCCGCTAGTCTTCCATCGGAACTCTCTGGCGAAGAACGAAAGTGCTCAACGAGAGCGTCTCATTTCGTTAATTGCGCAGGGAAAGCCCAGATTTTCCGCAAAGACTTGCGCAGATACTTTGAAAAGCTCCCAGATATCAATATTTTCGCAAGAAAATCGAACACCTGGGTCAATGTTGAATTGAAAACCTAAAAACTATTCTTGGAACATTCCAAATTTTGGTGAAAATGAGACCAGCAAAATTATTGTCTGAAAGATTTCACGTTTGAGAGGTTCAGTTTGCAGCATATACAGCATATACAGCTGAGCCGTTAGAAACGAAGCATATAGAGCCAAGCGGTAAAGTGGTCCATGGCACAAAAAGGCAGGTTTCAATTATGTCCATTGTGGCTCCACTGAAAGGATACGTTTATTTTAATGCTGTTTATGCCACTGCAGGTAGTAATAAAAAATAATACCAGTTGGATGAATACTCGAGAGTAAGCAGTTCTCTAATTTATCAAATTTACTATCTATTTACTCTCTATTTACTCTACTCTTATCTATTTACTCTCCAAACTTTACAGTATGTAATCAATATCCCTTAGAATATATACTCGTAGACAGGATTTTTCCTCAAAAACGAATTCGCGTTGTCATCTTCAGAACCTTTTGTTCTGCCTTGCTTGTATGAACGCGGGTCGATAAACGGTACAGCATTTGTATCAAATACGTATTCTGGATCATTTCGAACCTATTTAACACATCTTTTTCCAAGCCGCTAGCGATGCACACATCAAAAATTTACTTTTCTCTTTGCGTTAACTTTGGACACAAGTCGTAAAATGTTTTCTTATCGCACGAGAACTAATAGATTGGAAGTCTGGTGAGCGGATTTCACCGTGCAGCCAAGTCATATACATGTAATTTGTTGAATTTTAAGCCAAAATCTACATTTCTTGAATCAGTTTTTCACTCTCTCATTGCCTTATATTTATTATATTTGATGCTCCAAAACGTTCAAATCACGTTTACTGCTGATTTCACCGATTTTTCATATCCAAAACACGTTCATACAAAGCCTTTCAAACTTTGTTCGAATCACGTAGGGGGTCTATCTATTCAAAGCGCGTTTAGATTGGCTTAAAGTGTTAAATATTTAAGCGAGAAAATGTTCAAGTGCTTAAGTATTTAGTTCAATTATTTCTAGGAAATTTGCATTGATTCCGAGAAAAATATTGATCGCTTTAAGTTCTTAGTCTAGGTAAAGTCAGTACCCTTGCTCCATGCAATCATTGACGCATACATTATTTAATTGGCGGTAAACTTTAACATTCGTGCATTTTGCAAAGAATCCGTGTGGAGCAACTTTTGGCAAAATCTCACTTTTCCGCACACCAGATCTCAAAATCGTCGTACTGGTCTCAAATCAACGCCAAATCGGGAAAACAGTGCGATTTCTAAGAAAAGTGCACAAAACGCACGTTTGGGGCCGTGCGGAGCAAGTTTTGGCAAAATCTCACTTTTCCGCATACCAGATCTCAAAATCGTCGTACTTGTCTCAAATCAACGCCAAATCGGGAAAACAGTGCGATATCCAAGAAAAGTGCACAAAACGCACGTTTGGGGCTGTGCGTAGCAAGTTTTGGCAAAATCTCAGTTTTCCGCATACCAGATCTTAAAATCGTCGTACTGGTCTCAAATCAGCGCCAAATCGGGAAAACAGTGCGATTTCTAAGAGAAGTGCACAAAACGCACGTTTGGGACCGTGCGGAGCAAGTTTTGGCTAAATCTCATTTTTCCGCACACCAGAACTTAAAATCCTCGTCCTCGTCACAAATCAACGCCAACTCGGGAAAACAGTGCGATTTCTAAGAAAAGTGCACAAAACGCACGTTTGGGGCCGTGCGGAGCAAGTTTTGGCAAAATCTCACTTTTCCGAAAACCAGATCTCAAAATCGTCGTACTGGTCTCAAATCAACGCCAAATCGGGAAAACAGTGCGATTTCTAAGAAAAGTGCACAAAACGCACGTTTGGGGCCGTGCGGAGCAAGTTTTGGCAAAATCTGACTTTTCCGCACACCAGATCTCAAAATCGTCGTGCTGGTCTCAAATCAACGCCAAATCGTGAAAACAGTGCCATTTCTAAGAAAAGTGCACAAAGCGCACGTTTGGGGCCGTGCGGACCAAGTTTTGGCAAAATCTCACTTTTCCGCACCCCAGATCTCGAAATCGTCGTACTGGTCTCAAATCAACGCCAAATCGGGAAAACAGTGCAATTTCTAAGAAAAGTGCACAAAACGCACGTTTGGGGCCGTGTGGAGCACGTTTTGGCAAAATTTCCGGTATTATCGGTATTAGTTGTCGCCCTTCGTATGTGCTCATTTCATAAATGAATACTGATGACAATGTTCAGGCAAAATAGTAAAATTTCTTCTCGCTTTTTTCCACGTTAGATCTCCAAATGCCACAAAAGATACAATTTAGTTCGATAAAAAGATTCTGTAGAGCAAAACAAAAGTAATTGTTTGGAGATAAAGTGCAGGATTGCAAGGATAGAAGTGGATTACAGTTTAGTTTCAAATCAACCTTGGCTTTCTTTGTTTCAGAAGCACTGTCAAACGTGGAGTTTGACAGTCGTCGCTCTTCGTATACTCATTTCATAAATGAATACTGATGACACTGTTCCGCTAAAATAGTAAAACTTCTTTTCGCTTATTTCCACGTTATATTGCTAAATGCCACAAAATATGCAACTTAGTTCGATAAAACGATTCTATAGAGCAAAACAAAAGTAATTGTTTGGAGATAAAGTGCAGGATTGCAAGGGTAAAGTGGTTTACAGTTTAGTTTGAAATCAAAGCTATACTTCTTTGTTTGAGAAGCACTGTCAAACGTAGCGTTTATCTCAAACCAACGTGCATGAGTTATAACCGCTCTGTCTATTTTGAGATTCTTCACTTGCTTGCATTTGCTTAGCTAATATTTGAGAGACGGAGAAATAAATTGTTTATTCGACTTAACTTTTGAGTTATCTGTTGGGTCCTCAAGTGCAATTATTGATACAGAAACCTTACGCAGCCTCTTCGTGAATATTTCGGGTATCTTCGGTATCAGTCGTCGCTCTTCGTATGGTCTTATTTCATTAATGAATACTGATGACACTGTCCCGCCAAAATAGTAAAATTTCTCTTCGGTTATTTCCATGTTATATCGCCAAATGCCATAAAATATACAACTTAGTTCGATAAAGCGATTCTGTAGAGCAAAACAAAAGTAACTGTTTGGAGATAAAGTGCAGGATTGCAAGTATTGAAATGGATTACAGTTTAGTTTGAAATCAACGTTGCCCTTCTTTGTTTGAAAAGCACTATCAATCGTGGCGTTTATCTCAAACCAAAATGCGTGCGTTATAACCGCTCAGTCTATTTTGACTTTCTTCTCTTAGTTGTATTTGCTTAGTTAATGTTTGTGAGACGGAGAAATAAATCGTTTATTCGACTTAACTTTTGAGTTATCTGTTGGCTCCTCAGGTGCAATTATTGATACAGAAACCTTACGCAGCCTCTTCGTGAATATTTCGGGTATCTTCGGTATCAGTCCTCGCTCTTCGTATATACTCATTTCATTAATGAATACTGGTGACACTCTTCCGCCAAAATAGTAAAATTTCTCTTCGCTTATTTCCACGTTATATCGCCAAATACCACAAAATATACAACTTAGTTCGATAAAAAGATTCTACAGAGGGAAACAAAAGTAATTATTTGGAGATAAAGTGCAGGATTGCAAGGATTGAAGTGGATTACAGTTTAGTTTCAAATCAACGTTGCCCTTCTTTGTTTGAGAAGCACTGTCAATCGTGGCATTTATCTCAAACCAAAATACGTGCGTTATAACCGCTCCGTCTATTTTCAGCTTCTTCCCTTAGTTGCGTTTGCTTAGTTAATGTTTGTGAAATGGAGAAATAAATTGTTTAAACTGTAGTTGTACATTGAAGAAGAAAGGAAAAATGGTCATTTAAACAAAGTCTAACTTAGACCGCGGTTTAAGAAAATTAATGGACCTCCCTACCGAGTTGGCTATTTCGAAGATGGAAATATTTTTTCTAGTCTCCGCCATATAGTTTCTTGACATTGTTTGTAGTGAATAGCGTTTAAATATTAGGGTTAGCCAGGTTGAAATTGGGTAAGACCGCGGTTTTATTAAACACCGTCCAAACTTTGTTTAAATAACCGGCCCTCAGAGATTCGCGAAATTCTTAAGTAGAATGTAAAATCATTTGTCGCGTAAACTCGCTAATGTGTGCAAGTGAACCCAAAATAGATAGTTCAAGGGGCTATGTCACCATTTATAGTGTTACTTTTAAAAGCCAAAAGACATATTTGTATCAGTGAAAAAAAATAAGGTCGCAAGTTTTGTTTCACTAGTTCTTCTACTAGTACTCTAGGAGTAATCATAAGTGTCTTGGGCTGCAGATGGCCAGGATGGAAATCTCGAAGAACTGAGGCTAATTCTTTCAAGTTTGTCGCTTCTGTCTTGGAAAAACATAGCTAAAACTCAGATTATGGTTTATTTTTGCTTCGAAAATTCACTTGATATCTGCTCTATAAGCATTTCATGTACGACAAAGGTACTTAGTTCTAATTTGAGGCAGTTTTCACCAAAATACCTGAAAACCACCATGACATAGCTCCGTTGAACAATCGCTGAATTCAAGAGAGGCGTTTCAGGAAAGAGACATTTCGCGCTTAATCTGTTGAACGGATTAGAAGAACAAGTGTTGCTCTTATGAATGGTTCTTATCAAAATTTGGCATTAAATCTGCACTCAGCCCTTCTTAACTAATGCGTTGTGTTCGTTCCTTAGCTGTTCGAAGCTCGTACGTTCCGTCGAGTCGATGGAAAGTGACATCTACAGGGTAGATTAGAGCATTGACTTTCTCTTCCCACACGTCATACCCTGTTTGAAACTGGAAGTAATTCGGGCGAGTTTCCGATTCTTTGAGCCAAGCGAGTCGAGCGGTCTTTCTGTCTGCAGTGTACTTAAGAACCTTGCCTAAAAACACACTGGGGCGTTCGCAAGTAGCATCGGCCGTGACGAGTGCGCAAATTTCTCCCGGTGACGGCAGTTCGTCGACGTCCGAGCTTTCTTCCTCGTCGATGACTTCGGCCTTTGAGGTACTGGGAGGTTCGTCCAAGATGAAATTGACTGCTGATCTGTTTAAATAGCGCATAGCTACCGACCTGCGCTCAAACTCAGTACGACGATCGAAAATTTCAATTTGGGCTCTTAAACTGTGCTTGCAAACACGCGCAAGCGATTCCGCTAGTCTTCCATCGGAACTCTCTGGCGAAGAACGAAAGTGCTCAACGAGAGCGTCTCATTTCGTTAATTGCGCAGGGAAAGCCCAGATTTTCGGTAAAGACTTGTGGCAGATACTTTGAAAAGCTCCCAGATATCAATATTTACGCAAGAAAATCGAAAACTTGGGTCAATGTTGAATTGAAACATAAAAACTATTCTTGGAACATTCCAAATTTTGGTGAAAATGCAAATAATTGATAGAGAGCAGCAAAATTATTGTCTGAAAGATTTCACGTTTGAGAGGTTCAGTTTGTAGCATATACAGCATATACAGCTGAGCCGTTAGAAACGAAGCATATAGAGCCAAGCGGTAAAGTGGTCCATGGCACAAAAAGGCCGGTTTCAATTATGTCCATTGTGGCTCCACTGAAAGGATACGTTTATTTTAATGTTGTTTATGCCACTGCAGGTAGTAATAGAAAATAATACCAGTTGGATGAATACTCGAGAGTAAGCAGTTCTCTAATTTATCAAATTTACTATCTATTCACTCTCTATTTACTCTCTTTATTTACTCTACTCTTATCTATTTACTCTCCAAACTTTACAGTATGTGATCAGTATCTTTTAGAATATATACTCGAAGACAGGATTTTTGCTCAAAAACGAATTCGCGTTGTCATCTTCAGAGCCTTTTGTTCTGCTTTGCTTGTATGAACGCGGGTCGATAAACGGTACAGCATTTGTATCAAATGCGTATTCTGGATCATTTCGAACCTATTTAACACATCTTTTTCCAAGCCGCTAGCGATGCACACATCAAAAATTTACTTTTCTCTTTGCGTTAACTTTGGACACAAGTCGTGAAATGTTTTCTTATCGCATGGGAACTAATAGATTGGAAGTCCGGTGAGCGGATTTCACCGTGCAGCCACGTCATATACATGTAATTTGTTGAATTTTAAGCTAAAATCTACATTTCTTGAATCAGTTTTTCACTCTCTCATTGCCTTATATTTATTATATTTGAGGCCCCAAAACGTTCAGATCACGTTTACCGCTGATTTCACCGATTTTTCATATCCAAAACACGTTCATACAAAGCCTTTCAAACTTTGTTCGAGTCACGTAGGGGGTCTATCTATTCAAAGCGCGTTTAGATTGACTTAAAGTGTTCAAGTGCTTAAGTATTTAGTTCAATTATTTATAAGAAATTTGCTTTGATTCCGAGATCAATATTGATCGCTTTAAGTTCTTAGTCTCGATAAAGTCAATACCCTTGCTCCATGCAATCAGTGAGGCATACATTATTTAATTGGCGGCAAACTTTAACATTCGTGCATTTTGCAAAGAATCCGTGTGAAGCAACTTTTGGCAAAATCTCACTTTTCCGCACACCAGATCTCAAAATCGTCGTACTGGTCTCAAATTATCGCCAAATCGGGAAAACAGAGCGATTTCTATGAAAAAAGCAAAAACCACACGTTTAGGGGCGTGCGAAGCAAGTCTTGGAAAAATCTCACTTTTCCGCACACCAGATCTCGAATTCGTGGTACTGGTCTGAAATCAACGCCAAATCGGGAAAACAGAGCGATTTCTATGAAAAAAGCACAAAACGCACGTTTGGGGCCATGCGGAGCAAGTTTTGGCAAAATCTCATTTTTCCGCACACCAGAACTGAAAATCGTCGTCCTGGTCACAAATCAACGCCAAATCGGGAAAACAGTGCGATTACTAAGAAAAGTGCACCAAAAAGCACGATTAGGGCCGTACGGAGCAAGTTTTGGCAAAACCTCACTTTTCCGCACACCAGATCTCAAAATCGTCGTACTGGTCTCAAATCAACGCCAAATCGGGAAAACAGTGCGATTTCTAAGAAAACAGCACAAAACGTCCGTTTAACGCCGTGCGGAGCAAGTTTTGGCAAAATCTCACTTTTCCGCACACCAGTTCTCAAAATCGTTGCACTAGTCTTAAATCAACACCAAATCGAGAAAACAGTGCGGTTTCTAAGAAAAGTGCACAAAACGCACGTTTGTGGCCGTGCCGACCAAGTTTTGGCAAAATCTCACTTTTCCGCACTCCAGATCTCAAAATCGTCGTACTGGTCTCAAATCAACGCCAAATCGGGAAAACAGTGCGATTTCTAAGAAAAGTGCACATTAATATTTCTGTTATTTCCATGTTATATCGCCAAACGCCATAAAATATAAAACTTTATTCGATAAAACGATTCTGTAGAGCAAAACAAAAGTAATTGTTTGGAGATAAAGTGCAGGATTGCAAGTATCGAAATGGATTACAATTTAGTTTGAAATCAACGTTGCCCTTCTTTGTTTCAGAAGCACTGTCATTCGTGGCGTTTATCTCAAACCAAAATGCGTGCGTTATAACCGCTCAGATATCTGAGACGATATCTGAGATATCTCTATGAAAAGTGCACAAAACGCACGTTTGGGGCCGTGTGGAGCACGTTTTGGCAAAATTTCCGGTATTATCGGTATTAGTTGTCGCCCTTCGTATATGCTCATTTCATAAATGAATACTGATGACAATGTTCAGGTAAAATAGTAAAATTTCTTTTCGCTTTTTTCCACGTTAGATCTCCAAATGCCACAAAAGATACAATTTAGTTCGATAAAAAGATTCTGTAGAGCAAAACAAAAGTAATTGTTTGGAGATAAAGTGCAGGATTGCAAGGATAAAAGTGGATTACAGTTTAGTTTCAAATCAACCTTGGCTTTCCTTGTTTCAGAAGCACTGTCAAACGTGGAGTTTATCTCAACCAACAGTGTGCGTTATAACCGCCCCGTCTATTTTGACCTTCTTCACTTAGTTACATTTGCTTAGTTAATGTTTGTGAGATGGAGAAATAAATTGTTTATTCGTCTTAACTTTTGAGTCATCTGTTGGCTCCTAAGGTGCAATTACTGATGCAGAAACCTTAGGCGGTCTCTTCGTGAATAGTTCGGGTATCTTCAGTATCAGTCGTCGCTCTTCGTATACTCATTTCATAAATAAATACTGATGACACTGTTCCGCCAAAATAGTAAAACTTCTTTTCGCTTATTTCCACGTTATATTGCTAAATGCCACAAAATATGCAACTTAGTTCGATAAAACGATTCTGTAGAGCAAAACAAAAGTAATTGTTTGGAGATGAAGTGCAGGATTGCAAGTATTGAAATGGATTACAGTTTAGTTTGAAATCAACGTTGCCCTTCTTTGTTTCAGAAGCACTGTCAATCGTGGCGTTTATCTCAAACCAAAATGCGTGCGTTATAACCGCTCAGTCTAGTTTGACTTTCTTCTCTTAGTTGTATTTGCTTAGTTAATGTTTGTGAGACGGAGAAATAAATTGTTTATTCGACTTAACTTTTGAGTTATCTGTTGGCTCCTAAGGTGCAATTACTGATGCAGAAACCTTAGGCGGCCTCTTCGTGAATATTTCGGGTATCTTCGGTATCAGTCGTCGCTCTTCGTATACTCATTTCATAAATGAATACTCATGACACTGTTCCGCTAAAATAGTAAAACTTCTTTTCGCTTATTTCCACGTTATATTGCTAAATGCTACAAAATATGCAACTTAGTTCGATAAAACGATTCTATAGAGCAAAACAAAAGTAATTGTTTGGAGATAAAGTGCAGGATTGCAAGCGTGAAGTGGACTACAGTTTAGTTTGAAATCAAAGCTGTACTTCTTTGTTTGAGAAGCACTGTCAAACGTAGCGTTTATCTCAAACCAACGTGCATGAGTTATAACCGCTCCGTCTATTTTGAGATTCTTCACTTAATTGCATTTGCTTAGCTAATGTTTGTGAGATGGAGAAATAAATTGTTTATTTGTCATATCCTTTCAGTCGTCTGTTGGCTAGTAAGGTGCAATTATTGATGCAGAAACCTTACGCAGCCTCCTCGAGAATCTTTCGGGTATCTTCGGTATCAGTCGTCGCTCTTCGTTTGCTTTGTTTCAGAAGCACTGTCAATCGTGTCATTTATCTCAAGCCAAAATGCGTGCGTTATAACCGCTCCGTCTATTTTGAGCTTCTTCACTTAGTTGCATTTGCTTACTTAATGTTTGTGAGATGGAGAAATAAATTCTTTATCCGTAATAACGTTTGAGTCATCTGTTGGCTTCTAAGGTGCAAATATTGATACAGAAACCTTACGCAGCCTCTACGTGAATATTTCGGATATCTTCGGTATCAGTCGTCGCTCTTCGTATGTACTTGTTTCATTAATGAATACCGATAACACTGTCCCGCTGAAATAGTAAAATTTCTCTTCTGTTATTTTCATGTTATATCGCCAAACGCCATAAAATATACAACTTTATTCGATAAAACGATTCTGTAGAGCTAAACAAAAGTAATTGTTTGGAGATAAAGTGCAGGATTGCAAGTATTGAAATGGATTACAATTTAGTTTGAAATCAACGTTGCCCTTCTTTGTTTCAGGAGCACTGTCAATCGTGCCGTTTATAACAAACTAAAATGCGTGCGTTATAACCGCTCAGTCAATTTTGACTTTCTTCTCTTAGTTGTATTTGCTTAGTTAATGTTTGAGAGACGGAGAAATAAATTGTTTATTCGACTTAACTTTTGAGTTATCTGTTGGGTCCTAAAGTGCAATTATTGATACAGAAAACTTACGCAGCCTCTTCGTGAATATTTCGGGTATCTTCGGTATCAGTCGTCGCTCTTCGTATGTACTTATTTCATTAATGAATACTGATGACACTGTCCTGCCAAAATAGTAAAATTTCTCTTCGGTTATTTCCATGTTATATCGCCAAATGCCATAAAATATACAACTTAGTTCGATAAAACGATTCTGTAGAGCAAAACAAAAGTAATTGTTTGGAGATAAAGTCCAGGATTGCAAGTATTGAAATGGATTACAGTTTAGTTTGAAATCAACGTTCCCTTCTTTGTTTGAAAAGCACTATCAATCGTGGCGTTTATCCCAAACCAAAATGCGTGCGTTATAACCGCTCAGTCTATTTTGACTTTCTTCTCTTAGTTGTATTTGCTTAGTTGATGTTTGAGAGACGGAGAAATAAATTGTTTATTCGACTTAACTTTCGAGTTATCTGTTGGCTCCTAAGGTGCAATTATGGATACAGAAACCTTACGCGGCCTCTTCGTGAATATTTCGGGTATCTTCGGTATCAGTCGTCGCTCTTCGTATGTACTTATTTCATTAATGAATACTGATGACACTGTCCCGCCAAAATAGTAAAATTTCTCTTCGGTTATTTCCATGTTATATCGCCAAATGCCATAAAATATACAACTTAGTTCTATAAAACGATTCTGTAGAGCAAAACAAAAGTAACTGTTTGGAGATAAAGTGCAGGATTACAAGTATTGAAATGGATTACAGTTTAGTTTGAAATCAACGTTGCTCTTCTTTGTTTCAGAAGCACTGTCAATCGTGGCGTTTATCTCAAACCAAAATGCGTGCGTTATAACCGCTCAGTCTATTTTGACTTTCTTCTCTTAGTTGTATTTGCTTAGTTAATGTTTGAGAGACGGAGAAATAAATTGTTTATCCGTAATAACGTTTGAGTCATCTGTTGGCTTCTAAGGTGCAAATATTGATACAGAAACCTTACGCAGCCTCTTCGTGAATATTTCGGGTATCTTCGGTATCAGTCCTCGCTCTTCGTATATACTCATTTCATTAATGAATACTGATGACACTCTTCCGTCAAAATATTAAAATTTCTCTTCGCTTATTTCCACGTTATATCGCTAAATGCCACAAAATATACAACTTAGTTCGATAAAATGATTCTACAGAGGGAAACAAAAGTAATTATTTGGAGATAAAGTGCACGATTGCAAGGATTGAAGTCGATTACAGTTCAGTTTCAAATCAACGTTGCCCTTCTTTGTTTGAGAAGCACTGTCAATCGTGGCATTTATCTCAAACCAAAATGCGTGCGTTATAACCGCTCCGTCTATTTTCAGCTTCTTCCCTTAGTTGCATTTGCTTAGTTAATGTTTGTGAGATGGAGAAATAAATTGTTTAAACTGTAGTTGTACACTGATGAAGAATGGAAAAATGCTCATTTAAACAAAGTCTAACTTAGACCGCGGTTTAAGAAAATTAATGGACCTCCCTACCGAGTTGGCTATTTCGAAGATGGAAATACTTTTTCTAGTCTCCGCCATATAGTTTCTTGACATTGTTTGTAGTGAATAGCGTTTAAATATTAGGGTTAGCCAGGTTGAAATTGGCCGGGTAAGACCGCGGTTTTATTAAACACCGTCCAAACTTTGTTTAAATAACCGGCCCTCAGAGATTTGCGAAATTCTTAAGTAGAATGTAAAATCATTTGTCGCGTAAACTCGCTAATGTGTGCAAGTGAACCCAAAATAGATAGTTCAAGGGGCTATGTCACCATTTATAGTGTTACTTTTAAAAGCCAAAAGACATATTTGTATCAGTGAAAAAAAATAAGGTTGCAAGTTTTGTTTCACTAGTTCTTCTACTAGTACTCTAGGAGTAATCATAAGTGTCTTGGGCTGCAGATGGCCAGGATGGAAATCTCGAAGAACTGAGGCTAATTCTTTCAAGTTTGTCGCTTCTGTCTTGGAAAAACATAGCTAAAACTCAGTACTTAGTTCTAATTTGAGGCAGTTTTCACCAAAATACCTGAAAACCACCATGACATAGCTCCGTTGAACAATCGCTGAATTCAAGAGAGGCTTTTCAGGAAAGACACATTTCGCGCTTAATCTGTTGAACGGATTAGAAGAACAAGTGTTGCTCTTATGAATGGTCCTTATCAAAATTTGGCATTAAATCTGCACTCAGCCCTTCTTAACTAATGCGTTGTGTTCGTTCCTTAGCTGTTCGAAGCTCGTACGTTCCGTCGAGTCGATGGAAAGTGACATCTACAGGGTAGATTAGAGCATTGACTTTCTCTTCCCACACGTCATACCCTGTTTGAAACTGGAAGTAATTCGGGGAGTTTCCGATTCTTCGTCTGCAGTGTACTTAAGAACCTTGCCTAAAAACACACTGGGGCGTTCGCAAGTAGCATTGGCCGTGACGAGTGCGTAAATTTCTCCCGGTGACGGTAGTTCGTCGACGTCCGAGCTTTCTTCCTCGTCGCTGACTTCGGCCTTTGAGGTACTGGGAGGTTCGTCCAAGATGAAATTGACTGCTGATCTGTTTAAATAGCGCATAGCTACCGACATGCGCTCAAACTCAGTACGACGATCGAAAATTTCAATTTGGGCTCTTAAACTGTGCTTGCAAACACGCGCAAGCGATTCCGCTAGTCTTCCATCGGAACTCTCTGGCGAAGAACGAAAGTGCTCAACGAGAGCGTCTCATTTCGTTAATTGCGCAGGGAAAGCCCAGATTTTCCGCAAAGACTTGCGCAGATACTTTGAAAAGCTCCCAGATATCAATATTTTCGCAAGAAAATCGAACACCTGGGTCAATGTTGAATTGAAAACCTAAAAACTATTCTTGGAACATTCCAAATTTTGGTGAAAATGAGACCAGCAAAATTATTGTCTGAAAGATTTCACGTTTGAGAGGTTCAGTTTGCAGCATATACAGCATATACAGCTGAGCCGTTAGAAACGAAGCATATAGAGCCAAGCGGTAAAGTGGTCCATGGCACAAAAAGGCAGGTTTCAATTATGTCCATTGTGGCTCCACTGAAAGGATACGTTTATTTTAATGCTGTTTATGCCACTGCAGGTAGTAATAAAAAATAATACCAGTTGGATGAATACTCGAGAGTAAGCAGTTCTCTAATTTATCAAATTTACTATCTATTTACTCTCTATTTACTCTACTCTTATCTATTTACTCTCCAAACTTTACAGTATGTAATCAATATCCCTTAGAATATATACTCGTAGACAGGATTTTTCCTCAAAAACGAATTCGCGTTGTCATCTTCAGAACCTTTTGTTCTGCCTTGCTTGTATGAACGCGGGTCGATAAACGGTACAGCATTTGTATCAAATACGTATTCTGGATCATTTCGAACCTATTTAACACATCTTTTTCCAAGCCGCTAGCGATGCACACATCAAAAATTTACTTTTCTCTTTGCGTTAACTTTGGACACAAGTCGTGAAATGTTTTCTTATCGCACGAGAACTAATAGATTGGAAGTCTGGTGAGCGGATTTCACCGTGCAGCCAAGTCATATACATGTAATTTGTTGAATTTTAAGCCAAAATCTACATTTCTTGAATCAGTTTTTCACTCTCTCATTGCCTTATATTTATTATATTTGATGCTCCAAAACGTTCAAATCACGTTTACTGCTGATTTCACCGATTTTTCATATCCAAAACACGTTCATACAAAGCCTTTCAAACTTTGTTCGAATCACGTAGGGGGTCTATCTATTCAAAGCGCGTTTAGATTGGCTTAAAGTGTTAAATATTTAAGCGAGAAAATGTTCAAGTGCTTAAGTATTTAGTTCAATTATTTCTAGGAAATTTGCATTGATTCCGAGAAAAATATTGATCGCTTTAAGTTCTTAGTCTAGGTAAAGTCAGTACCCTTGCTCCATGCAATCATTGACGCATACATTATTTAATTGGCGGTAAACTTTAACATTCGTGCATTTTGCAAAGAATCCGTGTGGAGCAACTTTTGGCAAAATCTCACTTTTCCGCACACCAGATCTCAAAATCGTCGTACTGGTCTCAAATCAACGCCAAATCGGGAAAACAGTGCGATTTCTAAGAAAAGTGCACAAAACGCACGTTTGGGGCCGTGCGGAGCAAGTTTTGGCAAAATCTCACTTTTCCGCATACCAGATCTCAAAATCGTCGTACTTGTCTCAAATCAACGCCAAATCGGGAAAACAGTGCGATATCCAAGAAAAGTGCACAAAACGCACGTTTGGGGCTGTGCGTAGCAAGTTTTGGCAAAATCTCAGTTTTCCGCATACCAGATCTTAAAATCGTCGTACTGGTCTCAAATCAGCGCCAAATCGGGAAAACAGTGCGATTTCTAAGAGAAGTGCACAAAACGCACGTTTGGGACCGTGCGGAGCAAGTTTTGGCTAAATCTCATTTTTCCGCACACCAGAACTTAAAATCCTCGTCCTCGTCACAAATCAACGCCAACTCGGGAAAACAGTGCGATTTCTAAGAAAAGTGCACAAAACGCACGTTTGGGGCCGTGCGGAGCAAGTTTTGGCAAAATCTCACTTTTCCGAAAACCAGATCTCAAAATCGTCGTACTGGTCTCAAATCAACGCCAAATCGGGAAAACAGTGCGATTTCTAAGAAAAGTGCACAAAACGCACGTTTGGGGCCGTGCGGAGCAAGTTTTGGCAAAATCTCACTTTTCCGCACACCAGATCTCAAAATCGTCGTGCTGGTCTCAAATCAACGCCAAATCGTGAAAACAGTGCCATTTCTAAGAAAAGTGCACAAAGCGCACGTTTGGGGCCGTGCGGACCAAGTTTTGGCAAAATCTCACTTTTCCGCACCCCAGATCTCGAAATCGTCGTACTGGTCTCAAATCAACGCCAAATCGGGAAAACAGTGCAATTTCTAAGAAAAGTGCACAAAACGCACGTTTGGGGCCGTGTGGAGCACGTTTTGGCAAAATTTCCGGTATTATCGGTATTAGTTGTCGCCCTTCGTATGTGCTCATTTCATAAATGAATACTGATGACAATGTTCAGGCAAAATAGTAAAATTTCTTCTCGCTTTTTTCCACGTTAGATCTCCAAATGCCACAAAAGATACAATTTAGTTCGATAAAAAGATTCTGTAGAGCAAAACAAAAGTAATTGTTTGGAGATAAAGTGCAGGATTGCAAGGATAGAAGTGGATTACAGTTTAGTTTCAAATCAACCTTGGCTTTCTTTGTTTCAGAAGCACTGTCAAACGTGGAGTTTGACAGTCGTCGCTCTTCGTATACTCATTTCATAAATGAATACTGATGACACTGTTCCGCTAAAATAGTAAAACTTCTTTTCGCTTATTTCCACGTTATATTGCTAAATGCCACAAAATATGCAACTTAGTTCGATAAAACGATTCTATAGAGCAAAACAAAAGTAATTGTTTGGAGATAAAGTGCAGGATTGCAAGGGTAAAGTGGTTTACAGTTTAGTTTGAAATCAAAGCTATACTTCTTTGTTTGAGAAGCACTGTCAAACGTAGCGTTTATCTCAAACCAACGTGCATGAGTTATAACCGCTCTGTCTATTTTGAGATTCTTCACTTGCTTGCATTTGCTTAGCTAATATTTGAGAGACGGAGAAATAAATTGTTTATTCGACTTAACTTTTGAGTTATCTGTTGGGTCCTCAAGTGCAATTATTGATACAGAAACCTTACGCAGCCTCTTCGTGAATATTTCGGGTATCTTCGGTATCAGTCGTCGCTCTTCGTATGGTCTTATTTCATTAATGAATACTGATGACACTGTCCCGCCAAAATAGTAAAATTTCTCTTCGGTTATTTCCATGTTATATCGCCAAATGCCATAAAATATACAACTTAGTTCGATAAAGCGATTCTGTAGAGCAAAACAAAAGTAACTGTTTGGAGATAAAGTGCAGGATTGCAAGTATTGAAATGGATTACAGTTTAGTTTGAAATCAACGTTGCCCTTCTTTGTTTGAAAAGCACTATCAATCGTGGCGTTTATCTCAAACCAAAATGCGTGCGTTATAACCGCTCAGTCTATTTTGACTTTCTTCTCTTAGTTGTATTTGCTTAGTTAATGTTTGTGAGACGGAGAAATAAATCGTTTATTCGACTTAACTTTTGAGTTATCTGTTGGCTCCTCAGGTGCAATTATTGATACAGAAACCTTACGCAGCCTCTTCGTGAATATTTCGGGTATCTTCGGTATCAGTCCTCGCTCTTCGTATATACTCATTTCATTAATGAATACTGGTGACACTCTTCCGCCAAAATAGTAAAATTTCTCTTCGCTTATTTCCACGTTATATCGCCAAATACCACAAAATATACAACTTAGTTCGATAAAAAGATTCTACAGAGGGAAACAAAAGTAATTATTTGGAGATAAAGTGCAGGATTGCAAGGATTGAAGTGGATTACAGTTTAGTTTCAAATCAACGTTGCCCTTCTTTGTTTGAGAAGCACTGTCAATCGTGGCATTTATCTCAAACCAAAATGCGTGCGTTATAACCGCTCCGTCTATTTTCAGCTTCTTCCCTTAGTTGCGTTTGCTTAGTTAATGTTTGTGAAATGGAGAAATAAATTGTTTAAACTGTAGTTGTACATTGAAGAAGAAAGGAAAAATGGTCATTTAAACAAAGTCTAACTTAGACCGCGGTTTAAGAAAATTAATGGACCTCCCTACCGAGTTGGCTATTTCGAAGATGGAAATATTTTTTCTAGTCTCCGCCATATAGTTTCTTGACATTGTTTGTAGTGAATAGCGTTTAAATATTAGGGTTAGCCAGGTTGAAATTGGGTAAGACCGCGGTTTTATTAAACACCGTCCAAACTTTGTTTAAATAACCGGCCCTCAGAGATTCGCGAAATTCTTAAGTAGAATGTAAAATCATTTGTCGCGTAAACTCGCTAATGTGTGCAAGTGAACCCAAAATAGATAGTTCAAGGGGCTATGTCACCATTTATAGTGTTACTTTTAAAAGCCAAAAGACATATTTGTATCAGTGAAAAAAAATAAGGTCGCAAGTTTTGTTTCACTAGTTCTTCTACTAGTACTCTAGGAGTAATCATAAGTGTCTTGGGCTGCAGATGGCCAGGATGGAAATCTCGAAGAACTGAGGCTAATTCTTTCAAGTTTGTCGCTTCTGTCTTGGAAAAACATAGCTAAAACTCAGATTATGGTTTATTTTTGCTTCGAAAATTCACTTGATATCTGCTCTATAAGCATTTCATGTACGACAAAGGTACTTAGTTCTAATTTGAGGCAGTTTTCACCAAAATACCTGAAAACCACCATGACATAGCTCCGTTGAACAATCGCTGAATTCAAGAGAGGCGTTTCAGGAAAGAGACATTTCGCGCTTAATCTGTTGAACGGATTAGAAGAACAAGTGTTGCTCTTATGAATGGTTCTTATCAAAATTTGGCATTAAATCTGCACTCAGCCCTTCTTAACTAATGCGTTGTGTTCGTTCCTTAGCTGTTCGAAGCTCGTACGTTCCGTCGAGTCGATGGAAAGTGACATCTACAGGGTAGATTAGAGCATTGACTTTCTCTTCCCACACGTCATACCCTGTTTGAAACTGGAAGTAATTCGGGCGAGTTTCCGATTCTTTGAGCCAAGCGAGTCGAGCGGTCTTTCTGTCTGCAGTGTACTTAAGAACCTTGCCTAAAAACACACTGGGGCGTTCGCAAGTAGCATCGGCCGTGACGAGTGCGCAAATTTCTCCCGGTGACGGCAGTTCGTCGACGTCCGAGCTTTCTTCCTCGTCGATGACTTCGGCCTTTGAGGTACTGGGAGGTTCGTCCAAGATGAAATTGACTGCTGATCTGTTTAAATAGCGCATAGCTACCGACCTGCGCTCAAACTCAGTACGACGATCGAAAATTTCAATTTGGGCTCTTAAACTGTGCTTGCAAACACGCGCAAGCGATTCCGCTAGTCTTCCATCGGAACTCTCTGGCGAAGAACGAAAGTGCTCAACGAGAGCGTCTCATTTCGTTAATTGCGCAGGGAAAGCCCAGATTTTCGGTAAAGACTTGTGGCAGATACTTTGAAAAGCTCCCAGATATCAATATTTACGCAAGAAAATCGAAAACTTGGGTCAATGTTGAATTGAAACATAAAAACTATTCTTGGAACATTCCAAATTTTGGTGAAAATGCAAATAATTGATAGAGAGCAGCAAAATTATTGTCTGAAAGATTTCACGTTTGAGAGGTTCAGTTTGTAGCATATACAGCATATACAGCTGAGCCGTTAGAAACGAAGCATATAGAGCCAAGCGGTAAAGTGGTCCATGGCACAAAAAGGCCGGTTTCAATTATGTCCATTGTGGCTCCACTGAAAGGATACGTTTATTTTAATGTTGTTTATGCCACTGCAGGTAGTAATAGAAAATAATACCAGTTGGATGAATACTCGAGAGTAAGCAGTTCTCTAATTTATCAAATTTACTATCTATTCACTCTCTATTTACTCTCTTTATTTACTCTACTCTTATCTATTTACTCTCCAAACTTTACAGTATGTGATCAGTATCTTTTAGAATATATACTCGAAGACAGGATTTTTGCTCAAAAACGAATTCGCGTTGTCATCTTCAGAGCCTTTTGTTCTGCTTTGCTTGTATGAACGCGGGTCGATAAACGGTACAGCATTTGTATCAAATACGTATTCTGGATCATTTCGAACCTATTTAACACATCTTTTTCCAAGCCGCTAGCGATGCACACATCAAAAATTTACTTTTCTCTTTGCGTTAACTTTGGACACAAGTCGTGAAATGTTTTCTTATCGCATGGGAACTAATAGATTGGAAGTCCGGTGAGCGGATTTCACCGTGCAGCCACGTCATATACATGTAATTTGTTGAATTTTAAGCTAAAATCTACATTTCTTGAATCAGTTTTTCACTCTCTCATTGCCTTATATTTATTATATTTGAGGTCCCAAAACGTTCAGATCACGTTTACCGCTGATTTCACCGATTTTTCATATCCAAAACACGTTCATACAAAGCCTTTCAAACTTTGTTCGAGTCACGTAGGGGGTCTATCTATTCAAAGCGCGTTTAGATTGACTTAAAGTGTTCAAGTGCTTAAGTATTTAGTTCAATTATTTATAAGAAATTTGCTTTGATTCCGAGATCAATATTGATCGCTTTAAGTTCTTAGTCTCGATAAAGTCAATACCCTTGCTCCATGCAATCAGTGACGCATACATTATTTAATTGGCGGCAAACTTTAACATTCGTGCATTTTGCAAAGAATCCGTGTGAAGCAACTTTTGGCAAAATCTCACTTTTCCGCACACCAGATCTCAAAATCGTCGTACTGGTCTCAAATTATCGCCAAATCGGGAAAACAGAGCGATTTCTATGAAAAAAGCAAAAACCACACGTTTAGGGGCGTGCGAAGCAAGTCTTGGAAAAATCTCACTTTTCCGCACACCAGATCTCGAATTCGTGGTACTGGTCTGAAATCAACGCCAAATCGGGAAAACAGAGCGATTTCTATGAAAAAAGCACAAAACGCACGTTTGGGGCCATGCGGAGCAAGTTTTGGCAAAATCTCATTTTTCCGCACACCAGAACTGAAAATCGTCGTCCTGGTCACAAATCAACGCCAAATCGGGAAAACAGTGCGATTTCTAAGAAAATTGCACAAAACGCACTTTTGGGGCCGTGCGGAGCAAGTTTTGGCAAAATTTCACTTTTCCGCACAACAGATCTGAAAATCGTGGTACTTGTCTCAAATCAATGCGGAGCAACTTTTCGCAAAATCTCACTTTTCCGCACATTAGATCTCAAAGTCGTCGTACTGGTCTCAAATCAACGCCAAATCTGGAAAACAGTGCCATTTCTAAGAAAAGTGCACAAAACGCACGTTTGGGGCCGTGTTAACCAAGTTTTGGCAAAATCTAACTTTTCCGCATACCAGATCTCAAAATCGTCGTACTGGTCACACATCTACGCCAAATCGGGAAAACAGTGCGATTTCTAAGAAAAGTGCACAAAACGCACGTTTGGGGCCGTGCGGAGCAAGTTTTGGCAAAATCTCACTTTTCCGCACAACAGATCTCAAAGTCGTCGCACTGGTCTCAAATCAACGGCAAATCTGGAAAACAGTGCGATTTCTAAGAAAACATCACAAAACGCCCGTTTAACGCCGTGCGGAGGAAGTTTTGGCAAAATCTGACTTTTCCGCACACCAGTTCTCAAAATCGTTGCCCTGGTCTCAAATCAACGCCAAATCGGGAAAACAGTGCGATTTCTAAGAAAAGTGCACAAAACGCCCGTTTAAGGCCGTGCGGACCAAGTTTTGGCAAAATCTCACTTTTCCGCATACCAGATCTCAAAGTCGTCGTACTGGTCTCAAATCAACGCCAAATCGGGAAAACAGTACGATTTCTAAGGAAAGTGCACAAAACGCAGGTTTGGGGCCGTGCGGAGCAACTTTTGACAAAATCTCAGTTTTCCGCACCCCAGATCCAAAAATCGTCGTACTGGTCTCAAATCAACGCCAAATCGGGAAAACAGTGCGATTTCTAAGAAAATTGCACAAAACGCACGTTTAGGGCTGTGCGGAGCAAGTTTTGACAAAATCTCACTTTTCCGCACACCAGATCTCAAAATCGTCGAACTGGTTTCAAATCAACGCCAAATCGGGAAAACAGTGCGATGACTAAAAAAAGTGCACCAAACGCACGATTAGGGCCGTGCGGAGCAAGTTTTCGCAAAACCTCACTTTTCGGCACACCAGATCTCAAAATCGTCGTACTGGTCTCAAATCAACGCCAACTCTGGAAAACAGTGCCATTTCTAAGAAATGTGCACAAAACGCACGTTTGGGGCTGTGCGGAGCAAGTTTTGGCAAAATCTCACTTTTACGCACACCAGATCTGAAAATCGTGGTACTTGTCTCAAATCAACGCCAAATCGGAAAAAGAGTGCGGTTTCTAAGAAAAGTGCTCAAAACACACGATTGGGGCCGTGCGGAGCAAGTTTTGACAAAATCTCACTTTTTTCGCATACCAGATCTCAAAATCGTGCTGCTGGTCTCAAATCAACGCCAAATCGGGAAAACTGTGCGGTTTCTAAGATAAGTGCACAAATCGCACGTTTGGGACCGTGCGGAGCAAGTTTTGTCAAAATCTCATTTTTCCGCACACCAGAACTGAAAATCGTCGTCCTCGTCACAAATCAACGCCAAATCGGGAAAACAGTGCGATTTCTAAGAAAAGTGCAAAAACGCACGTTTGGGGCCGTGCGGAGCAACTTTTGGCAAAATCTCACTTTTCCGCACACCAGATCTCAAAATCGTCGAACTGGTTTCAAATCAACGCCAAATCGGGAAAACAGTGCATTACTAAAAAACGTGCACCAAATGCACGATTAGGGCAGTGCGGAGCAAGTTTTGGCAAAACCTCACTTTTCGGCACACCAGATCTCAAAATCGTCGTACTGGTCTCAAATCAACGCCAAGTCGGGAAAACAGTGCAATTTGTGAGAAAGGTGCACAAAACGCACGTTTGGGGCCGTGTTGAGCAAGTTTTGGCACAATCTCACTTTTCCGCATACCAGATGTCAAAATCGTCGTACTGGTCAGAAATCAACACCAAATCGGGAAAACAGTGCGATTTCTAAGAAAAGTGCACAAAATGCATGTTTGGAGCCGTGCGGAGCTAGTTTTGGTAAAATCTCACTTTTCCGCTCACCAGATCTCAAATCGTCGTACTTGTCTCAAATCAACGCCAAATCGGGAAAACAGTGCGATTTCTAAGAAAAATCCGCAAAACGCACGTTTGGGGCCGTGGGGAGCAAGTTTTGGCAAAATCTCACTTTTCCGCATACTAGATCTCAAAATCGTCGTACTGGTCTCAAATCAACGCCAAATCGGGAAAACAGTGCGATTTCTAAGAAAAGTGCACAAATGGCACCCTTTGGGACCGTGAGGAGCAAGTTTTGCCAAAATCTCATTTTTCCGCACACCAGAACTGAAAATCGTCGTCCTCGTCACAAATCAACGCCAAATCGGGAAAACGGTGCGATTTCTAAGAAAAGGGCACAAAACGCACGATTGGGGCCGTGCGGAGCAAGTTTCGGCAAAATCTCACTTTTCCGCATACCAGATCTCAAAATCGTCGTACTGGTCTCAAATCAACGCCAAATCGGGAAAACAGTGCGATTTCTAAGAAAAGTGCACAAAACGCACGTTTGGGGCCGTGCGGAACAACTTTTGGCAAAATCTCACTTTTCCGCACACCAGATCTCAAAATCGTCGTACTGGTCTCAAATCAACGCCAAGTCGGGAAAACAGTGCAATTTGTAAGAAAGGTGCACAAAACGCACGTTTGGGGCCGTGTTGAGCAAGTTTTGGCACAATCTCACTTTTCCGCATACCAGATCTCAAAATCGTCGTACTGGTCACAAATCAACACCAAATCGGGAAAACAGTGCGATTTCTAAGAAAAGTGCACAAAACGCACGTTTGGGGCCGTGCGGAACAACTTTTGGCAAAATCTCACTTTTCCGCACACCAGATCTGAAAATCTTGGTACTTGTCTCAAATCAACGCCAAATCGGGAAAACTGTGCCATTTCTAAGAAAAGTGCACAAAACGCAGGTTTGGGGCCGTGTTGAGCAAGTTTTGGCAAAATCTAACTTTTCCGAACACCAGATCTCAAAATCGTCGTACTGGTCTTAAATCAACGCCAAATCGGGAAAACAGTGCGATTTCCAAAAAAAGTGCACAAAGCGCACGTTTGGGGCCGTGCGGAGCAAGTTTTTGCAAAATCTCATTTTTCCGCACACCAGAACTGAAAATCGTCGTCCTGGTCACAAATCAACGCGAAATCGGGAAAACAGTGCGATTTCTAACAAAAGTGCACAAAACGCACGTTTGGGGCCGTGCGGACCAAGTTTTGGCAAAATCTCACTTTTCCGCACACCAGATCTCAAAGTCGTCGTACTGGTCTCAAATCAACGCCAAATCGGGAAAACAGTGAGATTTCTAAGAAAAGTGCACAAAACGCACGTTTGGGGCCGTGTAGAGCAAGTTTTGGCAAAATCTCACTTTTCCGCACACCAGATCTCAAAATCATCGTACTGGTCACAAATCAACGCCAAATCGGGAAAACAGTGCGATTTCTAAGAAAACTGCACAAAACGCACGTTTGGGGCCGTGCGGAGCAGGTTTTGGCAAAATCTCACTTTTCCGAACACCAGATCTCAAAATCGTCGTACTGGTCTCAAATCAACGCCAAATCGGGAAAACAGTGCCATTTCTAAGAAAAGTGCACAAATCGCACGTTTGGGACCGTGCAGAGCAAGTTTTGGCAAAATCTCATTTTTCCGCACACCAGAACTGAAAATCGCCGTCCTCATCACAAATCAACGCCAAATCGGGAAAACAGTGCGATTTCTAAGAAAAGTGCACAAAACGCACATTTGGGGCCGTGCAGAGCAAGTTTTGGCAAAATCTCACTTTTCCGCACACCAGATCTCAAAATCGTCGAACTGGTTTCAAATCAACGCCAAATCGGGAAAACAGTGCGATGACTAAAAAAAGTGCACCAAACGCACGATTAGGGCCGTGCGGAGCAAGTTTTGGCAAAACCACACTTTTCGGCACACCAGATCTCAAAATCGTCGTACTGGTCTCAAATCAACGCCAACTCTGGAAAACAGTGCCATTTCTAAGAAATGTGCACAAAACGCACGTTTGGGGCCGTGCGGAGCAAGTTTTGGCAAAATCTCACTTTTCCGTATACCAGATCTCAAAATCGTCGTACTGGTCACACATCTACGCCAAATCGGGAAGACAGTGCGATTTCTAAGAAAAGTGCACAAAACGCACGTTTGGGGCCGTGCGGAGCAAGTTTTGGCAAAATCTCACTTTTCCGCACAACAGATCTCAAAATCGTCGTACTGGTCACACATCTACGCCAAATCGGGAAGACAGTGCGATTTCTAAGAAAAGTGCACAAAACGCACGTTTGGGGCCGTGCGGAGCAAGTTTTGGCAAAATCTCACTTTTCCGCACACCAGATCTCAATGTCGTCGTACTGGTCTCAAATCAACGCCAAAGCGGGAAAACAGTGCCATTTCTAAGAAAAGTGCACAAAACGCACGTTTGGGGCCGTGTTGAGCAAGTTTTGGCAAAATCTGACTTTTCCGCATACCAGATCTCAAAATCGTCGTACTGGTCACACATCTACGCCAAATCGGGAAGACAGTGCGATTTCTAAGAAAAGTGCACAAAACGCACGTTTGGGGCCGTGCGGAGCAAGTTTTGGCAAAACCTCACTTTTCGGCACACCAGATCTCAAAATCGTCGAACTGGTTTCAAATCAACGCCAAATCGGGAAAACAGTGCGATGACTAAAAAAAGTGCACCAAACGCACGATTAGGGCCGTGCGGAGCAAGTTTTGGCAAAACCTCACTTTTCGGCACACCAGATCTCAAAATCGTCGTACTGGTCTCAAATCAACGCCAACTCTGGAAAACAGTGCCATTTCTAAGAAATGTGCACAAAACGCACGTTTGGGGCTGTGCGGAGCAAGTTTTCGCAAAATCTCACTTTTCCGCACACCAGATTTCAAAATCGTCGGACTGGTTTCAAATCAACGCCAAATCGGGAAAACAGTGCGATTTCTAAGAAATGTGCACAAAACGCACGTTTGGGGCTGTGCGGAGCAAGTTTTGGCAAAATCTCACTTTTCGGCACTCCAGATCTCAAAATCGTCGAACTGGTTTCAAATCAACGCCAAATCGGGAAAACAGTGCGATTTCTAAGAAATGTGCACAAAACGCACGTTTGGGGCTGTGCGGAGCAAGTTTTGGCAAAATCTCACTTTTCCGCACACCAGATTTCAAAATCGTCGGACTGGTCTCAAATGAACGCCAAATCAGGAAAACAGTGCGATTTCTAAGAAAAGTGCTCAAAACGCACGTTTGGGGCCGTGCGGAGCAAGTTTTGACAAAATCTCACTTTTTTCGCATAACAGCTCTCAAAATCGTGGTGCTGGTCTCAAATCAACGCCAAATCGGGAAAACAGTGCGATTTCTAAGAAAAGTGCACAAAACGTACATTTGCGGCCGTGCGGAGCAAGTTTTGGCAAAATCTCACTTTTCCGCACACCAGATTTCAAAATCGTCGTCCTTGTCTCAAATCAACGCCAAATCGGGAAAACAGTGCGATATCCAAGAAAAGTGCACAAAACGCACGTTTGGGGCCGTGCGGAGCAAGTTTTGACAAAATCTCACTTTTTTCGCATAACAGCTCTCAAAATCGTGGTGCTGGTCTCAAATCAACGCCAAATCGGGAAAACAGTGCGATTTCTAAGAAAAGTGCACAAAACGTACATTTGGGGCCGTGCGGAGCAAGTTTTGGCAAAATCTCAGTTTTCCCTACACCAGATCTCAAAATCGTCGTACTTGTCTCAAATCAACGCCAAATTGGGAAAACAGTGCGATATCCAAGAAAAGTGCACAAAACGCACGTTTGGGGCCGTGCGGAGCACGTTTTGGCAAAATCTCACTTTTCCGCATACCGGATCTCAAAATCGTCGTACTGGTCTCAAATAAACGCCAAATCGGGAAAATAGTGCGATTTCCAAGAAAAGTGCACAAAACGCACGTTTGGGACCGCGCGGAGCAAGTTTTGGCAAAATCTCATTTTTCCGCATACCAGAACTGAAAATCGTCGTCCTGGTCACAAATCAACGCCAAATCGGGAAAACAGTGCGATTTCTAAGAAAAGTGCACAAAACGCACGTTTGGGGCCGTGCGGAGCAAGTTTTGGCAAAATCTAAGTTTTCCGCACACCAGATCTCAAAATCGTCGTACTTGTCTCAAATCAACGCCAAATCGGGAAAGCAGTGCGATATACAAGAAAAGTCCGCAAAACGTACGTTGGGGGCCGTGTGGAGGAAGTTTTGGGAAAAATCTCATTTTTCCGCACACCAGAACTGAAAATCGTCGTCCTCGTCACAAATCAACGCCAAATCGGGAAAACAGTGCGATTTCTAAGAAAAGTGCACAAAACGCACGTTTGGGGCCGTGCGTAGCAGGTTTTGGCAAAATCTCACTTTTCCGCACACCAGATCTCAAAATCGTGGTACTTGTCTCAAATCAACGCCAAATCGGGAAAAAAGTGCGATTTCTAAGAAAAGTGCACAAAACGCACGTTTGGGGTCGTGCGGAGCAAGTTTTGGCAAAATCTCACTTTTCCGCACACCAGATCTCAAAATCGTCGTACTGGTCTCAAATCAACGCAAAATCGTGAAAACAGTGCCATTTCTAAGAAAAGTGCACAAAGCGCACGTTTGGGGCCGTGCGGACCAAGTTTTGGCAAAATCTCACTTTTCCGCACACCAGATCTCAAAATCGTCGTACTGGTCTCAAATCAACGCCAAATCGGAAAAACAGTGCGATTCTAAGAAAAGTGCACAAAGCGCACGTTTGGGGCCGTGCGGAGCAAGTTTTGGCAAAATCTCACTTTTCCCCATACCAGATCTCAAAATCGTCGTACTGGTCTCAAATCAACGGCAAATCGGGAAAACAGTGCGATTTTTAAGAAAAGTGCACAAAACGCACGTTTGGGACCGTGCGGAGCAAGTTTTGGCAAAATCTCATTTATCCGCACAACAGAACTGAAAATCGTCGTCCTGGTCACAAATGAACGCCAAATCGGGAAAAAGTGCAATTCTAAGAAAAGTGCACAAAACGGACTTTTGGGGCCGTGCGGAGCAAGTTTTGGCAAAATTTCACTTTTCCGAACACCAGATCTCAAAATGGTCGTACTTGTCTCAAATCAACGCCAAATCGGGAAAACAGTGCGATTTCCAAGAAAAGTGCACAAAACGCACGTTTGGGGCCGTGCGGAGCAAGTTTTGGCAAAATCTCACTTTTCTGCAGACCAGATCTCAAAATCGTCGTACTGGTCTCAAATCAACGCCAAATCGGGAAAACAGTGCGATTTTTAAGAAAATGCACAAAACGCACGTTTTGGACCGTATGGAGCAAGTTTTGGCAAAATCTCATTTTTCCGCACACCAGAACTGAAAATCGTCGTCCTGGTCACAAATCAACGCCAAATTGGGAAAACAGTGCGATTTCTAAGAAAAGTGCACAAAAGGCACTTTTGGGGCCGGGCGGAGCATGTTTTGGCAAAATCTCACTTTTCCGAACACCAGATCTCAAAATCGTCGTACTGGTCTCAAATGAACGCCAAATCGGGAAAACAGTGCGATTTCTAAGAAAAGTGCACAAAAAGCACGTTTGGGGCCGTGCGGAGCAAGTTTTAGCTAAACCTCACTTTTCGGCACACCAGATGTCAAAATCGTCGTACTGGTCTCAAATCAACGCCAACTCTGGAAAACAGTGCCATTTCTAAGAAATGTGCACAAAACGCATGTTTGGGGCCGTGCGGAGCAAGTTTTGGCAAAATCTCACTTTTCCGCATACCAGATCTCAAAATCGTCATACTGGTCTCAAATCAACGCCAAATCGGGAAAACAGTGCGACTTGTAAGAAATGTGCACAAAGCGCACGTTTGGGGCTGTGCGGAGCAAGTTTTGGCAAAATCTCATTTTTCCGCACACCAGATCTCAAAATCGTCGTACTTGTCTCAAATCAACGCCAAATCGGGAAAACAGTGCGATATCCAAGAAAAGTGCACAAATCGCACGTTTGGGGCCGTGCGGAGCAAGTTTTGGCAAAATTTCAGTTTTCCGCACACCAGATCTCAAAATCGTCGTACTGGTCTCAAATGAACGCCAAATCGGGAAAACAGTGCGATTTCTAAGAAATGTGCACAAAACGCACGTTTGGGGCTCTGCGGAGCAAGTTATGGCAAAATCTCACTTTTCGGCACACCAGATCTCAAAATCGTCGAACTGGTTTCAAATCAACACCAAATCGGGAAAACAGTGCGATTACTAAAAAAAGTGCACCAAACGCACGACTAGGGCCGTGCGGAGCAAGTTTTGGCAAAACCTCAATTTTCGGCACACCAGATCTCAAAATCGTCGTATTTGTCTCAAATCAACGCCAAATCGGGAAAACAGTGCGATTTCTAAGAAATGTGCACAAAACGCACGTTTGGGGCTGTGCGGAGCAAGTTTTGGCAAAATCTCACTTTTCCGCACACCAGATCTCAAAATCATCGAACTGGTTTCAAATCAACGCCAAATCGGGAAAACAGTGCGATTACTAAAAAAAGTGCACCAAACGCACGATTAGGGCCGTGCGGAGCAAGTTTTGGCAAAATCTCACTTTATCGAACCCCAGATCTCAAAATCGTCGTACTGGTCTCAAATCAACGCCAAATCGGGAAAACAGTGCGATTTCTAAGAAAAGTGCACAAATCGCACGTTTGGGTCTATGCGGAGCAAGTTTTGGCAAAATCTCATTTTTCCGCACACCAGAACTGAAAATCGTTGTACTTGTCTCAAATCAACGCCAAATCGGGAAAACAGTGCGATTTCTAAGAAATGTGCAAAAAACGCACGTTTGGGGCTGTGCGGAGCAAGTTTTGGCAAAATCTCACTTTTCCGCACACCAGATCTCAAAATCGTCGAACTGGTTTCAAATCAACGCCAAATCGGGAAAACAGTGCGATTACTAAAAAAAGTGCACAAAACACACGATTAGGGCCGTGCGGAGCAAGTTTTGGCAAAACCTCACTTTTCGGCACACCAGATCTCAAAATCGTCGTACTGGTCTCAAATCAACGCCAAATCGGAAAAACAGTGCGATTTCTAAGAAAAGTGCACAAAACGCACGTTTGGGGCCGTGCGGAGCAAGTTTTGGCAAAATCTCACTTTTCCGCATACCAGATCTCAAAATCGTCGTACTGGTCTCAAATCAACGCCAAATCGGGAAAACAGTGCGACTTGTCAGAAAAGTGCACAAATCGCACGTTTGGGGCCGTGCGGAGCAAGTTTTGGCAAAATATCACTTTTTACGCATACCAGATCTCAAAATCGTGCGGCTGGTATCAAATCAACGCCAAATCGGTAAAACAGTGCGATTTCTAAGATAAGTGCACAAATCGCACGTTTGGGGCCGTGCGGAGCAAGTTTTGGCAAAATCTCATTTTTCGGCACACCAGATCTCAAAATCGTCGTACTTGTCTCAAATCAACGCCAAATCGGGAAAACAGTGCGATATCCAAGAAAAGTGCACAAATCGCACGTTTGGGGCCGTGCGGAGCAGGTTTTGGCAAAATTTCAGTTTTCCGCACACCAGATCTCAAAATCGTCGTACTGGTCTCAAATCAACGCCAAATCGGGAAAACAGTGAGATTTCTAACAAAAGTGCACAAAACACACGTTTGGGGCCGTGCGGACCAAGTTTTGGCAAAATCTCACTTTTCCGCACACCAGATCTCAAAATCGTCGTACTGGTCTCAAATCAACGCCAAATCGTGAAAACAGTGCGATTTCTAAGAAAAGTGCACAAATCGCACGTTTGGGGCCGTGCGGAGCAAGTTTTGGCAAAATCTCACTTTTCCGCACACCAGATCTCAAAATCGTCGTACTGGTCTCAAATCAACGCCAAATCGGGAAAACAGTGCGATTTCTAAGAAAAGTGCACAAAACGCACGTTTGGGGCCGTGCGGAGCAAGTTTTGGCAAAATCTCACTTTTCCGCACACCAGATCTCAAAATCGTGGGTACTGGTCTCAAATCAACGCCAAATCGGGAAAACAGTGCGATTTCTAAGAAAAGTGCACAAAGCGCACGTTTGGGGCCGTGCGGACCAAGTTTTGGCAAAATCTCACTTTTCCGCACCCCAGATCTCAAAATCGTCGTACTGGTCTCAAATCAACGCCAAATCGGGAAAACAGTGCGATTTCTAAGAAAAGTGCACAAAACGCACGTTTGGGGCCGTGTGGAGCACGTTTTGGCAAAATTTCCGGTATTATCGGTATTAGTTGTCGCCCTTCGTATGTGCTCATTTCATAAATGAATACTGATGACAATGTTCAGGCAAAATAGTAAAATTTCTTCTCGCTTTTTTTCACGTTAGATCTCCAAATGCCACAAAAGATACAATTTAGTTCGATAAAAAGATTCTGTAGAGCAAAACAAAAGTAATTGTTTGGAGATAAAGTGCAGGATTGCAAGGATAGAAGTGGATTACAGTTTAGTTTCAAATCAACCTTGGCTGTCTTTGTTTCAGAAGCACTGTCAAACGTGGAGTTTGACAGTCGTCGCTCTTCGTATACTCATTTCATAAATGAATACTGATGACACTGTTCCGCTAAAATAGTAAAACTTCTTTTCGCTTATTTCCACGTTATATTGCTAAATGCCACAAAATATGCAACTTAGTTCGATAAAACGATTCTATAGAGCAAAACAAAAGTAATTGTTTGGAGATAAAGTGCAGGATTGCAAGGGTAAAGTGGTTTACAGTTTAGTTTGAAATCAAAGCTATACTTCTTTGTTTGAGAAGCACTGTCAAACGTAGCATTTATCTCAAACCAACGTGCATGAGTTATAACCGCTCTGTCTATTTTGAGATTCTTCACTTAATTGCATTTGCTTAGCTAATGTTTGTGAGATGGAGAAATAAATTGTTTATTCGTTATAACTTTTCAGTCGTCTGTTGGCTACTAAGGTGCAATTATTGATGCAGAAACCTTACGCAGCCTCCTCGTGAATCTTTCGGGTATCTTCGGTATCAGTCGTCGCTCTTCGTTTGCTTTGTTTCAGAAGCACTGTCAATCGTGGCGTTTATCTCAAACCAAAATGCGTGCGTTATAACCGCTCAGTCTATTTTGACTTTCTTCTCTTAGTTGTATTTGCTTAGTTAATGTTTGAGAGACGGAGAAATAAATTGTTTATTCGACTTAACTTTTGAGTTATCTGTTGGGTCCTCAAGTGCAATTATTGATACAGAAACCTTACGCAGCCTCTTCGTGAATATTTCGGGTATCTTCGGTATCAGTCGTCGCTCTTCGTATGGTCTTATTTCATTAATGAATACTGATGACACTGTCCCGCCAAAATAGTAAAATTTCTCTTCGGTTATTTCCATGTTATATCGCCAAATGCCATAAAATATACAACTTAGTACGATAAAGCGATTCTGTAGAGCAAAACAAAAGTAACTGTTTGGAGATAAAGTGCAGGATTGCAAGTATTGAAATGGATTACAGTTTAGTTTGAAATCAACGTTGCCCTTCTTTGTTTGAAAAGCACTATCAATCGTGGCGTTTATCTCAAACCAAAATGCGTGCGTTATAACCGCTCAGTCTATTTTGACTTTCTTCTCTTAGTTGTATTTGCTTAGTTAATGTTTGTGAGACGGAGAAATAAATCGTTTATTCGACTTAACTTTTGAGTTATCTGTTGGCTCCTCAGGTGCAATTATTGATACAGAAACCTTACGCAGCCTCTTCGTGAATATTTCGGATATCTTCGGTATCAGTCGTCGCTCTTCGTATGCACTTGTTTCATTAATGAATACCGATGACACTGTCCCGCCGAAATAGTAAAATTTCTCTTCTGTTATTTTCATGTTATATCGCCAAACGCCATAAAATATACAACTTTATTCGATAAAACGATTCTGTAGAGCAAAACAAAAGTAATTGTTTGGAGATAAAGTGCAGAATTGCAAGTATTGAAATGGATAACAGTTTAGTTTGAAATCAACGTTGCCCTTCTTTGTTTTAGAAGCACTGTCAATCGTGGCGTTTATCTCAAACCAAAATGCGTGCGTTATAACCGCTCAGTCTATTTTGACTTTCTTCTCTTAGTTGTATTTGCTTAGTTAATGTTTGAGAGACGGAGAAATAAATTGTTTATCCGTAATAACGTTTGAGTCATCTGTTGGCTTCTAAGGTGCAAATATTGATACAGAAACCTTACGCAGCCTCTTCGTGAATATTTCGGGTATCTTCGGTATCAGTCCTCGCTCTTCGTATATACTCATTTCATTAATGAATACTGATGACACTCTTCCGCCAAAATAGTAAAATTTCTCTTCGCTTATTTCCACGTTATATCGCCAAATGCCACAAAATATACAACTTAGTTCGATAAAAAGATTCTACAGAGGGAAACAAAAGTAATTATTTGGAGATAAAGTGCACGATTGCAAGGATTGAAGTGGATTACAGTTTAGTTTCAAATCAACGTTGCCCTTCTTTGTTTGAGAAGCACTGTCAATCGTGGCATTTATCTCAAACCAAAATGCGTGCGTTATAACCGCTCCGTCTATTTTCAGCTTCTTCCCTTAGTTGCATTTGCTTAGTTAATGTTTGTGAGATGGAGAAATAAATTGTTTAAACTGTAGTTGTACACTGAAGAAGAAAGGAAAAATGCTCATTTAAACAAAGTCTAACTTAGACCGCGGTTTAAGAAAATTAATGGACCTCCCTACCGAGTTGGCTATTTCGAAGATGGAAATATTTTTTCTAGTCTCCGCCATATAGTTTCTTGACATTGTTTGTAGTGAATAGCGTTTAAATATTAGGGTTAGCCAGGTTGAAATTGGACGGGTAAGACCGCGGTTTTATTAAACACCGTCCAAACTTTGTTTAAATAACCGGCCCTCAGAGATTCGCGAAATTCTTAAGTAGAATGTAAAATCATTTGTCGCCTAAACTCGCTAATGTGTGCAAGTGAACCCAAAATAGATAGTTCAAGGGTCTATGTCACCATTTATAGTGTTACTTTTAAAAGCCAAAAGACGTATTGGTATCAGTGAAAAAAAATAAGGTTGCAAGTTTTGTTTCACTAGTTCTTCTACTAGTACTCTAGGAGTAATCATAAGTGTCTTGGGCTGCAGATGGCCAGGATGGAAATCTCGAAGAACTGAGGCTAATTCTTTCAAGTTTGTCGCTTCTGTCTTGGAAAAACACAGCTAAAACTCAGATTATGGTTTATTTTTGCTTCGAAAATTCACTTGATATCTGCTCTATAAGCATTTCATGTACGACAAAGGTACTTAGTTCTAATTTGAGGCAGTTTTCACCAAAATACCTGAAAACCACCATGACATAGCTCCGTTGAACAATCGCTGAATTCAAGAGAGGCGTTTCAGGAAAGAGACATTTCGCGCTTAATCTGTTGAACGGATTAGAAGAACAAGTGTTGCTCTTATGAATGGTCCTTATCAAAATTTGGCATTAAATCTGCACTCAGCCCTTCTTAACTAATGCGTTGTGTTCGTTCCTTAGCTGTTCGAAGCTCGTACGTTCCGTCGAGTCGATGGAAAGTGACATCTACAGGGTAGATTAGAGCATTGACTTTCTCTTCCCACACGTCATACCCTGTTTGAAACTGGAAGTAATTCGGGGAGTTTCCGATTCTTTGAGCCAAGCGAGTCGAGCGGTCTTTCCGTCTGCAGTGTACTTAAGAACCTTGCCTAAAAACACACTGGGGCGTTCGCAAGTAGTATTGGCCGTGACGAGTGCGTAAATTTCTCCCGGTGACGGCAGTTCGTCGACGTCCGAGCTTTCTTCCTCGTCGCTGACTTCGGCCTTTGAGGTACTGGGAGGTTCGTCCAAGATGAAATTGACTGCTGATCTGTTTAAATAGCGCATAGCTACCGACCTGCGCTCAAACTCAGTACGACGATCGAAAATTTCAATTTGGGCTCTTAAACTGTGCTTGCAAACACGCGCAAGCGATTCCGCTAGTCTTCCATCGGAACTCTCTGGCGAAGAACGAAAGTGCTCAACGAGAGCGTCTCATTTCGTTAATTGCGCAGGGAAAGCCCAGATTTTCCGCAAGGACTTGCGCAGATACTTTGAAAAGCTCCCAGATATCAATATTTTCGCAAGAAAATCGAACACCTGGGTCAATGTTGAATTGAAAACCTAAAAACTATTCTTGGTACATTCCAAATTTTGGTGAAAATGCAAATAATTGATAGAGAGCAGCAAAATTATTGTCTGAAAGATTTCACGTTTGAGAGGTTCAGTTTGCAGCATATACAGCATATACAGCTGAGCCGTTAGAAACGAAGCATATAGAGCCAAGCGGTAAAGTGGTCCATGGCACAAAAAGGCAGGTTGCAATTATGTCCATTGTGGCTCCACTGAAAGGATACGTTTATTTTAATGCTGTTTATGCCACTGCAGGTAGTAATAGAAAATAATACCAGTTGGATGAATACTCGAGAGTAAGCAATTCTCTAATTTATCAAATTTACTATCTATTTACTCTCTATTTACTCTACTCTTATCTATTTACTCTCCAAACTTTACAGTATGTAATCAGTATCCCTTAGAATATATACTCGAAGACAGGATTTTTGCTCAAAAACGAATTCGCGTTGTCATCTTCAGAACCTTTTGTTCTGCTTTGCTTGTATGAACGCGGGTCGATAAACGGTACAGCATTTGTATCAAATACGTATTCTGGATCATTTCGAACCTATTTAACACATCCTTTTCCAAGCCGCTAGCGATGCACACATCAAAAATTTACTTTTCTCTTTGCGTTAACTTTGGACACAAGTCGTGAAATGTTTACTTATCGCAAGAGAACTAATAGATTGGAAGTCTGGTGAGCGGATTTCACCGTGCAGCCACGTCATATACATGTAATTTGTTGAATTTTAAGCCAAAATCTACATTTCTTGAATCAGTTTTTCACTCTCTCATTGCCTTATATTTATTATATTTGAGGCCCCTAAACGTTCAAATCACGTTTACCGCTGATTTCACCGATTTTTCATATCCAAAACACGTTCATACAAAGCCTTTCAAACTTTGTTCGAGTCACGTAGGGGGTCTATCTATTCAAAGCGCGTTTAGATTGGCTTAAAGTGTTAAGTATTTAAGCGAGAAAATGTTCAAGTGCTTAAGTATTTAGTTCAATTATTTCTAGGAAATTTGCTTTGATTCCGAGAAAAATATTGATCGCTTTAAGTTCTTAGTCTCGGTAAAGTCAGTACCCTTGCTCCATGCAATCAGTGACGCATACATTATTTAATTGTCGGCAAACTTTAACAATCGTGCATTTTGCAAAGAATCCGCGTGGAGCAACTTTTGGCAAAATCTCACTTTTCCGCACACCAGATCTCAAAATCGTCGTACTGGTCTCAAATCAACACCAAATCGGGAAAACAGTGCGATTTCTAAGAAAAGTGCACAAAACGCACGTTTGGGACCGTGCGGAGCAAGTTTTCGCAAAATCTCATTTTTCTGCACACCACAACTGATAATCGTCGTCCTGGTCACAAATCAACGCCAAATCGGGAAAACAGTCCAATTTCTAAGAAAAGTGCACAAAACGCACGTTTGGGGCCGTGCGGAGCAAGTTTTGGCAAAATCTCACTTTTCCGCATACCAGATCTAAAAATCGTCGTACTGGTCTCAAATCAACGCCAAATGGGGAAAACAGTGCGATTTCTAAGAAAAGTACACAAAACGCACGTTTGGGACCGTGCGGAGCAAGTTTTGGCAAAATCTCATTTTTCCGCACACCAGAACTGAAAATCGTCGTCCTGGTCACAAATCAACACCAAATCGGGAAAACAGTGCGATTTCTAAGAAAAGTGCACAAAACGCACGTTTGGGACCGTGCGGAGCAAGTTTTCGCAAAATCTCATTTTTCTGCACACCACAACTGATAATCGTCGTCCTGGTCACAAATCAACGCCAAATCGGGAAAACAGTCCAATTTCTAAGAAAAGTGCACAAAACGCACGTTTGGGGCCGTGCGGAGCAAATTTTGGCAAAATCTCACTTTTCCGCATACCAGATCTAAAAATCGTCGTACTGGTCTCAAATCAACGCCAAATCGGGAAAACAGTGCGATTTCTAAGAAAAGTGCACAAAACGTACGTTTGGGACCGTGCGGAGCAAGTTTTGGGAAAATCTCATTTTTCCGCACACCAGAACTGAAAATCGTCGTTCTGGTCACAAATCAACGCCAAATCGGGAAAACAGTGCGATTTCTAAGAAAGGTGCACAAAACGCACGTTTGGGGCCGTGCGGAGCAAGTTTAGGCAAAATCTCACTTTTCCGCACACCAGACCTCAAAATCGTCGTACTGGTCTCAAATCAACGCCAAATCGGGAAAATAGTGCGATTTCTAAGAAAAGTGCACAAAACGCACGTTTGGGGCCGTGCGGAGCAAGTTTTGGCAAAATCTCCCTTTTCCGCATACCAGATCTCAAAATCGTCGTACTGGTCTCAAATCAACGCCAAATGGGGAAAACAGTGCGATTTCTAAGAAAAGTACACAAAACGCACGTTTGGGACCGTGCGGAGCAAGTTTTGGCAAAATCTCATTTTTCCGCACACCAGAACTGAAAATCGTCGTCCTGGTCACAAATCAACGCCAAATCGGGAAAACAGTGCGATTTCTAAGAAAAGTGCACAAAACGCACGTTTGAGGCCGTGCGGAGCAAGTTTTGGCAAAATCTCACTTTTCCGCATACCAGATCTCAAAATCGTCGTACTGGTCTCAAATCAACGCCAAATCGGGAAAACAGTGCGATTTCTATGAAAAGTGCACAAAACGCACGTTAGGGGCCGTGTGGAGCACGTTTTGGCAAAATTTCCGGTATTATCGGTATTAGTTGTAGCCCTTCGTATATGCTCATTTCATAAATGAATACTGATGACAATGTTCAGGTAAAATAGTAAAATTTCTTTTCGCTTTTTTCCACGTTAGATCTCCAAATGCCACAAAAGATACAATTTAGTTCGATAAAAAGATTCTGTAGAGCAAAACAAAAGTAATTGTTTGGAGATAAAGTGCAGGATTGCAAGGATAGAAGTGGATTACAGTTTAGTTTCAAATCAACCTTGGCTTTCCTTGTTTCAGAAGCACTGTCAAACGTGGAGTTTATCTCAACCAACAGTGTGCGTTATAACCGCTCCGTCTATTTTGAGCTTCTTCACTTAGTTACATTTGCTTAGTTAATGTTTGTGAGATGGAGAAATAAATTGTTTATTCGTCATAACTTTTGAGTCATCTGTTGGCTCCTAAGGTGCAATTACTGATGCAGAAACCTTAGGCGGTCTCTTCGTGAATATTTCGGGTATCTTCGGTATCAGTCGTCGCTCTTCGTATACTTATTTCAAAAATAAATACTGATGACACTGTTCCGCCAAAATAGTAAAACTTCTTTTCGCTTATTTCCACGTTATATTGCTAAATGCCACAAAATATGCAACTTAGTTCGATAAAACGATTCTGTAGAGCAAAACAAAAGTAATTGTTTGGAGATGAAGTGCAGGATTGCAAGTATTGAAATGGATTACAGTTTAGTTTGAAATCAACGTTGCCCCTCTTTGTTTCAGAAGCACTGTCAATCGTGGCGTTTATCTCAAACCAAAATGCGTGCGTTATAACCGCTCAGTCTAGTTTGACTTTCTTCTCTTAGTTGTATTTGCTTAGTTAATGTTTGTGAGACGGAGAAATAAATTGTTTATTCGACTTAACTTTTGAGTTATCTGTTGGCTCCTAAGGTGCAATTACTGATGCAGAAACCTTAGGCGGCCTTTTCGTGAATATTTCGGGTATCTTTGGTATCAGTCGTCGCTCTTCGTATACTCATTTCATAAATGAATACTCATGACACTGTTCCGCTAAAATAGTAAAACTTCTTTTCGCTTATTTCCACGTTATATTGCTAAATGCCACAAAATATGCAACTTGGTTCGGTAAAACGATTCTATAGAGCAAAACAAAAGTAATTGTTTGGAGATAAAGTGCAGGATTGCAAGCGTGAAGTGGACTACAGTTTAGTTTGAAATCAAACCTGTACTTCTTTGTTTGAGAAACACTGTCAAACGTAGCGTTTATCTCAAACCAACGTGCATGAGTTATAACCGCTCCGTCTATTTTGAGATTCTTCACTTAATTGCATTTGCTTAGCTAATGTTTGTGAGATGGAGAAATAAATTGTTTATTCGTTATAACTTTTCAGTCGTCTGTTGGCTACTAAGGTGCAATTATTGATGCAGAAACCTTACGCAGCCTCCTCGTGAATCTTTCGGGTATCTTCGGTATCAGTCGTCGCTCTTCGTTTGCTTTGTTTCAGAAGCACTGTCAATCGTGTCATTTATCTCAAGCCAAAATGCGTGCGTTATAACCGCTCCATCTATTTTGAGCTTCTTCACCTCGTTGCATTTGCTTACTTAATGTTTGTGAGATGGAGAAATAAATTCTTTATCCGTAATAACGTTTGAGTCATGTGTTGGCTTCTAAGGTGCAAATATTGATACAGAAACCTTACGCAGCCTCTTCGTGAATATTTCGGATATCTTCGGTATCAGTCGTCGCTATTCGTATGTACTTGTTTCATTAATGAATACTGATGACACTGTCCCGCCGAAATAGTAAAATTTCACTTGTGTTATTTCCATGTTATATCGCCAAACGCCAAAAAATATACAACTTTATTCGATAAAACGATTCTGTAGAGCAAAACAAAAGTAATTGTTTGGAGATAAAGTGCAGGATTGCAAGTATTGAAATGGATTACAGTTTAGTTTGAAATCAACGTTGCCCTTTTTTGTTTCAGTAGCACTGTCAATCGTGGCGTTTATAACAAACCAAAATGCGTGCGTTATAACCGCTAAGTCAATTTTGACCTTCTTCTCTTAGTTGTATTTGCTTAGTTAATGTTTGAGAGACGGAGAAATAAATTGTTTATTCGACTTAACTTTTGAGTTATCTGTTGGGTCCTAAAGTGCAGTTATTGATACAGAAAACGTACGCAGCCTCTTCGTGAATATTTCGGGTATCTTCGGTATCAGTCGTCGCTCTTCGTATGTACTTGTTTCATTAATGAATACTGATGACACTGTCCCACCGAAATAGTAAAATTTCTCTTCTGTTATTTCCATGTTATATCGCCAAACGCCATAAAATATACAACTTTATTCGATAAAACGATTCTGTAGAGCAAAACAAAAGTAATTGTTTGGAGATAAAGTGCAGGATTGCAAGTATTGAAATAGATTACAGTTTAGTTTCAAATCAACGTTGCCCTTCTTTGTTTGAAAAGCACTATCAATCGTGGCGTTTATCTCAAACCAAAATGCGTGCGTTATAACCGCTCAGAATCTTTTGACTTTCTTCTCTTGGTTGTATTTGCTTAGTTAATGTTTGTGAGACGGAGAAATAAATTGTTTATTCGACTTAACTTTTGAGTTATCTGTTGGCTCCTAAGGTGCAATTATTGATACAGAAACCTTATGCAGCCTCTTCGTGAATATTTCGGGTATCTTCGGTATCCGTCCTCGCTCTTCGTATATACTCATTTCATTAATGAATACTGATGACACTCTTCCGCCAAAATAGTAAAATTTCTCGTCGCTTATTTTCACATTATATCGCCAAATGCCACAAAATATACAACTCAGTTCGATAAAAAGATTCTACAGAGGGAAACAAAAGTAATTATTTGGAGATAAAGTGCACGATTGCAAGGATTGAAGTGGATTACAGTTTAGTTTCAAATCAACGTTGCCCTTCTTTGTTTGAGAAGCACTGTCAATCGTGGCATTTATCTCAAACCAAAATGCGAGCGTTATAACCGCTCCGTCTATTTTCAGCTTCTTCCCTTAGTTGCATTTGCTTAGTTAATGTTTGTGAGATGGAGAAATAAATTGTTTAAACTGTAGTTGTACATTGAAGAAGAAAGGAAAAATGGTCATTTAAACAAAGTCTAACTTAGACCGCGGTTTTACAAAATTAATGGACCTCCCTACCGAGTTGGCTATTTCGAAGATGGAAATATTTTTTCTAGTCTCCGCCATATAGTTTCTTGACATTGTTTGTAGTGAATAGCGTTTAAATATTAGGGTTAGCCAGGTTGAAATTGGGTAAGACCGCGGTTTTATTAAACACCGTCCAAACTTTGTTTAAATAACCGGCCCTCAGAGATTCGCGAAATTCTTAAGTAGAACGTAAAATCATTTGTCGCGTAAACTCGCTAATGTGTGCAAGTGAACACAAAATAGATAGTTCAAGGGGCTGTCACCATTTATAGTGTTACTTTTAAAAGCCAAAAGACATATTTGTATCAGTGAAAAAAAACAAGGTTGCAAGTTTTGTTTCACTAGTTCTTCTACTAGTACTCTAGGCCAAATCGGGAAAACAGTGCCATTTCTAAGAAAAGTGCACAAAACGCACGTTTGGGGCCGTGCGGAGCAAGTTTTGGCAAAATCTCCCTTTTCCGCATACCAGATCTCAAAATCGTCGTACTGGTCTCAAATCAACGCCAAATGGGGAAAACAGTGCGATTTCTAAGAAAAGTACACAAAACGCACGTTTGGGACCGTGCGGAGCAAGTTTTGGCAAAATCTCATTTTTCCGCACACCAGAACTGAAAATCGTCGTCCTGGTCTCAAATCAACGGCAAATCGGGAAAACAGTGCGATTTCCAAGAAAGGTGCACAAAGCGCACGTTTGAGGCCGTGCGGAGCAAGTTTTGGCAAAATCTTACTTTTCCGCATACCAGATCTCAAAATCGTCGTACTGGTCTCAAATCAACGCCAAATCGGGAAAACAGTGCGATTTCTAAGAAAAGTGCACAAAACGCACGTTTGGGGCCGTGCGGAGCAAGTTTTGGCAAAATCTCACTTTTCCGCACACCAGATCTCAAAATCGTCGTACTGGTCTCAAATTAACGCGAAATCGGGAAAACAGTGCCATTTCTAAGACAAGTGCACAAAACGCACGTTTGGGGCCGTGCGGAGCAAGTTTTGGCAAAATCTCACTTTTCCGCACACCAGATCTCAAAATCGTCGTCCTGGTCACAAATCAACGCCAAATCGGGAAAACAGTGCGATTTCTAAGAAAATTGCACAAAAAGAACTTTTGGGGCCGTGCGGAGCAAGTTTTGGCAAAATCTCACTTTTCCGCACACCAGATCTGAAAATCGTGGTACTTGTCTCAAATCAACGCCAAATCGGGAAAACAGTGCGATTTCTAAGAAAACTGCACAAAACGCACGTTTCGGGCCGTGCGGAGCAAGTTTTGGCAAATTCTCACTTTTCCGCACACCAGATCTCAACATCGTGGTACTTGTCTCAAATCAACGCCAAATCGGGAAAACAGTGCGATTTCTAAAAAAAAGTGCACAAAACGCACGTTTGGGGCCGTGCGGAGCAAGTTTTGGCAAAATCTCACTTTTCCGAACACCAGATCTCAAAATCGTCGTACTGGTCTCAAATCAACGCCAAATCGGGAAAACAGTGCGATTTCTAAGAAAAGTGCACAAATCGCACGTTTGGGGCCGTGCGGAGCAAGTTTTGCCAAAATCTCACTTTTCCGCACACCAGATCTCAAAATCGTTGTACTGCTCTCAAATCAACGCCAAATCGGGAAAACAGTGCGATTTCTAAGAAAAGTGCACAAAACGCACGTTTGGGGCCGTGCGGAGCAAGTTTTGGCAAAATCTCACTTTCCCGCACACCAGATCTGAAAATCGTGGTACTTGTCTCAAATCAACGCCAAATCGGGAAAACAGTGCGATTTCTAAGAAAAGTGCACAAAACGCACGTTTGGGGCCGTGCGGAGCAAGTTTTGACAAAATCTCACTTTTCCGCACACTAGATCTCAAAATCGTGGTACTTGTCTGAAATCAACGCCAAATCGGGAAAACAGTGCGATTTCTAAGAAAAGTGCACAAAACGCACGTTTGGGACCGTGCGGAGCAAGTTTTGGAAAAATCTCATTTTTCCGCACACCACAACTGAAAATCGTCGTACTGGTCTCAAATCAACGCGAAATCGGAAAAACAGTGCGATTTCTAAGAAAAGTGCACAAAACGTACGTTTGGGGCCGTGCGGAGCAAGTTTTGGCAAAATCTCACTTTTCCGAACACCAGATCTTTAATTCGTCGTACTGGTCTGAAATCAACGCCAACTCGAGAAAACAGTGTGCTTTCCAAGAAAAGTGCCCAAAACGCACGTTTGGGGCCTTGCGGAGCAAGTTTTGGCAAAATCTCACTTTTCCGCATACCAGATCTCAAAATCGTCGTACTGGTCTCAAATCAACGCCAAATCGGGAAAACAGTGCGATTTCTGAGAAAAGTGCGCAAAACGCATGTTTGGGACCGTGCGGAGCAAGTTTTGGCAAAATCTCATTTTTCCGCACACCAGAACTGAAAATCGTCGTTCTGTTCACAAATCAACGCCAAATCGGGAAAACAGTTCGATTTCTAAGAAAAGAGCACAAAACGCACGTTTGGGGCCGTGCGGAGCAAGTTTTGGCAAAATCTCACTTTTCCGCACACCAGATCTGAAAATCGTGGCACTTGTCTCAAATCAACGCCAAATCGGGAAAACAGTGCGATTTCTAAGAAAAGTCCACAAAACGCACGTTTGGGGCCGTGCGGAGCAAGTTTTGGCAAAATCTCACTTTTCCGCACACCAGATCTCAAAATCGTGGTACTTGTCTCAAATCAACGCCAAATCGGAAAAAACAGTGCGATTTCTAAGAAAAGTGCACAAAACGCACGTTTGGGGCCGTGCGGAGCAAGTTTTGGCAAAATCTCACTTTTCCGAACACCAGATCTCAAAATCGTCGTACTGGTCTCAAATCAACGCCAAATCGGGAAAACAGTGCGATTTCTAAGAAAAGTGCACAAAGCGCACGTTTGGGGCCGTGCGGAGCAAGTTTTGGCAAAATCTCACTTTTCCGCACACCAGACCTCAAAATCGTCGTACTGGTCTCAAATCAACGCCAAATCGGGAAAATAGTGCGATTTCTAAGAAAAGTGCACAAAACGCACGTTTGGGGCCGTGCGGAGCAAGTTTTGGCAAAATCTCCCTTTTCCGCATACCAGATCTCAAAATCGTCGTACTGGTCTCAAATCAACGCCAAATGGGGAAAACAGTGCGATTTCTAAGAAAAGTACACAAAACGCACGTTTGGGACCGTGCGGAGCAAGTTTTGGCAAAATCTCACTTTTCCGCACACCAGATCTCAAAATCGTCGTACTGGTCTCAAATCAACGCCAAATGGGGAAAACAGTGCGATTTCTATGAAAAGTACACAAAACGCACGTTAGGGGCCGTGTGGAGCACGTTTTGGCAAAATTTCCGGTATTATCGGTATTAGTTGTCGCCCTTCGTATATGCTCATTTCATAAATGAATACTGATGACAATGTTCAGGTAAAATAGTAAAATTTCTTTTCGCTTTTTTCCACGTTAGATCTCCAAATGCCACAAAAGATACAATTTAGTTCGATAAAAAGATTCTGTAGAGCAAAACAAAAGTAATTGTTTGGAGATAAAGTGCAGGATTGCAAGGATAGAAGTGGATTACAGTTTAGTTTCAAATCAACCTTGGCTTTCCTTGTTTCAGAAGCACTGTCAAACGTGGAGTTTATCTCAACCAACAGTGTGCGTTATAACCACTCCGTCTATTTTGAGCTTCTTCACTTAGTTGTATTTGCTTAGTTAATGTTTGTGAGACGGAGAAATAAATTGTTTATTCGACTTAACTTTTGAGTTATCTGTTGGCTCCTAAGGTGCAATTACTGATGCAGAAACCTTAGGCGGCCTTTTCGTGAATATTTCGGGTATCTTCGGTATCAGTCGTCGCTCTTCGTATACTCATTTCATAAATGAATACTCATGACACTGTTCCGCTAAAATAGTAAAACTTCTTTTCGCTTATTTCCACGTTATATTGCTAAATGCCACAAAATATGCAACTTGGTTCGGTAAAACGATTCTATAGAGCAAAACAAAAGTAATTGTTTGGAGATAAAGTGCAGGATTGCAAGCGTGAAGTGGACTACAGTTTAGTTTGAAATCAAACCTGTACTTCTTTGTTTGAGAAACACTGTCAAACGTAGCGTTTATCTCAAACCAACGTGCATGAGTTATAACCGCTCCGTCTATTTTGAGATTCTTCACTTAATTGCATTTGCTTAGCTAATGTTTGTGAGATGGAGAAATAAATTGTTTATTCGTTATAACTTTTCAGTCGTCTGTTGGCTACTAAGGTGCAATTATTGATGCAGAAACCTTACGCAGCCTCCTCGTGAATCTTTCGGGTATCTTCGGTATCAGTCGTCGCTCTTCGTTTGCTTTGTTTCAGAAGCACTGTCAATCGTGTCATTTATCTCAAGCCAAAATGCGTGCGTTATAACCGCTCCGTCTATTTTGAGCTTCTTCACCTCGTTGCATTTGCTTACTTAATGTTTGTGAGATGGAGAAATAAATTCTTTATCCGTAATAACGTTTGAGTCATGTGTTGGCTTCTAAGGTGCAAATATTGATACAGAAATCTTACGCAGCCTCTTCGTGAATATTTCGGATATCTTCGGTATCAGTCGTCGCTCTTCGTATGTACTTGTTTCATTAATGAATACTGATGACACTGTCCCGCCGAAATAGTAAAATTTCACTTGTGTTATTTCCATGTTATATCGCCAAACGCCAAAAAATATACAACTTTATTCGATAAAACGATTCTGTAGAGCAAAACAAAAGTAATTGTTTGGAGATAAAGTGCAGGATTGCAAGTATTGAAATGGATTACAGTTTAGTTTGAAATCAACGTTGCCCTTTTTTGTTTCAGTAGCACTGTCAATCGTGGCGTTTATAACAAACCAAAATGCGTGCGTTATAACCGCTCAGTCAATTTTGACCTTCTTCTCTTAGTTGTATTTGCTTAGTTAATGTTTGAGAGACGGAGAAATAAATTGTTTATTCGACTTAACTTTTGAGTTATCTGTTGGGTCCTAAAGTGCAGTTATTGATACAGAAAACGTACGCAGCCTCTTCGTGAATATTTCGGGTATCTTCGGTATCAGTCGTCGCTCTTCGTATGTACTTGTTTCATTAATGAATACTGATGACACTGTCCCACCGAAATAGTAAAATTTCTCTTCTGTTATTTCCATGTTATATCGCCTAACGCCATAAAATATACAACTTTATTCGATAAAACGATTCTGTAGAGCAAAACAAAAGTAATTGTTTGGAGATAAAGTGCAGGATTGCCAGTATTGAAACAGATTACAGTTTAGTTTCAAATCAACGTTGCCCTTCTTTGTTTGAAAAGCACTATCAATCGTGGCGTTTATCTCAAACCAAAATGCGTGCGTTATAACCGCTCAGAATCTTTTGACTTTCTTCTCTTGGTTGTATTTGCTTAGTTAATGTTTGTGAGACGGAGAAATAAATTGTTTATTCGACTTAACTTTTGAGTTATCTGTTGGCTCCTAAGGTGCAATTATTGATACAGAAACCTTACGCAGCCTCTTCGTGAATATTTCGGGTATCTTCGGTATCCGTCCTCGCTCTTCGTATATACTCATTTCATTAATGAATACTGATGACACTCTTCCGCCAAAATAGTAAAATTTCTCGTCGCTTATTTTCACATTATATCGCCAAATGCCACAAAATATACAACTCAGTTCGATAAAAAGATTCTACAGAGGGAAACAAAAGTAATTATTTGGAGATAAAGTGCACGATTGCAAGGATTGAAGTGGATTACAGTTTAGTTTCAAATCAACGTTGCCCTTCTTTGTTTGAGAAGCACTGTCAATCGTGGCATTTATCTCAAACCAAAATGCGAGCGTTATAACCGCTCCGTCTATTTTCAGCTTCTTCCCTTAGTTGCATTTGCTTAGTTAATGTTTGTGAGATGGAGAAATAAATTGTTTAAACTGTAGTTGTACATTGAAGAAGAAAGGAAAAATGGTCATTTAAACAAAGTCTAACTTAGACCGCGGTTTAAGAAAATTAATGGACCTCCCTACCGAGTTGGCTATTTCGAAGATGGAAATATTTTTTCTAGTCTCCGCCATATAGTTTCTTGACATTGTTTGTAGTGAATAGCGTTTAAATATTAGGGTTAGCCAGGTTGAAATTGGGTAAGACCGCGGTTTTATTAAACACCGTCCAAACTTTGTTTAAATAACCGGCCCTCAGAGATTCGCGAAATTCTTAAGTAGAACGTAAAATCATTTGTCGCGTAAACTCGCTAATGTGTGCAAGTGAACACAAAATAGATAGTTCAAGGGCCTGTCACCATTTATAGTGTTACTTTTAAAAGCCAAAAGACATATTTGTATCAGTGAAAAAAAACAAGGTTGCAAGTTTTGTTTCACTAGTTCTTCTACTAGTACTCTAGGCCAAATCGGGAAAACAGTGCCATTTCTAAGAAAAGTGCACAAAACGCACGTTTGGGGCCGTGCGGAGCAAGTTTTGGCAAAATTTCACTTTTCCGAACACCAGATCTCAAAATCGTCGTACTGGTCTCAAATCAACGCAAATTCGAGAAAACAGTGCGATTTCCAAGAAAAGTGCACAAAAACGCACGTTTGGGGCCGTGCGGAGCAAGTTTTGGCAAAATCTCACTTTTCCGCATACCAGATCTCAAAATCGTGGTACTTGTCACAAATCAACGCCAAATCGGGAAAACAGTGCGATTCTAAGAAAAGTGCACAAAACGGACTTTTGGGGCCGTGCGGACCAAGTTTTGGCAAATTCTCAGTTTACCCCACACCAGATCTCAAAATCGTCGTACTTGTCTCAAATCAACGCCAAATCGGGAAAACAGTGCGATATCCAGGAAATGTGCACAAAGCGCACGTTTGGGGCCGTGCGGAGCAAGTTTTGGCAAAATCTCACTTTTCCGCACACCAGAACTGAAAATCGTCGTCCTGGTCACAAATCAACGCCAAATCGGCAAAACAGTGGGATTTCTAAGAAAAGTGCAGAAAACGCACGTTTGGGGCCGTGCGGAGCAAGTTTTGGCAAAATCTCACTTTTCCGAACACCAGATCTCAAAATCGTCGTACTGGTCTCAAATCAACGCCAAATCGGGAAAACAGTGCGATTTCCAAGAAAAGTGCACAAAGCGCACGTTTGGGGCCGTGCGGAGCAAGTTTTGGCAAAATCTCACTTTTCCGCATACCAGATCTTAAAATCGTCGTACTGGTCTCAAATCAACGCCAAATCGGGAAAACAGTGCGATTTCTAAGAGAAATGCACAAAACGCACGTTTGGGGCCGTGCGGAGCAAGTTTTGGCAAAATCTCACTTTTCCGCACCCCAGATCTCAAAATCGTGGTACTTGTCTCAAATCAACGCAAAGTCGAGAAAACAGTGCGATTTCCAAGAAAAGTGCACAAAAACGCACGTTAGGGGCCGTGCGGAGCAAGTTTTGGCAAAATCTCACTTTTCCGTATAGCAGACCTCAAAATCGTCGTACTGGTCTCAAATCAACGCCAAATCGGGAAAACAGTGCAATTTCCAAGAAAAGTGCACAAAACGCACGTTTGGGGACGTGCGGAGCAAGTTTTGGTAAAATCTCACTTTTCCGCACACCAGATCTCAAAATCGCCGTACTGGTGTCAAATCAACGCCAAATCGGGAAAACAGTGCGATATCCAAGAAAAGTCCGCAAAACGCACGTTTGGGGCCGTGCAGAGCAATTTTTGGCAAAATCTAACTTTTCCGCATACCAGATCTCAAAATCGTCGTACTGGTCTCAAATCAACGCCAAATCGGGAAAACAGTGCGACTTGTCAGAAATGTGCACAAAGCGCACGTTTGGGGCTGTGCGGAGCAAGTTTAGGCAAAATCTCACTTTTCCGCACACCAGATCTCAAAATCGTCGTACTGGTCTGAAATGAACGCCAAATCAGGAAAACAGTGCGATTTCTAAGAGCGCTGAAAACGCACGTTTGGGGCCGTGCGGAGCAAGTTTTGACAAAATATCACTTTTTACGCATACCAGATCTCAAAATCTTGCTGCTGGTCTCAAATCAACGCCAAATCGGTAAAACAGTGCGATTTCTAAGATAAGTGCACAAATCGCACGTTTGGGGCCGTGCGGAGCAAGTTTTGGCAAAATCTCATTTTTCCGCACACCAGATCTCAAAATCGTCGTACTTGTCTCAAATCAACGCCAAATCGGGAAAACAGTGCGATATCCAAGAAAAGTGCACAAAACGCACGTTTGGGGCCGTGCGGAGCAAGTTTTGGCAAAATCTCACTTTTCCGCATACCAGATCTCAAAATCGTCGTACTGGTCTCAAATCAACGCCAAATCGGGAAAACAGTGCGACTTGTCAGAAATGTGCACAAAGCGCACGTTTGGGGCTGTGCGGAGCAAGTTTAGGCAAAATCTCACTTTTCCGCACACCAGATCTCAAAATCGTCGTACTGGTCTGAAATGGACGCCAAATGAGGAAAACAGTGCGATTTCTAAGAGCGCTCAAAACGCACGTTTGGGGCCGTGCGGAGCAAGTTTTGACAAAATATCACTTTTTACGCATACCAGATCTCAAAATCTTGCTGCTGGTCTCAAATCAACGCCAAATCGGTAAAACAGTGCGATTTGTAAGATAAGTGCACAAATCGCACGTTTGGGGCCGTGCGGAGCAAGTTTTGGCAAAATCTCATTTTTCCGCACACCAGATCTCAAAATCGTCGTACTTGTCTCAAATCAACGCCAAATCGGGAAAACAGTGCGATATCCAAGAAAAGTGCACAAAACGCACGTTTGGGGCCGTGCGGAGCAAGTTTTGGCAAAATCTCACTTTTCCGCACACCAGATCTCAAAATCGTCGTACTGGTCTCAAATCAACGCCAAATCGTGAAAACAGTGCGATTTCTAACAAAAGTGCACAAAACACACGTTTGGGGCCGTGCGGACCAAGTTTTGGCAAAATCTCACTTTTCCGCACACCAGATCTCAAAATCGTCGTACTTGTCTCAAATCAACGCCAAATCGGGAAAACAGTGCGATATCCAAGAAAAGTGCACAAATCGCACGTTTGGGGCCGTGCGGAGCAAGTTTTGGCAAAATTTCAGTTTTCCGCACACCAGATCTCAAAATCGTCGTACTGGTCTCAAATCATCGCCAAATCGGGAAAACAGTGCGATTTCTAAGAAAAGTGCACAAAACGCACGTTTGGGGCCGTGCGGAGCAAGTTTTGGCAAAATCTCACTTTTCCGCACACCAGATCTCAAAATCGTCGTACTGGTCTCAAATCAACGCCAAATCGGGAAAACAGTGCGATTTCTAAGAAAAGTGCACAAAACACACGTTTGGGGCCGTGCGGACCAAGTTTTGGCAAAATCTCACTTTTCCGCACACCAGATCTCAAAATCGTCGTACTGGTCTCAAATCAACGCCAAATCGTGAAAACAGTGCCATTTCTAAGAAAAGTGCACAAAGCGCACGTTTGGGGCCGTGCGGACCAAGTTTTGGCAAAATCTCACTTTTCCGCACCCCAGATCTCAAAATCGTCGTACTGGTCTCAAATCAACGCCAAATCGGGAAAACAGTGCAATTTCTAAGAAAACTGCACAAAACGCACGTTTGGGGCCGTGTGGAGCACGTTTTGGCAAAATTTCCGGTATTATCGGTATTAGTTGTCGCCCTTCGTATGTGCTCATTTCATAAATGAATACTGATGACAATGTTCAGGCAAAATAGTAAAATTTCTTCTCGCTTTTTTTCACGTTAGATCTCCAAATGCCACAAAAGATACAATTTAGTTCGATAAAAAGATTCTGTAGAGCAAAACAAAAGTAATTGTTTGGAGATAAAGTGCAGGATTGCAAGGATAGAAGTGGATTACAGTTTAGTTTCAAATCAACCTTGGCTGTCTTTGTTTCAGAAGCACTGTCAAACGTGGAGTTTGACAGTCGTCGCTCTTCGTATACTCATTTCATAAATGAATACTGATGACACTGTTCCGCTAAAATAGTAAAACTTCTTTTCGCTTATTTCCACGTTATATTGCTAAATGCCACAAAATATGCAACTTAGTTTGATAAAACGATTCTATAGAGCGAAACAAAAGTAATTGTTTGGAGATAAAGTGCAGGATTGCAAGGGTAAAGTGGTTTACAGTTTAGTTTGAAATCAAAGCTATACTTCTTTGTTTGAGAAGCACTGTCAAACGAAGCATTTATCTCAAACCAACGTGCATGAGTTATAACCGCTCTGTCTATTTTGAGATTCTTCACTTAATTGCATTTGCTTAGCTAATGTTTGTGAGATGGAGAAATAAATTGTTTATTCGTTATAACTTTTCAGTCGTCTGTTGGCTACTAAGGTGCAATTATTGATGCAGAAACCTTACGCAGCCTCCTCGTGAATCTTTCGGGTATCTTCGGTATCAGTCGTCGCTCTTCGTTTGCTTTGTTTCAGAAGCACTGTCAATCGTGTCATTTATCTCAAGCCAAAATGCGTGCGTTATAACCGCTCAGTCTATTTTGACTTTCTTCTCTTAGTTGTATTTGCTTAGTTAATGTTTGAGAGACGGAGAAATAAATTGTTTATTCGACTTAACTTTTGAGTTATCTGTTGGGTCCTCAAGTGCAATTATTGATACAGAAACCTTACGCAGCCTCTTCGTGAATATTTCGGGTATCTTCGGTATCAGTCGTCGCTCTTCGTATGGTCTTATTTCATTAATGAATACTGATGACACTGTTCCGCCAAAATAGTAAAATTTCTCTTCGGTTATTTCCATGTTATATCGCCAAATGCCATAAAATATACAACTTAGTACGATAAAGCGATTCTGTAGAGCAAAACAAAAGTAACTGTTTGGAGATAAAGTGCAGGATTGCAAGTATTGAAATGGATTACAGTTTAGTTTGAAATCAACGTTGCCCTTCTTTGTTTGAAAAGCACTATCAATCGTGGCGTTTATCTCAAACCAACGTGCATGAGTTATAACCGCTCTGTCTATTTTGAGATTCTTCACTTAATTGCATTTGCTTAGCTAATGTTTGTGAGATGGAGAAATAAATTGTTTATTCGTTATAACTTTTCAGTCGTCTGTTGGCTACTAAGGTGCAATTATTGATGCAGAAACCTTACGCAGCCTCCTCGTGAATCTTTCGGGTATCTTCGGTATCAGTCGTCGCTCTTCGTTTGCTTTGTTTCAGAAGCACTGTCAATCGTGTCATTTATCTCAAGCCAAAATGCGTGCGTTATAACCGCTCCGTCTATTTTGAGCTTCTGCACTTAGTTGCATTTGCTTACTTAATGTTTGTGAGATGGAGAAAAAAATTCTTTATCCGTAATAACGTTTGAGTCATCTGTTGGCTTCTAAGGTGCAAATATTGATACAGAAACCTTACGCAGCCTCTTCGCGAATATTTCGAATACCTTCGGTATCAGTCGTCGCTATTCGTATGTACTTGTTTCATTAATGAATACTGATGACACTGTCCCGCCGAAATAGTAAAATTTCTCTTGTGTTATTTCCATGTTATATCGCCAAACGCCATAAAATATACAACTTTATTCGATAAAACGATTCTGTAGAGCAAAACAAAAGTAATTGTTTGGAGATAAAGTGCAGGATTGCAAGTATTGAAATGGATTACAGTTTAGTTTGAAATCAACGTTGCCCTTCTTTGTTTGAAAAGCACTATCAATCGTGGCGTTTATCTCAAACCAAAATGCGTGCGTTATAACCGCTCAGTCTATTTTGACTTTCTTCTCTTAGTTGTATTTGCTTAGTTAATGTTTGAGAGACGGAGAAATAAATTGTTTATTCGACTTAACTTTTGAGTTATCTGTTGGGTCCTCAAGTGCAATTATTGATACAGAAACCTTACGCAGCCTCTTCGTGAATATTTCGGGTATCTTCGGTATCAGTCGTCGCTCTGCGTATGTACTTATTTCATTAATGAATACTGATGACACTGTCCCGCTAAAATAGTAAGATTTCTCTTCGGTTATTTCCATGTTATATCGCCAAATGCCATAAAATATACAACTTAGTTCGATAAAGCGATTCTGTAGAGCAAAACAAAAGTAACTGTTTGGAGATAAAGTGCAGGATTGCAAGTATTGAAATGGATTACAGTTTAGTTTGAAATCAACGTTCCCCTTCTTTGTTTGAAAAGCACTATCAATCGTGGCGTTTATCTCAAACCAAAATGCGTGCGTTATAACCGCTCAGTCTATTTTGACTTTCTTCTCTTAGTTGTATTTGCTTAGTTAATGTTTGTGAGACGGAGAAATAAATCGTTTATTCGACTTAACTTTTGAGTTATCTGTTGGCTCCTCAGGTGCAATTATTGATACAGAAACCTTACGCAGCCTCTTCGTGAATATTTCGGGTATCTTCGGTATCAGTCCTCGCTCTTCGTATATACTCATTTCATTAATGAATACTGATGACACTCTTCCGCCAAAATAGTAAAATTTCTCTTCGCTTATTTCCACGTTATATCGCCAAATGCCACAAAATATATAACTTAGTTCGATAAAAAGATTCTACAGAGGGAAACAAAAGTAATTATTTGGAGATAAAGTGCACGATTGCAAGGATTGAAGTGGATTACAGTTTAATTTCAAATCAACGTTGCCCTTCTTTGTTTGAGAAGCACTGTCAATCGTGGCATTTATCTCAAACCAAAATGCGAGCGTTATAACCGCTCCGTCTATTTTCAGCTTCTTCCCTTAGTTGCATTTGCTTAGTTAATGTTTGTGAGATGGAGAAATAAATTGTTTAAACTGTAGTTGTACATTGAAGAAGAAAGGAAAAATGGTCATTTAAACAAAGTCTAACTTAGACCGCGGTTTAAGAAAATTAATGGACCTCCCTACCGAGTTGGCTATTTCGAAGATGGAAATATTTTGTCTAGTCTCCGCCATATAGTTTCTTGACATTGTTTGTAGTGAATAGCGTTTAAATATTAGGGTTAGCCAGGTTGAAATTGGCCGGGTAAGACCGCGGTTTTATTAAACACCGTCCAAACTTTGTTTAAATAACCGGCCCTCAGAGATTCGCGAAATTCTTAAGTAGAATGTAAAATCATTTGTCGCCTAAACTCGCTAATGTGTGCAAGTGAACCCAAAATAGATAGTTCAATGGGCTATGTCACCATTTATAGTGTTACTTTTAAAAGCCAAAAGACGTATTTGTATCAGTGAAAAAAAATAAGGTTGGAAGTTTTGTTTCACTAGTTCTTCTACTAGTACTCTAGGAGTAATCATAAGTGTCTTGGGCTGCAGATGGCCAGGATGGAAATCTCGAAGAACTGAGGCTAATTGTTTCAAGTTTGTCGCTTCTGTCTTGGAAAAACACAGCTAAAACTCAGATTATGGTTTATTTTTGCTTCGAAAATTCACTTGATATCTGCTCTATAAGCATTTCATGTACGACAAAGGTACTTAGTTCTAATTTGAGGCAGTTTTCACCAAAATACCTGAAAACCACCATGACATAGCTCCGTTGAACAATCGCTGAATTCAAGAGAGGCGTTTCAGGAAAGAGACATTTCGCGCTTAATCTGTTGAACGGATTAGAAGAACAAGTGTTGCTCTTATGAATGGTCCTTATCAAAATTTGGCATTAAATCTGCACTCAGCCCTTCTTAACTAATGCGTTGTGTTCGTTCCTTAGCTGTTCGAAGCTCGTACGTTCCGTCGAGTCGATGGAAAGTGACATCTACAGGGTAGATTAGAGCATTGACTTTCTCTTCCCACACGTCATACCCTGTTTGAAACTGGAAGTAATTCGGGGAGTTTCCGATTCTTTGAGCCAAGCGAGTCGAGCGGTCTTTCCGTCTGCAGTGTACTTAAGAACCTTGCCTAAAAACACACTGGGGCGTTCGCAAGTAGCATTGGCCGTGACGAGTGCGTAAATTTCTCCCGGTGACGGCAGTTCGTCGACGTCCGAGCTTTCTTCCTCGTCGCTGACTTCGGCCTTTGAGGTACTGGGAGGTTCGTCCAAGATGAAATTGACTGCTGATCTGTTTAAATAGCGCATAGCTACCGACCTGCGCTCAAACTCAGTACGACGATCGAAAATTTCAATTTGGGCTCTTAAACTGTGCTTGCAAACACGCGCAAGCGATTCCGCTAGTCTTCCATCGGAACTCTCTGGCGAAGAACGAAAGTGCTCAACGAGAGCGTCTCATTTCGTTAATTGCGCAGGGAAAGCCCAGATTTTCCGCAAGGACTTGCGCAGATACTTTGAAAAGCTCCCAGATATCAATATTTTCGCAAGAAAATCGAACACCTGGGTCAATGTTGAATTGAAAACCTAAAAACTATTCTTGGTACATTCCAAATTTTGGTGAAAATGCAAATAATTGATAGAGAGCAGCAAAATTATTGTCTGAAAGATTTCACGTTTGAGAGGTTCAGTTTGCAGCATATACAGCATATACAGCTGAGCCGTTAGAAACGAAGCATATAGAGCCAAGCGGTAAAGTGGTCCATGGCACAAAAAGGCAGGTTTCAATTATGTCCATTGTGGCTCCACTGAAAGGATACGTTTATTTTAATGCTGTTTATGCCACTGCAGGTAGTAATAGAAAATAATACCAGTTGGATGAATACTCGAGAGTAAGCAATTCTCTAATTTATCAAATTTACTATCTATTTACTCTCTATTTACTCTACTCTTATCTATTTACTCTCCAAACTTTACAGTATGTAATCAGTATCCCTTAGAATATATACTCGAAGACAGGATTTTTGCTCAAAAACGAATTCGCGTTGTCATCTTCAGAACCTTTTGTTCTGCTTTGCTTGTATGAACGCGGGTCGATAAACGGTACAGCATTTGTATCAAATACGTATTCTGGATCATTTCGAACCTATTTAACACATCTTTTTCCAAGCCGCTAGCGATGCACACATCAAAAATTTACTTTTCTCTTTGCGTTAACTTTGGACACAAGTCGTGAAATGTTTTCTTATCGCACGAGAACTAATAGATTGGAAGTCTGGTGAGCGGATTTCACCGTGCAGCCACGTCATATACATGTAATTTGTTGAATTTTAAGCCAAAATCTACATTTCTTGAATCAGTTTTTCACTCTCTCATTGCCTTATATTTATTATATTTGAGGCCCCTAAACGTTCAAATCACGTTTACCGCTGATTTCACCGATTTTTCATATCCAAAACACGTTCATACAAAGCCTTTCAAACTTTGTTCGAGTCACGTAGGGGATCTATCTATTCAAAGCGCGTTTAGATTGGCTTAAAGTGTTAAGTATTAAAGCGAGAAAATGTTCAAGTGCTTAAGTATTTAGTTCAATTATTTCTAGGAAATTTGCTTTGATTCCGAGAAAAATATTGATCGCTTTAAGTTCTTAGTCTCGGTAAAGTCAGTACCCTTGCTCCATGCAATCAGTGACGCATACATTATTTAATTGTCGGCAAACTTTAACATTCGTGCATTTTGCAAAGAATCCGCGTGAAGCAACTTTTGGCAAAATCTCACTTTTCCGCACACCAGATCTCAAAATCGTCGTACTGGTCTCAAATCAACGCCAAATCGGGAAAACAGTGCCATTTCTAAGAAAAGTGCGCAAAACGCACGTTTGGGACCGCGCGGAGCAAGTTTTGGCAAAATCTCATTTTTGCGAACACCAGAACTGAAAATCGTCGTTCTGGTCACAAATCAACGGCAAATCGGGAAAACAGTGCGATTTCTAAGAAAAGTGCACAAAACGCACGTTTGGGGCCGTGCGGAGCAAGTTTTGGCAAAATCTCACTTTTCCGCACACCAGATCTGAAAATCGTGGTACTTGTCTCAAATCAACGCCAAATCGGGAAAACAGTGCGATTTCTAAGAAAAGTGCACAAAACGCACGTTTGGGGCCGTGCGGAGCAAGTTTTGGCAAATTCTCACTTTTCCGCACACCAGATCTCAAAATCGTGGTACTTGTCTCAAATCAACGCCAAATCGGGAAAACAGTGCGTTTTCTAAAAAAAAGTGCACAAAACGCACGTTTGGGGCCGTGCGGAGCAAGTTTTGGCAAAATCTCACTTTTCCGAACACCAGATCTCAAAATCGTCGTACTGGTCTCAAATCAACGCCAAATCTGGAAAACAGTGCGATTTCTAAGAAAAGTGCACAAATCGCACGTTTGGGGCCGTGCGGAGCAAGTTTTGGCAAAATCTCACTTTTCCGCACACCAGATCTCAAAATCGTTGTACTGCTCTCAAATCAACGCCAAATCGGGAAAACAGTGCGATTTCTAAGAAAAGTGCACAAAACGCACGTTTGGGGCCGTGCGGAGCAAGTTTTGGCAAAATCTCACTTTTCGGCACACGAGATCTGAAAATCGTGGTATTTGTCTCAAATCAACGCCAAATCGGGAAAACAGTGCGATTTCTAAGAAAAGTGCACAAAACGCACGTTTGGCGCCGTGCGGAGCAAGTTTTGACAAAATCTCACTTTTCCGCACACCAGATCTCAAAATCGTGGTACTTGTCTCAAATCAACGCCAAATCGGGAAAACAGTGCGATTTCTAAAAAAAAGTGCACAAAACGCACGTTTGGGGCCGTGCGGAGCAAGTTTTGGCAAAATCTCACTTTTCCGCACACCAGATCTCAAAATCGTTGTACTGCTCTCAAATCAACGCCAAATCTGGAAAACAGTGCGATTTCTAAGAAAAGTGCACAAAACGCACGTTTGGGATCGTGCGGAGCAAGTTTTGGAAAAATCTCATTTTTCCGCACACCACAACTGAAAATCGTCGTACTGGTCTCAAATCAACGCGAAATCGGAAAAACAGTGCGATTTCTAAGAAAAGTGCACAAAACGTACGTTTGGGGCTGTGCGGAGCAAGTTTTGGCAAAATCTCACTTTTCCGAACACCAGATCTTTAATTCGTCGTACTGGTCTGAAATCAACGCCAAATCGAGAAAACAGTGCGATTTCCAAGAGAAGTGCACAAAACGCACGTTTGGGGCCGTGCGGAGCAAGTTTTGGCAAAATCTCACTTTTCCGAACACCAGATCTCAAAATCGTCGTACTGGTTTCCAATCAACGCCAAATCGGGAAAACAGTGCGATTTCTAAGAAAAGTGCACAAAACGCACGTTTGGGGCCGTGCGGAGCAAGTTTTGGCAAAATCTCACTTTTCCGCACACCAGATCTGAAAATCGTGGTACTTGTCTCAAATCAACGCCAAATCGGGAAAACAGTGCGATTTCTAAGAAAAGTGCACAAAACGCACGTTTGGGGCCGTGCGGAGCAAGTTTTGGCAAAATCTCACTTTTCCGCACACCAGATCTGAAAATCGTGGTACTTGTCTCAAATGAACGCGAAATCGGAAAAACAGTGCGATTTCTAAGAAAAGTGCACAAAACGTACGTTTGGGGCCGTGCGGAGCAAGTTTTGGCAAAATCTCACTTTTCCGAACACCAGATCTTTAATTCGTCGTACTGGTCTGAAATCAACGCCAAATCGAGAAAACAGTGCGATTTCCAAGAGAAGTGCACAAAACGCACGTTTGGCGCCGTGCGGAGCAAGTTTTGGCAAATTCTCACTTTTCCGCACACCAGATCTCAAAATCGTGGTACTTGTCTCAAATCAACGCCAAATTGGGAAAACAGTGCGATTTCTAAAAAAAAGTGCACAAAACGCACGTTTGGGGCCGTGCGGAGCAAGTTTTGTCAAAATCTCACTTTTCCGAACACCAGATCTCAAAATCGTCGTACTGGTCTCAAATCAACGCCAAATCGGGAAAACAGTGCGATTTCTAAGAAAAGTGCACAAATCGCACGTTTGGGGCCGTGCGGAGCAAGTTTTGGCAAAATCTCACTTTTCCGCACACCAGATCTCAAAATCGTGGTACTTGTCTCAAATCAACGCCAAATCGGGAAAACAGTCCGATTTCTAAGAAAAGTGCACAAAACGCACGTTTGGGGCCGTGCGGACCAAGTGTTGGCAAAATCTCAGTTTTCCGCACCCCAGATCTCAAAATCGTCGTACTGGTCTCAAATCAACGCCAAATCGGGAAAACAGTGCGATTTCTAAGAAAAGTGCAAAAAACGCACGTTTAGGACCGTGCGGAGCAAGTTTTGGCAAAATCTCATTTTTCCGCACACCAGAACTGAAAATCGTCGCCCTGGTCACAAATCAACGCCAAGTCAGGAAAACAGTGCGATTTCTAAGAAAAGTGCACAAAACGCACGTTTGGGGCCGTGCGGAGCAAGTTTTGGCAAAATCGCACTTTTCCGAACACCAGATCTCAAAATCGTCCTACTGGTCTCAAACCAACGCCAAATCGGGAAAACAGTGCGATTTCCAAAAAAAGTGCACAAAGCGCACTTATGGGGCCGTGCGGAGCAAGTTTTGGCAAAATCTCACTTTACCGCATACCAGATCTCAAAATCGTCGTACTGGTCTCAACTCAACGCCACATCGCGAAAACAGTGCGATTTCTAAGAAAAGTGCACAAAACGCACGTTTGGGGCCGTGCGGAGCAAGTTTTGGCAAAATCTCACTTTTCCACATACCAGATCTCAAAATCGTCGTACTGGTCTCAAATCAACGCCAAATCGGGAAAACAGTCCGATTTCTAAGAAAAGTGCACAAAACGCACGTTTGGGGCCGTGCGGACCAAGTGTTGGCAAAATCTCAGTTTTCCGCACCCCAGATCTCAAAATCGTCGTACTGGTCTCAAATCAACGCCAAATCGGGAAAACAGTGCGATTTCTAAGAAAAGTGCAAAAAACGCACGTTTAGGACCGTGCGGAGCAAGTTTTGGCAAAATCTCATTTTTCCGCACACCAGAACTGAAAATCGTCGCCCTGGTCACAAATCAACGCCCAATCGGGAAAATAGTGCGATTTCTAAGAAAAGTGCACAAAACGCACGTTTGGGGCCGTGCGGGGCAAGTTTTGGCAAAATCTCACTTTTCCGCACCCCAGATCTCAAAATCGTCGTACTGGTCTCAAATCAACGCCAAATCGGGAAAACAGTGCGATTTCTAAGAAAAGTGCACAAAACGCACGTATGGGGCCGTGCGAAGCAAGCTTTTGCAAAATCTCACTTTTCCGCATACCCGATCTCAAAATCGTCGTACTGGTTTCAAATCAACGCCAAATCGGGAAAACAGTGCGATTTCTAAGAAAAGTGCACAAAACGCACGTTTGGGGACGTGCGGAGCAAGTTTTGGCAAAATCACACTTTTCCGTACACCAGATCTGAAAATCGTGGCACTTGTCTCAAATCAACGCCAAATCGGAAAGACAGTGCGATTTCTAAGAAAAGTGCACAAAACGCCCGTTTGGGGCCGCGCGGAGCACGTTTTGGCAAAAGATCACTTTTCCGCACACCGGATCTCAAAATCGTCGTACTGGTCTCAAATCAACGCCAAATCGGGAAAACAGTCCGATTTCTAAGAAAAGTGCCGAAACGCACGTTTGGGGCCGTGCGGACCAAGTGTTGGCAAAATCTCAGTTTTCCGCACCCCAGATCTCAAAATCGTCGTAGTGGTCTCAAATCGACGCCAAATCGGGAAAACAGTGCGATTTCTAAGAAAAGTGCACAAAACGCACAAAACGGCAATAGTTGCTTCGCACTGCCCCAAACGGGCGTTTTGTACACTTTTCTTGGAAATCGCACTGTTTTCCCGATTTGGCGTTGATTTGAGACAAGTACCACGATTTTGAGATCTGGTGAGCGGAAAAGTGAAATTTTTGCCAAAACTTGCTCCTAACGGCCCCAAAGGTGCGTTTTGTGCACTTTTGATAGAAATCGCACAGTTTTTCCGATTTGGCGTTGATTTGAGACAAGTACCACGAGTTTGAGATCTGGTGTGCGGTAAAGTGAGATTTTGCCAAAACTTGCTCCGCACGGCCCCAATCGTGCGTTTTGTGCACTTTTCTTGGAAATCGCACTGTTTTCCCGATTTGGCGTTGATTTGAGACAAGTACCACGATTTTGAGATCTGGTGAGCGGAAAAGTGAAATTTTTGCCAAAACTTGCTCCTAACGGCCCCAAAGGTGCGTTTTGTGCACTTTTCATAGAAATCGCACAGTTTTCCCGATTTGGCGTTGATTTGAGACCCGTACGACGATTTTGAGATCTGGTGTGCGGAAAAGTAAGAGTTTGCTAAAACTTGCTCCGCATGGCCGCAAACGTGCGTTTTGTGCACTTTTCATAGAAATCGCACTGTTTTCCCGATTTGGCGTTGATTTCAGACCAGTATAGTCTAGGAGCCAAGTCTGAAAAGAGGCCTAGAAAATGAATTTCGTTGCACCCCCGTGCAATATTTGTCTAAGTAGCAAAAAACGATAGCACAATATCTTAGGAATACAGAATGACATCTTTTATTGACTGGCCAGTGGGACATCACGCCGATATCAGGCATTTTGTTACCGGGTACCTTTTTGCCAAACTTCGCTAATTAATATGCAAATTTGAATTCTGCCATGGAGTTTCAATTAGTTGTAAAGTGCACAATGTTTGGTCCAAATAAGCCAAACTTGGACATAGCATCAAACATAGGTCATTCTTTGATTTAGGAGAGTTTTGGACTGTATCCTTAGTAACTGTTGCTAGGAGAGTTATAGGAATTTTCTACGCTCTAAATGAAAAAAGGCGTACGGATTTTGTCCCATTCTGTCAACTGAAATGCCCATTTTAATTGCTTTTAAGCTTCAAATCCCCGAGAACTTTTCAAGACGAACCACTGCTGTTTTTTACTTTCCGTATTGGTCACACATAAAAACTAGAACTTCCCCGAAAAGATTGCAGTAACCACAGCTCCAGCAAGAGCAGGCAGAAACAACAAAGATATAAAGAATCAACTTGACTATTTTTTTTGGTTTGAATGCATGGCAATATCCTGTTTCCATAGTTTTCTTTAGAATATAAACTTGGAAGCGAATTAGAAATGCATCAAAATTCGGTTCAAATCGAAATCAATTGGTTTTAAGTTTTCAGTTCCAGTTTTAAAGCGTGAATTTTGTGTATATGTACATCTTTACTCGGCATTAAACCTTTTTCTTTTATGAACGTATAAATGCGCCAGCATTGTTTCAAAAAATAAACTTTTACGCCCGGTTGTTTGTCGTCAACTGTTGTTTCTCATACAAAACTGAGTTCAAGTCAACTCAGTGTCGGCGGTATTAAACTAGTTAAACAGGGGTGGAAAGCCTAGTGCTCATCATTAATCGGCGTGGGCTGAGCCAGTACGACGCGACGATAAGTATACAACACTGCATCATGCCGCAATTGTTCGTTTTTCAAAGACATCATGGACACCAGTACTGCATATGGAATTATCGAGAAGTCATTAAGACAAAAGGGCTGCGACGCCCTCTAATTTATGCCTGGCCCGTTTATACAGCTTGCCGGAGATAACATCGACATGGAAAGATGGAATGGGAATGGGAACAACGCTTGCCACGACTATGGTGTTGTTTCAAAGGAACAATACTTGCCGAAACAAAAGCAGCATTATTTTCCGATCTCTCCTATAAAGGAATATCTCTGCCAAGTCAGTCAGCTGTGGAACCTGTTCTCGTGTTCAGCACTCACGGACGACGGTCAACAATGGTAGGTGTTGTACAGGGAGAAGTTACGATCCAGCAGCAATGGTCCTAGTGACTAGGCGATCCTCTCCTATCCATCCATCCGAATCGACTTCACTTGGATCCTTTGTCGTCTAAAAACCAAAGCATGTTTCATAGCGGCCCTCGGCGTCAAAGTGATCACCAGCCCCTTTTACCAAACTGGAGTGCGTTTAAGGAATGTCCTCTCAGTCTCTACCACCGGCACTTCTATTGGATAGCAGCCCATGATAAACGCTTCAGCTATAGATTACAGTCCCATATTTATACGTTAATGAAGATGACTCTGAAGCGTAGGAAAAATACTGTTATGCGTTTGGAACTGAGGCTTTCAGGTTGCGCTAAATTAACTTGCTGTGATTGGCAAAATGTTTGAAGAAAGTGGATTGTATGACATCGTGTTGGTGTCCGGAATCTACGGCAGTCACCCGGCTTCGGTACTCCTTGAAGGGTCGAATGGGAACCCTCAGGGCCAAGCGAGTAGGCCGGCCCAGCTGCAAGTGTTGCCGAGGACATGCCCGGGGGATGTAATCCTTGTTTTCTTAGATAACATCTAGTATATATTTCTGACATGAGGTTACTTCCAACTATGGCTCCACAAGTGCATCGAAAATTTGAGAAGGGAAACCACTCCGTCAGCAGGTTGGAACCACCTTTCTTTCAGGTTTGGACGTCATGGGTTTGAACAAACCGCTTATCATAACAGAAAGACGCGAGGTAGGATAGTTGGCATTTCCACAAAATTCTGCTGCACTTGATAGGTGGTTTCCTACAAGCCAGGTAAGGACTGTATTTAATGCTACCACCAAGTAGATCTACGACGTCGAGGAAGGAGGGCTATGGAAAACAAGGGATAACATGGATGTCCAGAAATTAAACCCCTTCCATCTGGTTTGGGAAAACGAGGAACCAGCTACATTCCTCAATATTGCGACTAGGTTAGTGATGCTAACTGAGAAAGCAGACCAAATTATAGGCGCCAAACAGCCGGGGCAGCCTGAATGTAAAAATTTGCATCCAAAATGCTTCCCAGCGCGATGCCTTTGATTTTTTTAGATAAAATCACAAAGGCCGATGTGATGACGATTGCGTCTTTGTTCAAGAAGGGCAATATCAGAGGTGCAGAAGAGAAGGAAGTAACCATGCATGCTGACATAAGCTTCATTGGTCGTTCGTTAGCCTTCTTTAGCCGTATAGGGAAGGCCCCCTAGAAGTGAGCTGGAAGCAGCCTTAATCTTTGATGGCATGGGATCGCAATCTCTGAAGTTAGCTGGATCAACCATTTTTGAAGAAGCTGTTTAGAGTAATCACAGCGAAACTTAGTAGGGAGAATTATTCAAAGCAACCGACATTCCAACAAAGGAGGAGAAAGAGAACGACAAGGATTGCGCAGCGCGCTTGAAATCCATATCAACTCTGGAAAGACTCCAAACACGAAGCACTAGGCCAAATAAATTAGTAATGCCGAGGACAAGACGTCGATAGTGCATTTCCTTTGCTATACATGATGTGAGATGGCAAAAAAGTTGATGATCCGACCTGGAAAGAGGTTATTGATCGCTGGAAGACGGAGTCTGTGACCAAACTAATGCAGGTGAAGTAATGTAACCATAAGACGTCCTTGCCAGTCTTAATAGAGCTTCAGAATGACTACAAATAGGCAGATACAAGAATCCTTCTGTATGTTGAAGCAAGCTTCAGAATCCTGAGGAAGGATCGTCATCCAGTCCCGTGACGCAGACTTCGCAGTGCTTTTCGTGTACTTCTTTACATCTCTGCTGTGCAACGAGCTGTCGTTCAAGACCAATACATACAATACAAGATCCGTTACATACCTATCCACATCTCCAGAATAATCTCGGCAGTGCAGTGCGTGATGAGAATCAAAGTCTCCATGCTATCACACGATGGGCCAACACGAGCGGGTTATCTTCCATCGGCAAGGAAAAGGCACTGAAGACAATATATGCAGTAGTTGCAGGGTCCCAGGACAGCTATGAGATCCCTACAACAAAACTCACCTTGGAATCTTGTGAATTACCTTTTCTGTTCTCTACGCCAGTGACAGTTGTGATAAAACCGCTACAGCAGACTTTGCATTCTGTCAGAAACACGAAAAGTACGAAAGTCTTCCTTCCAGAAGCTATAGTCTGTCACAACATATTAGGACGGCATTGATGACAAAAAATCCCGCACCGACGAGTCTTTTAGAGCTGAAAATCTGTAAATTCAGCCATTCATCATGCAAGAAAGACGACTTGTGCCAATGCAAGGCAAACTGCATACTCTGCACAGAAGCCTGCTTGTGTATAAACGACGAAATCTGTCGGAACACTCTCTGCTTAGAGGAGACCAGTGATGACGAGGATGACGATTAGAAAATTTAATAAAAGTGATGCTTGTTTTGGAGGAATATAAGTTTGTTTAGTTGGGATTTTGGCACTTATGATTGCACACAAGTATTGTTTAAGAAATACTTCATATTTGACTGTTATTTGTCATTTTCATATTACTTCATATGTGACAGATTCATGTGTGTTATGGGCAACTTTTATAGATGAGGACACTTTGTGATGCCTATCATGGAGTAGCGTGGCCCCCATCTGCGTGCAATCCTGGACATTACTTACTCTTCCAGGAGCTATGGTCATTGCAACAACTATAAGATTAAGGACTATAGGTTTCATGTGTTATTCCGTTATGTGTTATTCCAATACAAGAAAGCGTAAACGACTGTGGCGTGTCTTGAAGCGTCCGTTGACCAAACTTTGAGGTTTAACGGTTGAAAACAGTAATAAAGAACGTATATTTATAGCAGACTAAGATATAAAAACACTTTAGTTGACAAAATGTGATAAAATCGTGCCACACAACTCTGGTTGACAACTTTTTCTAAAATCATTTTCGATTTAAAACATGAAAAATTTATGTAATTCTACGAACTGAATTAATTGCGTCTCGTAGCAACAACAGTTTCTATGGAAACAACTGTGAAATATGCTTAAATCTAAAAATGATTAATGTTTAATGTTGTGTCCAAGTTTGGAGAATTTGGACTAAATTTTTCTACACTTTACAGTTATTTTAAACTCCATGGCAGAATTAAAATTTGCATAATTAGCAAAGGGGGACTAAAAGGTACCCGGTAGAAAATGTCCGAAATCGGGGTGATGTCCCGCTGTCCCAGCAATAAAAAATGTGATTCCGTATTCCTTTGATATTGTGCCATCATTTTGTGCTATTCAGACAAATATAGCAAGGGGGTGCAACGAATCGACTTTTTTTCGGAGCTGGCTCCTAGACCAGATACGATATTTACAAAATCTTTGAGGACCTCTTCCTTTCTGTCGATGAGAGAGACAATATGATTCCGGAGGGTTTCCAGAGTGTGGACTTGTGCAAGATCCGTTCTGACGCAGGTGACAAAAAAGACTTCTTGCGTGGATGCAGAAAACAAGCTGGAGAGTGTGTACAAAAACAAATACCGCATCAATCTGGACCACCAGATTCTGACAGACCACGGTGTCTTATACCCACAGGCCCTATACAACGATCTAATCTTCGAGATAACGCTCGCACAGGCAGCTCATGTCGTAATTGGTTCGGATACAAATAAGCTTGTAAACAAGTTGACAAATATCCAGCTTGAGTACGAGACAATAAGAAGTAAGCAGCTGGCTGACGAGGCGACGAGCGTTTACTCTAGCGGAAAGGAGTTTGCCTACGACCATATAATGCGAGAGGAAGTGGTCCCATTCTCGAAGGGTTCAGACGCTAGGTTGAATCTCAGGGTGAACCCACTGCGCAGATCACTAAAAGGCATCCTTCTGCTATTCATCGAACCCTACACAGCTGGAGACAGGGACTCTGAAAAATACTTCAATCCAGACATCACCAAAGTGAATGTCACCATCAACGGTTCTCCCAACAGGATTTACAACGAAGGCATCAATGGAACCGACATGTGGAATGAGGTCAGCCGACTCTTCAACGTGAATACAAAGAGTGCTGGTGGCAGGCCCAACATGACTCTGACCAAATATCTAACTGACAACAAGTTTGGCCTCCTTATCGATCTTTGATCAATGGCTGATACAACTCTGCACGGTAACGGCCAACGCCTTGTAAACACAAAGGATGGTGTGCATCTTGAGATTGAAAGAAATACTTCTGGATCTGGAAATGTTCACTGCCACATCTACACCATCAGCGACTCACAGATGAACATCATGGACAGTCAGCTGCAGGCTGTTCAGTATTAAAACACACACATATAGAGAATGGACTCACGAAAGCTGCCCTTCAATGCCCTAATTATCGGGCCGACTAACTCTGGCAAAACACATTACCTCATAAACCTTCTCCGTGGTCCCTTCAGGGGCAAGTTTGACTATATCGTTCTTCTATGCCCAACCTTTGTCCACAACAAGACCTACGATGGTTTCGTTGAAAAAGAGCCACGCATTTTCGTGATAGACTGCCAGCAGCATGAGATTGAATGGTGGCTAACTTTAGCAAGTTACCACTTCTCCGGGACTAACACGCTCATCATTCTCGATGATTGCGCCGCTTCGAAAGCCGTGAAAGGCCAAACGGGTCAACTTGTCTCCCTCGGCTTCAGCGCGCGTCACAGTGGCATCTCCGTGTGGGTGCTCACCCAACAGGTAACCAGCATTGCGAAACCCTTTAGGGAAAACGTGGCCGCAATCGTGCTTTTTTACACCCCATCAGGCAAAACAACGAAGGCCATCTTCGATGACTATGCCGGCGAGCTCACACACGAGGAGTACAAAGAGCTTATTGCTCGGGTTAAGGGGCGCAAGTTTTCCCACCTAGTTTTCTCTCTGCGGCATCCATATGAGATTGAAGTGAAAATATAAAAACGCACACTTATATATAAACACTCTCTGAGGTGCTGAGCAAGATGAACGCCCCCACCAAGCTTCACAAGCTAACAGCCTTCTACCAGCTTTTGGTCAAATTACAGGCCAAGACAGACGAAATGCACTTCAAAATTATCAAAGCCGCCGGTGAGGATGATCTGCGCCTCATGCTTCTTAGCCGCTATCCTTTGAAACTCACTGAGATGCCAGGCACCATGGCCGCTCTTATTTTGGAGGTTGAAAGGCTTTTGCCTGACATCAAGAAAATAATTGAAATTTAAAACACAACGTATATATATACACACGATGGCACACGCAAACCCTGATGAGGCCGCAATGAATGAAGTTATGCAGTTGCTGGAGTCAGCTCCAGATAGCTCCGTGCCTTCAGAATTAGTACCCTTTTGTGCCAGACAACCCCATTCCGGCTCAACGCGAGAAGCTGGCAATTCTGGTCTCGACTGGCAAATCAAAAGAAGCCATCGGTGCCCAGCTTACACACGAGCAAGTGAAGCGCCTTTCGGATAAAGATGTCGAAAAATTCTACAAAAGGTATGAATCCTATGTTGGCTACAAGACGACCGAATCACTGATTGACAGTGTTATAATGCTTATAACCAAAGGCGCTGGCATGGTTGTTCCAATTAACGATGTGAAAGAGCTGCAGAAAGAGCTCAAAAATGACTACATGATCCAACATGAATTGTCATCTCTGGCTGGAAACCTTGCACTGCGATGCGGGCGATGGTTAGCGCTGGCCAATGCTGCTCTGATCACTACCAAACACATAGACTTCAAAAAGGAGCCGCCTACTCCTCCTCCTTCTCCTGAGCCACCCAGACCTCTCACAAGAAACAGTGAAGGCTACCCCCTAGAAGGAATTGATGAAGTTGACAATTAATCTGACAAGAACCAGGTAGGAACCAGGTAGGAATCTGATAGGAACCCCGAAGGAATCAGATAGATAATTTTAAAAACTTATATATACAATGGAGACGCCACGACTGGAGGCGATACCTGAGGAAACAGCGACAACCAACACGCACGTTACCTCGTGTTGCTTCTGGCAAAAGACTAGCAGAGCGCAACCGTGTGGCAAGAGAGGCGAAAAAACAGGCTGCAACAGCAACAAAAGAGCCCACCACAAACCCCTCCCCAAACTCGACAAATGAATCATCTAGCAGCAACAGCAATACAGGCTACTACATTCTGGGTGTTGGTGGTTTGATTGTCTCCGCTTTGGGGGTGTATTACCAGCGTGAGGCCATTATGAAAACCATTGGACGCAACAAAGCCCCAACCCCACCAGAAGCAGCAGAGGAGGTTATAACTGCTCCTCCAGTCAGACAGACAGCGGTGAAAAGGAGAACCGGAATCCGCGAGATGAAATAAAAAATGAAATCCTTTTATATACAATGGCAAACCTCATCCAAGGTTTCGTAAACGGGGCTGCAATCGGTGGTATTCTTCTTGTTATGGTTAAATTCAACATTACCGCCCTAAAAACAATTTGGCAATTAGCAACACAAAACACAGACCCAGCGCATGGTGAGGAGTCGACCGAAAAAATAAAATCCTTATATATACACCATGTCTGACAACAAGATCGTGAAGTCTGTTCTTGATGCCGCAACAATCACTGGCCTTGTCGCTGGTATTGGGTGGATCGCTAAAAAAGTCGTCAAAGAGCCATTCACATCTGACCCCAGTTCTAATTTGATGAACTACGTGAAGTTCACAGCTGTCATGGCTGGAAGCATCGCGCTCAAGAAATACCTCGAGGATCAGAAAATCCTCCCCAGCTCAATGTAAAAATATAATATATACATAACAATGGCCTCAATCGCCATAATGGTTGGTGGAGCAATTCTCAATGCAGGCGCTTTCACTGGAGGCAATTACCTTGCAAAATATTTATCCGGTGACAACGGCCAAGTCGCACTGGAAGAGAAGACCAGGCACGACAAGGCCTTAGAGGCTTACAATGCAGCTTATGCCAAATATGAGAAGGACCGCACAAAGCTCCTCGACTGGGTTGCAACTAATGATCGGATTAAAGACCAGGTGAAACACAACTTCGCTATGACCGACCAAGCTCTGGTTCTCTACAACCAAACCCATCGGGCCCGAGTTCTCTGACTTCTATAAACCCGGCCCACAGCAGAAGCAAGGCGAGCTCTTGTTTATCGGCACTGGCGCGCTCGTCCTTGGGTATGCAGCTTTTCGCTTTCTTTAAAACCAAATATAATATATATATATATATATATATATATATATATATAAAGATGAATTGCTGGAGTCGGACTAGTTCAAAAACATTTAATCGCATTTAAATTTGTATATCTTTACATGTAACCGTTATTGTTGTCAGTTGCCTGATGATTGCTTCATTAGAAGCATGAAACTCCGAGTGCGATTAAATGTTTTTGAACTAGTCCGACTCCAGCAATTCATCTTTATTCACAGCTCTGGTTCTACCATCGAGCACTTTTATAGCAGATGAAGTCTTCAGTTTTACCACTGGTAGTTATATGTATATATATATATATATATATATATATATATATGGATGCACGATGGATGCTAAACTATCAAATATCTATTACAGTCCGAAAGGCTACTGGAAAGGTCTTGTCGCTGTCAAAAACCTAGCTGCAGCGGCTAAAGTAGATGAGGGGGTCGCAAAAAAGTAACTCGTCAAACAAGCCCTTTGGCAGGTTTACCTCCCAGCGCCACGCCACATCCCTCGGCCAAAGTTTGATGTCTTCCCGCCAAATGCGGTGCATCAAGCGGATCTACTTTTTTTACCCCACGATAAACTTCCTCGTGGGAGAAAGGTTTACAAATATTGTTTAACGGTTGTTGATGTGGCTAGCCGTTACAAAGCAGCAGAGCCCTTGACCTCGAAAGAGTCTCTAGAGGTGGTGAAGGCATTCCAGAAGATTTACAGACGCGGACCTTTGAAATGGCCACAACTGCTACAGGTTGACCCTGGGCGTGAATTTATGGGTGATGTGACTGTGCTGTGACGTCGCGGGCGTGTTGATATCCACAGAGACCAAGCGATAGTTGAAAGATTCAACCGAACCCTAGCAGAAAGGTTGTTTGGCCACCAGTATGCGATTGAAATGCGCCTTCCCTCCGGCCAGAGATCGACTGAATGGGTACGAAGACTTCCAGACGTTGTATCTGCTTTAAACAATGAAGTGACCAGATTGACTGGCAAGAAGCCTGCGCAAGCAATCAAAGAGAGAGGTTTCATCCAAGCCTTCTACCCCCTATTTGAGACCAGTGGGAGAAAAGGAGAAGAAGCTCCCTCCCCGGGTGAGTGTGAGATATTTGTATCAGCCTGGCGAGCTTGAGGGCGGTGGTAGGCGGGCGACCGATCCGATCTGGTCGATAAAGGTCCACAACATTGAAAAGGTTGTTACCAAACCAAACGAACCTGTCGTGTATTACCTTTACGATGGACCCAAGCGGGGCTTCGTCCGTGAGGAGCTGATGGTTGTGCCGCCAGATACTCAGTTGCCACCAGTGTGAAACTCTATAGGCTCTGTGTGGATGCCATCTGGCAACACCCATCGCTTGTCATAGTAAGCGCTAAGGCCCAGCTTTCGCTGCTCGTACGTGTACATAGCACCTTTGTGCATCCTGAAGCCTCTGTTTGTGGCCATATCCTTGTGTCCATCCAGGGCCATCTCGTATCTTCGCCATAGAAGCTCGTTCTGCGCCTTTGACACGCCCTTGGAAGACATTTTGGCCTTGCCGCTGTGCTCGTCTTCTACGAAGTAGCACTTGCTGCACAACGCTATGGCTCTTGTGCCTTCAGACTCCAGTTTGAACAAGCCGGGCTCTCTGCTGCTCCACTTGTCCCAAGACAGCCAGTTCTTTTTCTCCCTTTCAAACTGCTCCAGAAGTTCTGGCTGAACTGCTTCTTCCAGAGTGTCGTGCGAAAGGGCGAAGTACATACTGTCTGTGTCCATCTGGATAAGCTCGAAGTCACGCCTGTCGAGATAATGGTCCAAGAAGTCATAATAAAACTGCAACATACGCAACTTGGCAAGATGATACACGACGATGCCAACCTGGAAGGGTCGGTTTATCGTGATCTTGTTTTTGCGCAATTCGATCTTGTAGGCGTCCCCGATCTCTTCGAGATCTTCAAACCACGCCGAACGCAGGTGTTTATCGACCGTGTCTTCGTCTTTGGTGTACACCACTCTTGTCTGTCGCTCAACCGCTTCGATAAACTTGCCGTTGGCGCTGTTGCCCAAAAGCTTGTACACTTCAGCGAGCAAAGCCTTCTCTTTATCAGCGTCGCCTTTCCTTCGGTTGTTTGCAACCTTCTTCACGAACCAGTCGAAGATTTTTTGGAGCATGTAGTCGATCGTTCGGTAGACGGCGGTGATATTGAGGCCGTGGATGTAATACCATTCAAGCATTGGCGCGTATATAAGCATCTTTTTTGCTTGGAGCACGCCTAGCAGCTTCTTTTGGTCTGTAAAGTGGGTTCTGTTGCTTTGCGCGAGGTAATCTTTCATGTGTTGTGGAACACCCTCGGCACCCACGCTGCGCTTTATGAAGAGAGGAGGAAACTCTTCGAAATGTTCCCACAAATCCCGGGGGACTTCGATGTCGACCTCGGCAAAGCCAAACCATCGCTTCGTCAGCAGCCTGGGAATTAGGTCTATCGCCACCTGGGGTCGGTCTTCGTAATGCACGACTGTCTCTTTACCACAAAGCATTTCCTGCAACATGGTGCTTGGGTAAAGGGAGTTCGCGTCAAACCCAAGAATACGCTTGGTGATGCGCGCTAGATCGTATTTGTGTGAGCGAATGCGGGTTTCACCGGCTATGTGTTTGCGTGTGAACACCAAGCTGGGGCCGCCAACCACAGCCTCTTTAAGCATTGCATAGGCCTCGGTGGTTGGGGCGTACAGTGGGGTCGGTTACGCCCTCTCAGGGTTCCCCGCAGGATGTATTGCATTGAAACCCCAGGCAAGGAGACCGCGTCTTTGAAAATGTCAATGCCGAGCTTGGTGTAAAACTCTTTCATTTTTTCGAGGGCTTCGAGGAAGGAAGCAACATAGAGGTTGTTGTAATACTCCAGCCAAATCTCGAAGGTTTGCATCCCCTTCTCTTGGAAAACACGCTCGCATTCTTTGTACTCCTCTGGGCTTAAAACAAAGCGGTTTCGGAGTTGTGAGTACCAACACCAGTATGGCGGAAGGCCCTTGTAATCAAGTTTGGCCGCGCTGTCAAAACATTCGTATGGAAGCCAGGACTTGGTCTGTGTCGCGCCATACGTCTTTACCCATTTGTCGTAGCTGATGCCTGGGGACAAATAGTTAGTGACATCGAGGAATTTGAAGGTGGGTGTGTTGATGAACATGATTTGCCCCTGTTTCTCCCCAGCAAAGACTCCGTTTTCTTGCCCGAGATGAGAAACAAAGTGCTTTCTGATAAGATGCAGATCGTATCGGCCTGAGTTGAAGCCAGCCACTGGGACCTGTTCACACCATTGCTTGATGAGCTTTTGTTGGTCTTTGGGGAGCCCCTCAAGATCTGGCGGCATGTATTTTTGGGCTATATCTTCTCGGATTGCTTCGCTGCGACGCTCCAGAGATAGATAAAACGGTCGGATAAGCTCTTCGGGATCTTTAGAGCAAATGTACTCAGGCTCAGAATCCAACGTGTCTGCAATGATGAAGACTGAGATAGGCACATGCTCACTTTCATAAGAGAGATCCCGTGTCGGCTGACTTGCCTTGGTCTTGTCTTGATAGGCTTCGAAGTCGTAGACGATAGCGTGTGGATACGTTTCGTTTCTTTTAGGCGGGATTCGGTCATGCCACCATGGCCGCGGCATTTCGTGTTCCCACCTTTCAATCAAGTTGTAGCCAAGCATCGTGCTGATACCGTGACTGATTTGCGCAGTTTTTATGAAGGCTTGCTCCCTTGTTATTGGGTTGCCTTTACGGTCAGTCCGAAACATCTCGTTTCTTTGTTCTGGCGATGGAAAGCACTCGCGACAACCGTGCCAGTAGCAGCCATGAAACTGAAACACGGTTTTGCTTTCTGGATGATAGCCATCAACTTTGTAGCCTGCAATGGTACGCTGGCCTCCATGGCCGCATCTGTGATGGTGGATGTGGATGCCCAGCTGTCGGGACTCATACTCTAGCCAGCAAGTTGCTTTGATACCAAACAGGCCTTCTGGATAAAACGCCTTTTCAAAAGCTGACTCGGGAGCAAGGATCTGATTGCCAGGGCAGGCAATATTAGTTCGTCCGCGAGTGCACGTCTTGGCGTGGCGCGTTAGGTTATCGGCTCGTGTGAACCTTGCCAAACAGTCGCCACAATTGTAGTTGTTTGTGACTTTGTTTATGTCAGTGATCAGAAAGGCATGTGAGTCGTAGATACCAACTGTCATCGTGGGTTGCCCAACCTTGTCATAGCGCGAAGGTGTGTAACTCAAAACAAAGTCGCCGTTATATGTAACAGTGTAAGCGGCAAGCCCTTGTTTAAAGTGCCTTTCAAGTAGATGAAACTGTCGCAAAGTGACAACATTGCCATTAGGACGAACTCTTGGGTGAGCAGCAAAGAAGCTTTGGGCTAGTTCTCTGGCTCTGCGAGTACTCCGGTCTATACGGACGCCTTGATGAACAGCCAAACACCGAAAGATGCAAAGATCATCATTGGCGGTGTCAAGAGAAATGACTTCTCTTTTGTTGCGAAGCCAATCAGGCAACCGCCCAAGCCCGATTTGCAAAGGTTGTCGATCTAAAATCACTTTGAGCTCAACAAAAACAGCACTTTCGAAAACCCATTTCGTATTAGGCCTTTGTATTCTGACGCCTTGAAGACGAAGCTCTTCCTGTTCTTCAAGCCAAAGTTTCGTTTAAGATAATTTAGAGAACCAAAGACTGTTGTGCTTGTTTGTATAATAAACGATGTGTTCGCCGGTTTCGATGTTTCGCAGATTAAAAGCAAACCGAAGGTCAACTTTATGCCTTGTGCGAACAGATTGTTTAATTTTGTTCATCATTTTGGCTTCAAGAGGTTTTGTAAGCCCCCTAGTGAAACGCCATTTTATTGTTCTCATTCTTCTCCCTTGTCTACCTTGTAACCCGGGTTCACCACTATCATAAAGCTCAACAATCCGATCAGGAATCTGAAAGGATCCCATATGCGCCCGATCCAAAGGGTCAAACCCCGCAAGGTCCTCTTTGGGAGGGGCCCTCGAAAAGGGTTTTTGTTCTTGAGCATCAAGCCAATCGATCAGCTCACGCTGACTGATATGTTCGAAAACACCGCGATCGTTGTTCAGAGCCCTCGCCATATATATATGTTTTTATATTTTTAAAAACTGATGACCAACGGGAGTCACCGGTTTATATACAATGGGTGAGAGTTTCTTCACTTGGCAATACCGCGGCACCAATTGCTCAAATAGGCTTCCGGGAGGTGTAATTAACGGTTTAGACAAAACGGTATTGATCTGTTAAGTGCTGTTAAACGATTTCAGCAAATAAAAACACTTCAACCTCAAGTAGTATATAGAGAGTGAGTCAAATACTCACCTGGCATCTGAACCCCTCTGGGAAGGGCTTATCCCCCCTCACGGAGCCTTCCCGCGGGCCGACGTACGCTGGTATTCGACTCACTCTCTATATACTACTTTCCGCAGCAAACAACTGGCTGACGAGGCAACGAGCGTTTACTCTAGCGGAAAGGAGTTCGCCTACGACCATGTGATGCGAGAAGAGGTAGGCTGAATCTTAGGGTGAACCCGCAGCGCAGATCACTCAAGGGCATTCTTCTGCTATTTACGAGCCCTACGCGGCAGGCGCCAGGGTCTCTGAAAAATACTTCAACCCCGACATCACCAAAGTGAATGTAACCATAAACGGCTCTCCAAACAGGGTTTACAACAACGGCATCGATGGTAGTGACATGTGGAATGAAGTAAAACTACTCTTCGGAAAGAGGGGTGTTGGCAGACCCAACATTTTGTTTTTGTATTTTATTTATTTTTGTCTATATTACATTTGTAAGAAAACTAACACTTTTAAAAACACATTTACGCAATCTAACTACATGAAAGAGAAAGAAACTAAAAATACAAAAATGACAAATGTACGAAAAACTGCTTAAAGTAGTATAATTTATGATTAAAGCGGCTTGAGTTGAGATAAAAAATCAAAGGGCTCTTAAAGCCATCTCGTTAATGCGTTAGAACGTGAGGTTAATAAAAAAATAGAAGAATTGAGAGTGAATATGGTAAAGATGCCGTTGTAGCGCACCTTTACAATAAGTCTAATCAAAATACGTACATGAAAGCATCACATGATGCAAATCAGCCAATAGAAATTTATGTTCGCGAAATGGGCGTAGTTTTATTTTAGTAGCCATTTGGGGTATTAAAAACAGGAAATCACTAATTTTCGATTACAAAGTTTACATTTTCACGCTAGTGACTAAAATGGGGTCTATAATTTGGTTATACAATAGACGTGTCGTGTTTAGAAAATGTTATAGGCTGGGCCTTATCATTATTTTTTTTTGCAAAAGGAGGGGAACTCGTGCCCCTCTGCTAACAACTTACCTGTACAGCATTAGGGGATCTGTTCTTATCAGTGCTCCACTTTTTCAAGGCCAAAAGCCAGAATAATCCTTAACTTCGACGACTAAGGAGAGCTTTTTTTTCACAAGATTTGGTGCTGTTTTTTCACCACAAGCAAGAAAGCGTGTGGTAACCATCTGTCTTCGCTTTGGTGAGTGCGTGCTTTTCAATTTTGTGGTTTTAGTTTTGGTCTCGCGAGTTTTCTCGCCCTCGCGTTACGTGGAGATGGCCGCGCGTCCCGCGCACCAGCCGTTCGCCCACGCTAGAACTGTCCGCTTGATAGCGCAGGAAAACCTGGCTCTTAATTCGCTCAGTTTAGCGCAGTCGTTACCGGACTTTAAGGAAGAAATCGTTGGGGTTGTACCCCTCTACGGAGGAAAGTGCTTCGACATCACCCTCGACCCGATCTACAGAATCGGCCACGCGGTTGGAGGCATCGGGCTTTGACTACGAAAGCCGCGTTATCCCTTTACGCCTTTAAGGCAAAAAGCACTACACGACTACACGTGTCATGCGTTGGATTCCCCGATGAAAACCTGCTACAACTCCTGGAACAATACGGCGACCTCAAAGCGCGAGCAGTCCGCCGGCTTTGCTTCAAAGCCCCGGGCTACGAGCACATCGAGAACGGTATCCGTGTCGTAGAATTCACACGTTTACAAAAGGCGCCGGGGGGGTACTCCCTATAATGGGCTATACGGGGATGCTCCGCCCGAAAGGGGTACCTTTTTGATGCTGGAGGTATATGAAAGGGTCGGGATTTCACGTGTTGAAGTATGTGAAAGGGTAGGGATTTCACGAAGAATAGGAAATGGAAGCGAAAACACGAGTTGAAGCATAAAAAAGGTAGGGAAAACTGCAATTTAAGTAATATAAATAGGGCCTTTCAAAATATATCAAACAGACGCACGCAAAGGCTATATGAAACGGGTACCATTTTCAACGAAAGGTATATGAAAGGGGTACCTTTTCTGTCAAAAACGGTATATGAAAGGGTAAGGGTTTGGACCTCGGGGCGGCAGAGCATCCCCGTACAAAACTTTGTTGAGTACCCCCCCCCCCCCCGGCAAAAGGCACGCAACTTAGTCACTCAAGGGCTCGATTTTTTTTTTTTTAAGTACACGGGCCAGCCAATACTATGCTACCGGTGCCTGTCTTCCGAGCACGTTGTTAAAGACTGCCCCAGAGTCTCTGAGACTGCCCGAAAGCGAACGCCGTGAGGCGAACCACGAGGCTCCAGCGCCCGGGGAAACACCAGAGGCCCCCCCGGCCCCCACTACCGCAACCAACAACGACATCCCCCCCTGTAACCAAAATAGGCCATTTGCACGATGGCGTCATTTGACTACAACTACCAGAATTCATTTAGTTTTTCCTTTCTTATTTAAATTTTGTAATCCAAGGAGCCATCATTCGCAGTAAAGAACAGTGGATAGAGCTGGGGGAAAAACAGACCAAGTATTTCCACCAGCTTGAAAATCAGCGACAGACACGCGACTCAATTACAGAGTTACGTGCCAACAATTCAACCGTGACTTCCAATAAAAATATTCTTCGCGAATGTCGCGATTTTTATCGTAACCTCTATTCGGCTGAACAAGTTTATTTATCTAGCCAAGACTGGGTTTTAGTCCAACTGGATAAAACTCTGGCATCCGAAGACCACGAGAAATGCGAAGGTGACCTCACACTCTTCGAGTGTCAAGAGGCCCTTTCACAAATGCAATCAGGCAAATCGCTGGGAGCCGGATTTCCGGTTGAATTTTATCGTCCCTTCTGGAGTAGATCAGACATCTTTAACACGGATCACTCTCTGACACACAACGTCAAGGAATTATCCGCCTGCTTTACAAGAAGGACGACAAGTTAGACTTGAAAAACTGGCAACCAATTTCTCTGTTAAACACAGATTATAAAATTTGTACTAAAGTACTAGCCAACCGACTACGTAAGGTTATACCGCTTATTTAAGCGAAGATCAAACATGCGGAATTCCTGACCGCAGTATTTTTGAAAACCTTTTTCTGATCTGGGATACAATCGACTATGTAAACCATGAACAGAAATAGTGAACCTATAGAACAGTGAACCTATAGAAACCTTCGGTCAGGAAGTAAAATTGCAGTTTAATATCGATGCCTTGGATTTCATTTATACTTGACCAGAAATCCGCAAACATTTCCTCCCAGCAGAAATTTTAGCTGTCTCGACCCGCAAAAATTTCCTCCCGCAAAACAAATTCAGTCGGGCAATCCGCAAAATTTTCCGTCCGCAAAAATTTGCTCGTGCACGGTAGCTAAATCGCCAAAACTATGACGTCTTTCCCATAGTATTGCATAATCAAACCGTAATAGCAATGATTCAGTATTCCAAAATAGAACAAACCCAAAGATCATGCTATTTTGCTCTGCCATATCGCTCATCAATAAAACACAAACTTTTAACTTCCTTAAAACGTCTCCATTCGTAAAAATACACCGTGAAATTCTCAAACTGCGTTTCCCAAGGAAACGCATTTGACCTGTTTTTACCCTTCTAAAGCAGCTTTAATGGCTTTACGACAAATGATTGAAAATTTGAAACATTGATATTTCTCGATAGGTAACGTGAGATATCGAAACTTAATAAGAACTTTAATACCTTTGCGGTGACGTAATGTGAGATATGACAAGTTCATGACAAGTTCTGACATCCCAATACCCTAGGGAAATTAACAATAGGTCCGGGGGTGCTCCTCAAAAATTTTAGTGGCGGTATGTGACGCCCTCTTGAAATCCTAACCGGTTTAACCAACCATATCCTCAATACCCTAATAGCTTCTATAAAGAAGAAAGAAGTAACCCCCTCGGACAAAAGTTAACAATGGCCTTTTGTTAACAACTTTTGTCCTTTTTGTATTCATTCCTAAATCTCGTTTATGCGCATGCGCATTAACGAGATAATGATATATTTGGTGACAAAAATCTAAGAAGTAAAAAGAAAGATTAGGGGCTCCCACTTTTGATAGTGATAACTAAGGTTATTTCTCTCGCTCGCTATGGAGTATTCTATTTGGTATGTATTTTTAATTCGCTCGAGTAATAATTGTGGAGTTAAAATCTTGTTACTAAGGCCCCGTTTACACGGGTCCGGACAAATTTTTGCACGGACAAAAACTTGCACGGTTCCACCTTGCGTTTACACGGGACCGGCGGAACGGCTAAGTGTGCAAGTTCCGTGTAAACACCACTGCAATCTGTAACAGAATTTGCACGGATCCATGTAAACACGTGGTCTAGGAACAAAATTCGTCCGTGCAAAAATTTGTCCGGACCCGTGTAAACGGGGCCTAAGTTTACAGAAATGAAGGAGATATTTGCTTTTCAAGATAATATAGTTAATTAAATTGCTATTACTTTCTAGATTATCAATTCCAAAAATAACATCTCTAATTTCTAAATGCTTGGTAAGCTTTAATTTATCTTTACATATCATTTCCACTTCATTCCAAAATAGTCTAACTCTTGGGCATTGGAAAAGAAAGTGTTCAAGAGTTTCGATATCTGTTTTGCACCAATAGCACAAAGGAGATTCGACTTTTTTAAACTTGTAAAGCATATCATTTGTATACATGATCCTATTTAATATTTTGTATTGAAATTCGCGCAGTTTAGTACTCAAGGTTATTTGAATAGGTAAAAGGAATATAGCTTTCCAATTTAGTTTAAAACAATCAGTGTTATAGGTTTCTTCATATTTTTTGACCGATGTTGGATTTTTTGCAATTTTCGAGACCAAGATGCGATACAGTGTTTTGGATTTAACCTTCTCCAGATTGTATTCATCGTTGTTAATGTAGAGATGAAAGGTTGTTGGGTTCAACTGTTGCGTATGAATTGATATTAAATTCCTATTTAAGTTTAAGATGTTGCGCCATGTTAGTGGAAACGCGTTATATATACTAAATAATAGGAAGACATCAACGGGGGAGATACTTAGACTTCGCGATTCCCCTCCCAACACAAGCTCTCCTGTAGTGTCGAAAAGGTCGCCAACTTTATAGAAACCACATTCAGTTAGTCTTTTGCTGAAAACAGATTTGTTTTCGATACAAACATTCTTGTTATTCCACAAAACTTCATTTACAATTTCTTCAAGTGTGGACGGGTTATTCTCATTTAGAGAGGACCATGACATAAGACACTCCTTTAGAAATAGGGGACAGTAATCGAGAGCTTTTTGTAGTCAAAATTGCAGTGAAAGAGAAATTTCCCTCCTACGTTTTTTAGGTACGAATAAAAAAAAATTTTCCAGCCTGCTGGGTAAGGATCCAGATATCTTTTTATACACATAACTCTTTGTGTCGTAATCATTGAATTAATATCAGGCATACTCAGGCCTCCTTTTTCTATTGGGTTTATCAGTGCCGCTCGTTTCACTTTGTCTTTACCTTTCCATACGAAGGAGAACAGAATTGAATTAAGTTTTTGTATTGAGTCTTTATCGCATGCAATAAGAGTCGCGCGGTAAAGAATTTTTGGGATAGCAAATGATTTAATGACTTGAATTCTGCCAATCAACGTGAGTCCTCTCCAGCTCCATCCATGTAAAAGTTCTTTGACAGACTTTTCGATGGATTCAAAATTCTTTTTCATAAACAGTACTTTGTCATTTGTGAAAAATACACCTAAACGTTTTATAAATTTTTTTATTTCTTCAACCCCCAAGTCGTTGTGATGAAGCTCCATATTGCCCAGTGGAAGGATTTCGATTTTCTCACGGTTCATGTTCAATCCCGAGTAACTGCTAAAATGTTTCACACTATCCATGAGATTAAAAAATGAAGGTTTATCGCTAACGAACGTTGTTATGTCGTCCGCGAAATTGACCAACTTAATCATTTCTGTTTCGTTGATCTTAATGCCTCGTATTTGGTTATTATTTCGTATGTATATCGCCAAAGTCTCGAGAGCAATAATAAAAAGATGCGGGGAAAGGGGATTCCCTTGACGAACTCCGCGTTTAACTTGGAAGAAAGGTGTAGAAAAGCCGTTATTAATCACGCAACTTGATATGTTATTGTAAAATGTTTTAATCCAGGTAATAAAGGAAGCGCCGAAACCAAACACTTCTAAAGTTCTAAAAAGAAAACTCCGGTTAATCGAATCGAAGGCCTTTTCAAAATCAATAGCAGTCAAAATACCTTTATGGTCTTTCTGTTTAGTGAACTCAATTACATCATCAATGGTGCGAACTGCGTCAAAAATTGTTCGACTTTCACATAAGCATTTTGATCGAAATGAATAATTTGAGGAAGTACTTTCTCAAGTCGTTTTGCGATCGCTTTTGACCCAATTTTTGCATCAACATTGACTAAGGAAATTGGTCTCCAGTTCTTTATTAGTCGTCTGTCTCCATTTTTTTTCTCTAAAAGAGTTATTACTGCTTGTTTTTGAGTTGTTGAGAGTTCACCATGGCGATAGAAATAATTTAAGGAATCGACAAGATTCCGCCCGATTTCCGGCCAAAAGACCTTATCAAATTCCACAAATAAGCCGTCGTTACCTGGTGTTTTGTTGTTTTTAAACGTGGAGAGAATATTAAAACATTCTGCGTATGTTAGCTCGCCCTCGCATGTGTCGCGCATTTCATCTGATAATTTTGGAATATTAGCAGAGTTCAAGAAGGGGCAAGTCATTTGATCAAAAGTAAATTCTGCCTTTTCATCGTAAAGATCCGCAAAGAAAAATTCGATTTCCTTTGAAATTGTGTTTGGGTTGGTAGATTCTTTACCGTTTGATTGAATCAGCTTTCTTATTGAGCTCTTTTTCTTTTTGTTATTTTCAAAGTTTAAAAAAAATTTAGTGTTTCTTTCTCCTTTTTCGTACCATGTGATGCGAGAGCGGATAATCGAACCTGACACAATATAGTCGTATTCTCTTTCATATTCCGCTTTAACCTTTTTAACCTTTTTAACCTCTACATTTACAGGTGTGGAGATGCCGCTACTTCTTCTTCACACATCTTAAGTTTATTTTCAATTATTGTTAATTTATCTCTTCTTTGACGGGCTTTTTGTTTACTGTAAGTAATGGTTTCTTGGCGAACTTTAAATTTAATCCAGTCCCACACTATTCTTGGATCATTACAGAAATTGATTTCTGTTTTCCATTCAGGGAACATCTCTCGCATCAGGAGAATGTAATCAGCAGACTCAACATGAATCTGACCAAATATCTCACGGGCAACAACTTCGGCCTACTTATCGATCTTAGATCAATGGCTGATACAACCCAACTCTGGTAAAACACAGTATCTTCTGAATCAGCTCCGGGGCCCCTTCAGGGGTAGGTTTGACTATATCGTGCTAATTTGCCAAACCTTTGTCCACAACAAGACCTACGATGGTTTCGTGGATAGAGAGCCACGCATTTTCGTGATAGACTGCCAGCAGCACGAGATTGAATGGTGGTTAAAACTAGCAAGTTTCTTTTTTGAGAAGACGAACACGCTCATCATTCTCGATGACTGCGCCGCTTCGAAAGATGTGAATGGCCGCACGAGCCAGCTGGTTAATCTCGGCTTCAGTGCGCGTCACAGTGGCATAAGCGTGAGGGTGTTGACCCAACAGATAACCAGCATTGCAAAACCGTTTAGAGAAAACGTAGCAGCGATCGTACTTTTTTATACTCCATCAAGCAAAACAACGAAGGCCATCTTCGAAGACTATACCGGCAAGCTTACACACGAAGAGTACAAAGAGCTTTTTGCACGGGTTAAGAAGCGCAAGTTTTCCCACCTAGTTTTCTCTCTGCGACATCCATATGGGATCGAAGTGAAGATATAAAAAATAAAACTGTATTTATATACTCTGAGTTATGAATAACCCAACCAGTCTCCACAAGCTAAGAGCTTTTTACCAGATTTTGAACAAATTACAGACCAAGACAGAAACAATGCAATTCAAAATTATCAAAACCGCTGGTGAGGATGATCTGAGTCTAATGCTTCTTAACCGCTACCCTTTGAAACTCTTAGAGATGCCAGACACCATGGCCTCACTTTTACAGGAGGTTGAAAGGCTTTTGCCTGACATCAAGAGAATAATCGAAAATTAAAAACACTATATATACACAATGTCACACGCAAACCCTGGAGAAGATGCCGTAATGAATGAAGTCATGCAGATGCTGGAGGCAGCCCCTGATAATTCAATGCCTTCGGAGTCGGTGCCCTTTGTTTCAGACAACCCCATTCCAGCTCAACGCGAGAAGCTGGCGGTTCTGGTCTCGACTGGCAAATCAAAAGAAGCCACCGGCGTCCAGCTCTCACACGAGCAGGTGAAACGCCTTACAGACAAGGACGTCGGCAACAAGACGACCGAGTCTCTGATTGACAGCGTTCTAATGCTTGTCAGCAAGAGCGTTGGTATGGTTGTTTCAATTGATGATGTGAAAGAGCTGCAGAAAGAACTCAAAAATGATTACATGATTAACCATGAATTGTCATCCTTTGATGGAAGCCTTGCACTGCGATGCGGGCGATAGTTAGCGTTAGCCAATGCTGCTCTGATCGCTACAAAACACATCGACTTCAAAAAGGAGCCTGAAGAGCTCATGCCTCCCACACACCCAAGCAGAGACAGTAAAGGCTACCCACTAGAGGCATTTGATGAAGTTGACAAATAATCTGACAAGAACCAGGTAGGAACCAGGTAGGAACCAGATAGGAACCAGATAGGTAAATTTTTAAAAAAAACATTCTATATATGGATACGCCACAACTGGAGACGATACCTGAAAAAACAACAACCAACACACACATTGCCTCTGATGTTCCAAAAACTGTTCCAGGAAAAATCCCTGGTCGTGTTGCTTCTGGCAAAAGACTAGCAGAGCGCAACCGTCTGGCTCGCGAAGCAAAAAAACAAGCTGCCAAAGCGGCAAATGACCCCACTCCAAACCCCACTTCAAACCCATCCCCCTCTCAAGAATCAAGCAGCAACAACTCAGGCTACGTCATTCTGGCGGTTGGCGGGTTGATTGTCTCCGCTTTGGGGGTGTATTACCAACGTGAAGCCATCCAGAAGACTCTAGGGTGCAACAAAGCCACAACCCCTCCAGAAGCAGAGGAGGATCAAACTACTCCGAAACGAAAATCCGGAATTCTCGAGATGGAATAAAATATCCTATATATACAATGACAAACCTCACCCAACTTTTCGTAAACGGGGCTGCAATCGGAGGTGTTCTTCTGGTTTTGGTTAATTTCAACATAACCGCCTCAAAAACAATTTGGCAGTTAGCAACACAACCAATAAACAAAAACACAGACGATGGGGAATTAATCGAAATTTAAAATCTTATATATACACAAACATGTCTGACAACAAGCTTGTGAAATCAGTTTTCGATGCCGCAACAATCACTGGCCTTGTCGCCGGTATTGGATGGGTTGGTAAAAAAGTCGTCAAAGAGACATTCACAGCTGACCCCAGCTCGAATGTGATGAACTACGTGAAGTTCACAGCTGTCATGGATGGGAGTATTGCACTGACGAAATACCTTGAGGACCAGAAAATCCTTCCAACCTCTATGTAAAAACACGAACATTATATATACACACAACAATGGCCTCAATCGCTATCACGGCGTTTGGAGCAGTTCTCAATGCAGCCGCTTTCACTAGAGACAATTATCTAGCAAAATATTTGTCTGGGGATAGCAGCCAAGCCGCACTGGAAGAGAAAAAAAGACACGACAAAGCTCTAGAAGCCTATCAGGCGGCTTATGCCAAATATCAGAAAGACCGCACAAAGCTCCTCGACTGGATTGCGACCAATGATCGAATCAAAGGTCAAGCAAAACAAAATTTCGCTAACACTGACAAAGCGCTGGCGCTCTACAATCAAACCCACCGGAACCAACCCGGAACACAACTTTCACTTCCCAAAGAGCCAGAGTTCTCTGACTTCTATCAGCCCAGTCTCCAGCAGAAGCAAGGCGAGCTCTTGTTTATTGGCACGAGCGCACTTGCCCTTGGGTATGCAGCTTTTCGCATTCTTTAAAACCCAAATATACACGATGGATGCTAAACTCTCAAAGATTTACTACAGCCCAAAAGGCTATTGGAAAGGCATTGCTATTGTGAAAAAGCAAGCTGCAGCAGCTCTAGTCTCAGAAGGTGTAGCGAAAAAGTGGCTCGTCAAACAAGCCGTTTGGGAGATTTACCTCCCAGCGCCACGCTACATCCCTCGACCAAAGTTTGATGTCTTCTCGCCCAATGCGGTGCATCAAGCGGATCTCCTTTTTTTGCCCCATGACAAACTTCCTCGTGGGAGGAAGATTTACAAATATGATTTGACGGTTGTCGATGTGGCTAGCCGTTACAAAGCAGCAGAGCCCTTGACCTCGAAAGAGTCTCTAGAGGTTTCAAAAGCCTTTCAGAGGATTTACAGACGCGGGCCTTTGAAATGGCCAAAATTATTGCAGGGCGACCCTGGGCGCGAATTTATGGGTGCTGTAACTAAAGCTATGGGAGATAGCAAAACAGCTATTTGCCGTGGGCGCGTTGATATCCACAGAAGTTTAAGCGATAGTTGAAAGATTCAACCGAACCCTGGCTGATCGCCTGTTTGGACACCAGTATGCGGTTGAAATGCGCCTTCCCTCCGGCCAGAGATCGACTGAATGGGTTAAAAGGCTGCCAGACGTTGTATCAGCTTTAAATAATGAAGTGACCAGATCAACTGGCAATAAGCCTGCGCAAGCAATCAAAGAGAAAGCCATTTCATCCAAGCCCTCTACCCCCTATTCGAGACCATTGGGAGTCTACGAAAAAACGCGACCGATCCAATCTGGTCTTTGAAGGTCTACAACATTCTAAGGGTTGTTACCAAACCAAACGAGCCGGTCGTGTACTATATTTACGATGGGCCCAAGCGGGGCTTCGTCCGTGAGGAGTTGATGGTTGTGCCGCCAGACACTCAGTTGCCACCAGTTAATGCTCTTCGTTGAGATGGAACTCTATAGGCTCTGTGTGAATGTCGTCTGGCAACACCCAGCGCTTGTCATAGTAAGCGCTAAGACCCAGCTTTCTCTGCTCGTACGTGTACATAGCGTCTTTGTGCATCCTGAAACCTCTGTTTGTGGCCATGTCCTTATACCCATCCAGAGCCCTCTCGTATCTTTGCCATAGAAGCTCGTTCTGAGCTTTTGACATGCCCTTGGAAGACATTTTGGCCTTGCAGCTGTTCTCGTCTTCTACGAAATAGCACTTGCTGCACAACGCGATGGCTCTTGTGCCTTCAGACTCCAGTTTGAACAAGCCGGGCTTTCTGCTGCTCCACTTGTCCAAAGACAGCCAGTTCTTTTTCTCCCTTTCAAACTGCTCCAAACGGTCTGGCCGTACTGCTTCTTCCAGAGTGTCGCACGAAAGGGCAAAGTACATACTGTCCGTGTCCATCTGGATAAGCTCGAAGTCTCGTCTGTCGATATAGTAATCCAAGAAGTCATAGTAAAACTGCAACATACGCAACTTCGCAAGCTGATACACGACGATGCCAACCTGGAAGGGTCGGTTTATCGTGACCTTGTTTTTGCGGCATTCGATCTTGGACGTGTCACCTATCTCTTCGAGATCTTCAAACCACACCGAGCGCAGGTTTTTGTCGACTATGTCGACTCTTGTCTGGCGCTCAACAGCTTCGATAAACTTTCCGTAAGCGCTGTTTCCCAAAAGCTTGTACACCTCAGCGATCAAAGCTTTTGCTGCTTCAGCATCGCCTTGCCTTCGTTTGTTGGCTACTTCGCGCACGAACCAGTCGAAGATTTTTTGGGGTATGTAGTCGATCGTGCGGTAAACGGCTGTGATCATGAATATTATTCCAGGAAGCTTCCGGAGGGTATAATTTCGGGCTTAGAGAAAACGGTATTTGAGAGACTCCCTATATACTATTAAGAAGTTTCGCATTTGTACACCTCAGCGAGCAAAGCTTTTGCTGCTTCAGCATCGCCTTGCCTTCGTTTGTTGGCTACTTCGCGCACGAACCAGTCGAAGATTTTTTGGGGTATGTAGTCGATCGTGCGGTAAACGGCTGTGATCATGAATATTGTTCCAGGAAGCTTCCCGGGAAGATAATTTCGGGCTTAGAGAAAACGGTATTTGAGAGACTCCCTATATACTACTAAGAAGTTTCGCATTTGGATTCTTTAATGCAACATTAAAATTGATCTAAAAGGATTTTTCAACCGAGACATGCGTTTTGATGCGTATCTATCTTTAAGTAATTAAATTTATCCTATTCTAGGTCAGTTATTACGATGGCAATGGAGACCGACACAGGCACATGCTCGCTTTCATAAGAGAGATCACGTGTCGGCTGACTTGCCTTGGTCTTGTCTTGGTAAGCTTCGAAGTCATAAACGATAACGTGTGGATAAGTTTCGTTTCTTTTAGGTGGGATTCGATCATACCACCAGGGACGCGGCATCTCGTGTTCCCACCTTTCAACCAAGTTGTAACCAACGATCCGAATACAGTGACTTCGGTTCAAAGTTCTTTGGAAGGCTTGCTGTCTTGTTATTGTGTTGCCTTTGCGGTCAGTCCAGGTCACTTCGTTTCTTTGTTCGGGCGTTGGAAAGCACTCTCGACAACCGTGCCAGTGGCAACCATGGTACTGAAATGCGGTTTTGCTTTCTGGGTGATAGCCATCAACTTTGTAGCCTGCAATGGTCCGCTCACCTCCGTGGCCGCATCTGTGATGATGGATGTGAATGTTACGCTGCCGTGCCTCATACTCTAGCCAGCAAGTCGCTTTGATACCAAAACTGGCGTTTGGGTAAAACGCTTTTTCAAAAGCTGATTCAGGAGCAAGGATCTGATTTCCAGGGCAGGCAATATTGGTTCGTCCACGAGTGCACGTCTTGGCGTAGCGCGCTAAGTGACCAGCCCGTGTGAACCTAGCCAAACATTCACCACAAGTGTAGTTGTTTGTGACTTTGTTTATGTCGGTGATGAAAAAGGCATGAGAGTCGTGGATACCAACAGTCATCGTGGGGTGGCCAACCTTGTCATAGCGTAAAGGTGTGTAACTCAAAACAAAATCGCCGTTGTCTGTAACAGTATAAGCGGCAATTCCTTGTTTAAAGTGTCTTTCAAGTAAATGAAAATGCTGCAAAGTGATAACATTGCCATTAACACGAACTCTCGGGTGAGCAGCAAAGAAGCTTCGCGCTAGTTCTCTGGTTCTTCGAGTATTCCGGTCTTTACGAGCTCCTCAATGAACAGCCAAACACCGAAACACGCAACAATCGTCATTGAAAGTGTCAAGAGAGACGACTTCTCTTTTATCGCGAAGCCAATCAGGCAACCGACCAAACCCTATTTGCAAAGGTTGTCGATCTAAAATCACTTTGATTTCAACAAAAACAGCGCTTTCGAAAACCCATTTCGTATTAGGTCTGTCTAGTTTTTCGCCTTGAAGGCGAAGCTCTTCTTGTTCTTGCAACCAAAGTTTCGTTTGCGATAATTTAGAAAACCAAGGACTGTTGGTGCTTTTATAATAAATCACATGCTCGTTGTTTTCGATATTTCGTAGATTGTAGGCAAGGCTAAAGTTAACTTTATGTCTTGTGCGAACAGAATATTTAATTTTGTGCAGCATTTGGGGTACAAGAGGTTTTGAAAGCCCTCTATGAAAACGCCATTTTATTGTTCTCATTCTTCTCCCCGCTCTGCCTTGTTCACCCCGTTCACCATCAACATCATAGATTTCAACGATTCGATCAGGAATCTGAAAGTCGCCAACCCTACGCCCCCTATGTAAAGGATCAAAGGCCTCGACGTTTTCGTTTCTGGGTGAAACTCTCAAAAAAGGGTTTTTGTTCTTGGTTGTCAAGCCAAGCGATCAGCTCACGCTGACTGATGTTTGAGTTTGCAAAAACACCGCGATTGTTGCTCGTGGAGTCCGCCATAGGGTTTTTCACAAACTGGTAACCACCACCAGTCATCAGTTTTATATCCAAAGGGTATAGTTTTCTTCAACACCCCATACCAATTGTTCAAGAAAGCTTCCGGAGGGTGTAATTATTGCTTAAATTAGGAATAACCCCCTTGGGTTGGGATTAATGTTTTTTCGGTCTGTTGAGGGGTTCAACCGGTTTCGGGCGGTTAGCCGCTTTCGGCTGCTTTAGAGCGGTTTCGGCCGATTGAAACGAGGAGCCCCGAGTAAGTTTGAGGGAGTGCTTCAAATTGTTCTAGGAAGGCTCCGAAGGGTGGAATAACGGTTCGGCAATTGTTCCAGGAAGCTTCCGGGGGGTATAATTTCGGGCTTAGAGAAAACGGTATTTGAGAGACTCCCTATATACTACTAAGAAGTTTTGCATTTGGAGTCTTTAATGCAACATTAAAATTGATCTAAAAGGATTTTTCAACCGAGACATGCGTTTTGATGCGTATCTATCTTGAAGTAATTAAATTTATCCTACTCTAGGTCAGTGATTACGATGGCCGAGTGGTTTAGCGCGCGGAATGACAGTCGGAAGGCCCAAAGTTGAAGTCTCCCTCAGGATCTCCCTTTTTTCTGTTTTCTGTCTTCTTCCGACTGGACATTATGAAAGTGATGTACTGTATTTTTCTCTTCGCGTTTGTCAAAAATCCTTTCGTTTAATTTTATAAAAATATTGAACCGTGTCAGTGTGAAAACATAAGCTTAACGAAATATTGCATTTGCTCTTAGGAGCCTTGATTCCGATTTGGCGATGATTGGAGGCCAGTATGACGATTTTGGTGAACAGTTACAAAATTCAGATATATTTAGTAGCCACATTTATTTGAGGTCTGTCCCCTTAGAATTGAGATCTGAGACGCTAAAAAGTGAGATTTTGCCCAATCTTGCTCCGCACCCAACCAAACCTGCGTTTTGTGCACTTTTCCTGGAAATCGCACTGTTTTCCCGATTTGCCAATCCATTGAGGCCAGTAGGACGACTTTGAGATTTGGGGGGCTGAAAAGTGAAATTTTGCCGAAACTTTGTTCCGCACGGCCCCACACGTGCGTTTCGTGCACTTTTCATGGAAATCGCACTGTTTTTCCGATTTGGCGATAATTTGAGGGGTTTATCTGAAACCAAAATGCGTGCGTTATAACCTCTCTGTCTATTTTGAAATGCTTTACTTAGTTGCATTTGCTTAGTTAATGTTTGTGAGATGGAAAAATACATTGTTTGCTGGTCATAACTTTCAGAATTTTCTTGGGTCCTTAAGGTACAATTGCTGATGCAGAAACATTACGGAGCCTGTTCGTGAATATTTCACGCATTTTCGATATCAGCCGTCGCACTTCGTGTATACTCTTTCTATAAATGCTAATTATGACATTGTCCCACGAAATAACAAATTTCTTTCGCTTAGCTTATTTCCACGTTAAATCGCCAAATGCCACAAAATATACAACTAAGATAAATAAAAAGATTCTATTAAGCAAAATAAAAGTAATAGGTTGGAGATGCAGCATTGCAAGGATTGCATTGCATTGAGACATTTGTTGGCTACTAAAGGTTCAATTATTGATGCAGAAACATTACTAAAGATCTTTATAATTATTAACAACTTCCAACCCACAGACAAACGTGTGAGTTAACAAATCAATAACAGTATTTTTTTAAAATAGTTTTTATTTGCTTTTAGAAAAATTGTATCAATACAATTTCATCTCACATAATATTCATTAAAACATTGAAACTACATTAACTTATAAAGACGTACTATCCCCCCCATACAAACATGCAAAAAAAAAATTAAAAGGGTGTTGAGTATGGAGGTCAGAGTGACATCAGATTACATGTAAAAGTTACAATTTCAAAAACAATATTTTTGATATTCTTATTATTCTAAATACAATATAAATATCGTTAATATACAATAAAGTATACGATGATGAAAAGACCGAAGAGAGATAGTGTAAATCGACAAGTAAATCAAAGGCTCCTTGCGAGCCAAGTCGTGAATATGAAACAATCATCGGACCTTTTCCTACCCTACACAAGGTGGGTCCTCTTAGATTGTACATGTTATGACTACTTCCCTTATGTTGCTGTTCCGGTTATTTCACGGGCATTTAAGACGACTAAAACGGTAAACGGGTAAACATTTTCAACACGATTTATTCACAACGTGAGCTACACGAAATTCGAGCTTCGAGCGGCGAAAAGACAAGATACAAAGGTCAGTTTCGATCGCATGTAACACAACAATGTCACGTGAAGGAATGTGTTTACTAGCGAAAATGAAAATTACGGGACAAACTTACCTTTTCCTTCATTATTAATGTCAGATATCCTTGCCAAACAATAATAACAAGTAAAAGAACCCCAACGTTTTCCTAAACCGACGTTTCAGCTCATCGAGCATTCGTAAACACACCGGTCGTAGTGGCGGACTTGGTTTACTTCCTTTTACTCTATGTATGCTATTACCGAAGTGTAACATATCAACAATTTAATATAAATTTAATATAAAGTTTACGATGAGCGAGTGACTTTTCTCCAGTAACCGCAATAAGTCGTATTCACGACTTAAAAAGGGAACTAAAGGATTCCACTTTTTGTAATGATTAAACAGCCTTCCATTCTTTTTTGCAATACACAGTTCTAATTTATAAGTAGCTTTTAACTTGGCTTTAAAGACTATTAAAGAGGGAGTTACATTAGAATATTTGAACTTATAGATAAACATCTCAGCAAGGAGAATTACTTGGTTCACCAACAGAAAATCGTTGTTAAGATCAAATTTCCCGAACAGAATATCTAGAAGAGAGAGGTTGAGCAATATGTTAACGTCATCGGGAAGCCAAGATAAAACTTCTTTCCAGAAAAAACTTGAAGACTTTCTTCCAAGGGCTTTCATAATGATTGTAGGAAGAAGTGGCTTGGAGAAAGCAGGTTAGATCATCAGCAAAAAGCAACACTTTCACCTCAACATTGCGAGTCCAAATCCCCTGAATCGTTTCATTTTGTCGAATACTACATGCAAGAATTTCCAACCCTAATATGAATAGAAGAGGGGATAGGGGTCACCTTCGCGCACGCCCCGACCAACTGTAAAATAATCTGATGTAAAACCGTTATTAATAATACAACTGGATATATTAGAATAGAAACCCGAATCCATTGAATAAAAGATGTCCCAAAGTTGAAAGTCTGAAGAACTTGCACAAGATATGTGTATGTGTGATCGAGAGAGTCAAATGCTCTCTCAAAATCGATCGCGACAAGCATTCCTGATAGTTTAGTTTGTTTGGTGTATTCTAAAATGTCTATACTTCTTAGAACGTCAAAAATGGACCTTCCTTTGACATACGCATTTTGGTTATAGTGAATTAAATCGGGTAGAATTGATTCTAGACGTTTGGCTAAGGTTTTTGAGGCGATTTTGGTGTCGACATTTATAAGAGAGATTGGACGCCAGGGGCCGTATTCACGAAAGCGTCTAAGTCCAAAGAGCCTCCTAAGATATAACTTAGGAGATAACTGGTATTCACGAAGACCTTATATTTTAAGACATGTCTTATTTTTTCTTCTAAACTTAGGACCTCCTAAATTTTTAAGACATGTCTTAACTGGTATTCACGAAGACCTCCTAATTTAAGATATGTCTTAATTTTTCTCCTAAACTTAGGAGGTCAAAACTGACCTCCTAACTTATTAAAACATGTCTTGACGGAGGCTAAATTCGATTGTTAACGAGTTTTACGTCGATTTTCAGCGTGATTATTGTGTATCACAATAGTTACCGATTAGATAAACATTGTAAAGCATTATATTTCTAAGAAAAATTAAATATTTTCTAGTGATGTCAAACAACACGGTTACTTTTATATAGGCCTTCGTGTCATTAACGGCTTTCACATTTCTTTCTCTTTGCAGAGTTATATTTCCGTTTTTCGTGAAAATAAGCCCTTGTACAAGAAATATCGAAGTAGATCCTATTAAAATGATGATGGATTTGTTTGTTGCTTTCGCTACTGACCATGAACGAAGATATTATCACGGTTTTGCTATCTTAAATTCGAGATGAAATAAAGATTATTGTATCGTCATTGTGATTGCAACAACAATTTACACAATACGAAATATTCATTCATGTAATTTTCATAACTTATTATTCATAAGATCGCGCCATATAAACTGTCTCTGATTGGTTTACTTTTACTAATCGATAACTGCCCGCGACCATTAAACTTAGGAGACTGCTAAGTTACGCTTACCTTAGGATGGTCATAAGATATCGTTCGTGAATAGCACTTAGGACATATCTTAGGAAGCTCCTAAATTTTCTCTTAAGTTATATCTTAAGATATATCTTAGGTAAGATTTCGTGAATACGGCCCCAGGTTTTTATTAACCTTTTGTCCCTGCCTTTCTTTTCTAGCAATGTAATAACAGCTTGCTTCTGTGAATTGGATAACTCGCCATGCTTATGTGCGCAATTAAAGCAATCAACCAGATGTTTACCCAGAAGTGGCCAAAACACTAAATAAAATTCTACGGTAAGACCATCATTCCCAGGAGTTTTATTTTTTTTGAAAGGTCTTTTAAAAGCGTTTTAAAACACTCTCCTAAGGTAAGTTTTTCATCACACTTATTCCTTTGGTCCAAGGTTAATTTCGGGAGGTGTAAATTCCTCATAAAAGTATTCGTTAAAGTTTCCCGATTCTCACTTTGGTTATCCTGGTAAAGGTCTGAATAGAACGAGCGGAGTTCTTTCATGATGGCTTGAGGATCTGATGTAATGGATTCATCCCTCTTGAAGATCTTACGGAATGAACTTTTCTTACCCCTATAACTTTTTAAATTTAAAAAATAGTCATTACTTTTTTCTCCTTGCTCATACCATGTGGCTCGTGTTCGTATCATCGCTCCTTGAGTAATGTAGTCGTTTTGAAGCTCATACTCAGTCTTTAAGATTTCAAGCATATTCATATTACCGGGAGAAGGGTCTTGGTCACATAACTGTTGACACTCGTTTAGCTTAATCTCCAAAACTGCCAATTTCGACCTTCGTTCTTTGGCTTTCAGTTTACTAAAGGAAATACTTTCTTGGCGAATTTTATACTTCTTAGATCCCAGAAAAGCCTTGGATCTTAAACTTCCTTGAATTCATCGTTCCATACAGGGTATTTTCAGTAATCAAAGACACATAATCTTAATCATCTAACAAACTTGAATTAAGCTTCCATGTATGGATAACACAATTGCCGAATGATAAGATTTAATCGAAGGTATGATATCAACCTTGTCAATATCCTCCTGCATTCGATTACTTACTAACCAAAAGTCAAGCCTTCTTTAAATCACAGGTGTCTTCTGGCGCCAAGTAAAGCGTTTTGAAACCGGGTTTCGTGCCCTCTAAATATCAATCAAATCATTAATTACACATATTTTCAATACACTTGACAGATTCTTTACGTTTCGGGTATCCCCCATTTCCATCTAGATCAGGGTCCAGGATGACATTAAAATCACCACCAATAACAATATTTAAATTTTCCGCTAAACGCATATTATCTAATTCTTCACAGATTTCCTTAGAAAAGTAGATTGCTCGTTTGTTTTATTTGGGGCATACAAAGAGAAAGGAATGATCCTGAACAATTGCTTCCAAGATGATAAAACGCCCATTGCTGTCAATTTTAGTGGACTTCGCCTCAAACTCTAAATTATTTTTAATAAAGATTAAAACACCTTTACTGTGATTCGTACCATATGAGAAGAAGAGTTCATCTTTCCACTGAGATTTCCAAATATTTTCGACCTCAGGGGTACTATACGATTCTTGCAAAAAACAAATATCCGCTTTATTTTTTGTTAACCACCCAAAACGTGCTTTTCTTTTCTCAAAAGATCGAATCCCACGAGCATTTAGTGACAATAATTTAAAAGAAACGTTGTTCGGAGCCATATTTAGGTATTAAAATAACGAGAAAAACTATCATAAGGAAGAAATTCATTCGCTTTTTAGAGAACTTTTGGATTTGCATTTGGCCTCCAACTCAAAAAACAATAAAAGTAAAACATACCATCACACACTATTGAAACTGAAACAAGCAACAAAACAAAACCAAACAAAAATGTTTAACCAACAAAGAAAATAGTTATACATGCTCTGGGCTCCTGACATGCTTTGACACGTGATCTGGGCTCCTGACATGCTTTGACACGTATACGCAAAAACACCTAGGGGCTGGTCGTTATTACCTGTGAGGGGGGGGGGGGGGGGGGACAGGCCATTTTGCTGGGAGGGGGGGGCATTTTCAAAATCTTGGGGGGTCATTTTCAGAAAAGGACGCATTACCTGCATTTGCTTAAAATGACCATTTTAATAACTCTTATGAGAAGTGGTATAAAGAAATGTTTTCCTGTTATATAAGAGAAGAAATCGATGTAGGTATAATATTTAATTTTTCGGAAAGCTGAAACTACAGCGAAAGACTAGCCTGCGAGATCCGGTTGTTTAATACTTCCCTCGAGCGTGTTTTTTGTAAATGAATAACCACACTGGCAGACACGGACAAATTTGCATACCTAAGCTTTATGGGAGATAGATAAATACACTTATAATCGATAAATACACTGAATCGCCCACTCATTCATCAGACGAAAACTAAAACTCCATTCTTTTTTGATAGCAGAGCACGCGTTTATGAGTCATATTGTAAATACTTCTGTACCTGGGGATTTTCCCGATGATTCAAATTTGCATACTTACGAAATATGAGCCTGAAATATGAGCCTGATGGGTAATACACTGAATCGACGACTCATTCAAACTATCCTCAGTGGTTACGCACTGCTTGCAACTCTTTCACGTTAAACTTCATTCTTTTCTGATGGTACTAAAAACACGCGTTGATTAATGAGTCATATCATAAATACTTCTCTGTACTGGGATTTCCCCGATGCCGGGGATCCAAACAAGTCAATTAACGAGACGAACGAAGATAGTGCGGGCCGTACTCGCTCCGAAGTTCGCAAGCTGAGGCTAGCCTGCGCCCGGAGCCTGCGCGCAGACGTATCCGATTTCCTTGCTCCCCTCGGAAAACGGGGAGCAAGAAAATCGGATACGTCTGCGCGCAGGCTAGCTAAGGCGTCCACAGTTTCAAACCGCCTCAGGATATCTCTGTAGTTTATGTGGCAAACACGAAATAGGGGAACGGCTAAACTACCTTGCCTCTGAAGCCCGGTCAACAGGACCAAAGAAAAAAAAGCTGCTTGAGATGAAGTGCGTGTGGGAGAAGATTTGTGCCATTGAATGTGTCTCTGGTAAAGCTACTGGCTTTTTGGATTTTAAAGAAGCTTTCTCGCTCCACTCAAGTTTCTTCGACTACCCTACAGACGAGGAAAGGTTCAGAGATGCTCTTGTCGACCCAGAACACGCAAAGCAACTGAAACTGAAACTTTTCAGTACACCCATTATTCTTCATGCCACCCATCTGGAGTCAAAAAAGGCTTCATCAAAGGAGAAGCTCTCAGGCTTCTCAGAACTAACTCTTCAAAAACGTTATTCCAAGAGAACATAAATAACTTCAAAACACATCTTCTTGAAAGAGGTTACCCAGAGAATTTTGTTCAGAGGGTCCTCTCAGAAGTGACTTTTGAAGACAGAAATAAAGCGCTCCAGCAAAAACAAAAACAAGACAAGAAAATCCTGCCTTTTGTATCGAAATATCATCCATCGGTGCCTAACTTAAAACCGATTCTCATGAAACACTAGCATCTTATAAAACAGCAGCCATTACAAAACGAAATATACGAAGAACCGCCCCTAATAACAAACAAAAGCGAACGTTCTCTAAAAGATAAACTCGTACGAGCTGACCTTCTTATTAAAAGGCTAAAACACGCGCGTGGGAGTCGCGTAGTCATGCCACTCTTTATTACACAATCAACAATCAGTAGTACTTCCGATCCGCCGTACAAAACGATCGTTCGTGCAATGGTTCAGTGGTAGGCTGCAGTGAATTGAGTAATGTAACAGCCGTGAATAATAAACACCAATCTCTACTGTAAGTATTAAAGCATGCTAAAATATTCGGATGGGGGGTCACTTTCACAATATGTCAAATTTATGGGGGGTCATTTTCAAAGAATTAGGATGAAGTGGGGGTCGGTTTGAAAATATTCTAAGCTTTCTCAAAATGGCCGGCCCCCCTCACAGGTAATAAACGACCAGCCCACTAATTGAATCTTAAAAGGGTCTTAGGAATTTAACCTAAAATTGACCTATGGGACTTAGGACTAAGAAAAAACTTGTGAAGAAAAAACAAGGCGAAATAACGGCATTTGGTAGAGTCATTAGCTATTATTCCTGGCAAATGACAGTAATAATATCATACTAATAATATTAGTCTAAAAATATAAGAGAAGACCATTTACAAGGATAGCTAGATGAAATGCAATAGACATCGGTTCACAAAGCAGCGTTTGAACCGCTCTGTCCTGACTCGTAGCAGGATGTAGTTGTGGCCTCGATTTCGATTACAGAGCCTGTTCGTGAATATTTCATGTATTTTCAATATCATCCGTCACACTTCGAGCGTACTCTTTCCATAAATGCATACTGATGACACTGTGCGGACGAAATAACAAAATTTCGCTTAGCTCATTTCCACGTTATATTGCCAAATGCCAACTTTGTTGGATAAAAAGATTCTATAAAGCAAAAGAAAAGTAGTAGTTTGGAGATAAGGTGCAGGATTGCAAGGATTGAAGTGGATTATAGTTTATTTTCAAATCAACGTTGCTTTTGTCAGTTTAAGAAACAGTGTTAATCGTGGCCATAAGGTTCAATTATTGATGCAGAAACATTACGGAGCCAGTTCGTGAATATTTCGCGCATTTTCGGTATCAGTCGTCTCACTTCGTGCATACTCTTTACATAAATGCATACTGATGACACTGAAGAAGGGCCAAGCCCGAAACGTCTGAAAACTTTCAAATTTTCGGCACTTTTCTACATTAACATTTTCCATTATTTATTGTGTCACAAGTGCCACGCAGTTTTTTTGAACTTTTTTGTTCAACTATTTTACCTACTGATGACACTGTCCGCCGAAATAGCAAAATTTCGCTTAGCTTATTTCCACCTTATATCGCCAAATGCTAACAAATATACAACTTAGTTGAATAAAAAGATTATAAGAGCAAAACAAAAGTAGTAGTTTGGAGATAAAGTGCAGGATTGCAAGGATTGAAGTGGATTGCAGTTTAGTTAGAAATCAACGTTGCTTTTTTTGCTTTGACAAGCAGTGTCAATCGTGGCGTGTATACTCTTTTTATAAATGCATACTGATGACATTGTCCCACGAAATAACAAATTTCTTTCGCTTAGCTTATTTCTACGTTGTATCGCCCAATGCCACAAAATATACAACTTATAATTATAATTACCACCCACTCAAATTCGCGTGAAAAACAATTTTGCCTAAAACTCTAGAAAATGAAAGACTTGATCGAGGCTAGAAATAGAACAGATTTGGTTTGGTTCAAAAGGATTTTCTGCCCGCGCAAGGAGCCGTTGAATATTTTGTCCGGCGAAGGCCCGTCGCAACGTTTCGAAAATTGAAAACTTGACAATTTTCGTGGCGCTATAAAATATTTAATTTGCGTCGACTAGCAGTGGAATTTATATCAATTTGCTGAAAAAACTTTTCAGTTTTCTATTCTTGGAACAATTTTTCTCTCAATTAAGCTGCAAATGCGAAATTGAGCATATTATGACCCCCCCACCCCCCCAAGACCCACTAAAGCCATCCAACGAAAGCTGGAAATGGCCTTGATTTAGAAGCTCATTTTCAAAAATTGGAACCTAGTTCATAACTGTAGCCTATGCACCCGGAAAGTGTAGCCTTTCATTGGCAAAAATATGCAAAAACCCTGTACGATTTCAGCATTAGCACTAGCATTAGCACCGTGTGTGCGAGCATTTGCGATTTTCCCGACTATTGCGAAATCAACCCATCTCGAGCAAACTTTGCAATAAATATAGCTTACCTGCTTCGCAACTCGGCTAATTTCCAGCTTCAACCACTTTCCAATGCCTCAGATGGCTTAAATCGATAACTGATCCAGTAAATAGGTAGGTTTTGCCTACGAATCTTGCCGCATGGCCTCTCAGTATATGGCGTCGTTTCAATGTTAGCGAACCAATACTCGAAACCAAGGCCACATGTCGCGCTAAGTATCCTGTTGAAACATCGGCTCATGGCTGATTTTCTTCGAGAATCAGCCAATAAACTATTCAGTATACTATCCGGTATATATCTAGGAAAAATCTCGAGTTTTGAGGCCATAAATGTCGAAGAAATCTTCCCATTTTATTAGATCGCCGACAGATTGAGTACCGGCCTGATGCTGTTTCCACAGAGGTCCGCTCAAAATAGACCGCTGATCGCCCGCAATTACGAACGGGATCGATTTTTTTTTGTTTAATGAAGATATCTGTCATAAACCACTATAAGATTTCGGAGGGCGAATTATTACTTTTTCTTTGATTTCTTTTCTCACTATAGTTGATTCTATACAAGCAATACCGTATTTCCTTGAATAATAGCCATCCTTCGAGTTATCGCCCCGCCCCTCCCCCCACGAATTATCGCCTCTTTTTGGAGGCATAAATAATAATAATAATAATAATAATAATAATAATAATAATAATAATCATCATCATTGTAATCATAATAATCATAATCATAATCTCTAGCGACCATTATTCGAGGAAATAGGGTAGTTTGGTAGGCAACCGGTAGAGTAAGATAAAGGTGCTGTCTCTAACTTGCAAGTGTCCTGAACTTGCTTCTCCCTGTTGTACTTTGATTGTGATTAATTCAGACCAACCTGACAGTCAGATAAGAACATTTAGTGAACATTTATGACAGGAGACATTATTTCTGCCTATTTTCGTTTTTTATCTCGTTAATGCGCGCATGCGCAAACGAGATATAGATTCGAGTATAAAAAAGGGATAAAAGTGGTTAACTTTTGTCCGGGAGATTAGTTCTTTATACAAATTATATTAGGGCATTAAGGATATGGTTGGTAATACCGGTTAATTAGGATTTCAAGAAGGGCGTCGCATACCGCCACCAAAATTTTTGGAGAGTACCCCCGGACCTATTGTTAATTTCCCCAGGGTATTGGGATGTCATGAACTTGTCATATGCAAACAGTCGCCATTTTGAATTTGGCAAAACCGGGTCAATTTTGCGCTGGCAAGCGCCGATATTGGACATTTTCATGTGCTTAAGTGTTTGTATAACTTTTTTTAAACCCAGTTGAAACTTATTCAAGTGGTTTGAAGGCATGGAAGCACAAGAGCCGAGTGTTTCTAGAGAGGTATTAAAGTTCTTATTTCTCGTCGATCGTGTTGTATTGTGAGGTGACAAAATCAGAGGTTTGTCGATTTACAGTAAGCTTATATTAAAATCATGTCGCCAAAATACTTCTATGTTTGCATCTTATAGCAGTGTACCTGTTCTATGATTCGGACAGCAACAAACACAAATCGTGGTTGCCCTTCCAAAACACCACGAGGACTCGAGGAGCCCAGACAATCTGTTTGTGTAACATGACCGTTTGTAATTTTATAGGAAATGTATGGGATTTACCTAAATTTCATATTATAGCGACGTATCGCCAAATGTATGTACTGATTAACGCTAAATAAACGTTAAATTACCTTATTTGTAGTGTATTGTCGTCCTTTGCCGTAAAAGTGATATTTCGAACGATTTTGAAGGATTCTGAGTTCGCCGTTTACGGCAAAGGACGACAATACACTACAAACTAGTAGTAATCATAGATTATAGTGCGTCTCCTTATCCCGTGGCACCTCGTCTTGACCTAGTACCTCAGTTTCATGAATTAATTCAGCCACTGTTTAAAAGGGCTATGTCGCGGGATATGTCACGCAGGCAAAAATGCCGGGCCGACATCAAACAAATTCACGCTATCGCCGTGGGATCGAGAAAAATCCTGCCGTGCTGTGTACTCCGAAAGGTCTCAGGTTTTTCCGACATATAAATAATATATTTTTCTTGATTTCATTTCGGTTATTTCTCCGATTCTGAAATCATACTGCTCAGTACATGTACTAATACCGGAACCGGAAATGAGAAATTTCTGAGGAAGCCTGAAAAGTGCTCCCTTGATAAACTTCTTGGACACCGCGTTAATGGAGCATGAAATCGACGATTAAGTCATGCAACATTCAACGTGAATTTCGCAGGATTTTTCGGATAAAATTACAACTACCAGTTGCAAATAAGACACAAGACTGTTGAATATAATTCCTTTATTAGCTAGACAAATTTTAGTCACAAAACTGCGAAATCTTTAATCGCAAATGCGCCCGATACAGGCGCAATTTCGAGCACTGTGAAGTTAATCTGCGTTCGCCTGGCGTGGCCGGTCAGTGAATTATTGCTACAAACATACAGCGAATTGCACCGTACCGTAGAACATCGCGAAGAACGACGTCGGTATTTAGGTGAAAGCTTCCCAAATCAGGCCGAGAACCACAACAAATCAAGATAGAACATCCAAAACATACCAGAACGGTAGCGAGGAAAATCCGATAACTTCTTGCTTGATTCCAAAGAGACCCAACAACTTACTTGGTCCGGAAATGAACCTTCGTCCAATTTTACCACTTCGTACTTTTAGTAGGCATTGAAATATTGAGCCGTACGATTCCAAAATCGGGAAAATATCCGAAACTAAATCAAGACAAATAGATTATTCACATGTGACATTTCGGAACCCCAGCTCCCAAGGATGATGCCTGATTTCCACGCGCTGGGAATGCTGGATACTATTGTGACGTTTCAAGATGGCGCAGATTTAGTACCGACACTTTTCTCGATTTGTTCCGCCTAGACGACGCGCTAAGCATGCTGGATACTATTGTGACGTTTCAAGATGGCGCAGATTTAGTACCGACACTTTTCTCGATTCGTTCTGTCTAGCCGACAAGATTAGGAAGCGTCTCCTTCGTCGACGCGATAAGTTAATTGCTGCGAGCCCCCAGGCGAGTAGCACACTAATCTTTGGTTTGCCTGTTGTTGCTTGGGTTCCCTGCGCTTTATGTTATGCTGCTGCAGTCTCGAATTTTCGAGATTTTGATGCTTGTCATGAGGATTTTGAGCAAGCGTACGCCCAGCGGTGTCATCATAACTTAGCTGCGCCTGGATCTGGATGCATCTCCGTCCATAGCACATTCTCGCTTCTCTTCGCTTCTTCGATATTTGCATTAATGTATCATGCCAAATTCGAACTTATTTGTTGCTGGAAGCATTCATCAAGGTCACGAACGATTTAATGACATTTCACGGGGAAAACAATGTTTTATTATGAGTTTTTCAGCGTTGTTACGTGCTCAGAGTTTGCCGATTGAACAATGGACCGGAGTAACTGCAGAATACCCTGCCATTTCGAGTGCCTCAGGAAAAAAGTCTGAACGCGGTACGCAGTGGCAGTATGAAGACATGACAAGACAACATATTTTCTTGCCTACGCGGTACGCAGTCGTTAATTAATCCAAAAGGACAGGACAATATTTTTTCTTGCCTACGCGGTACGCGGACACAGCCGTTAAATAATCAAGAGGACAGGGCAATATTTTTTCTTGCTACGCGGTACGCAGTACGTAGTCGTTAAATAATTCAACTGTGTTGCCTACGCGTTTTAATACGCGGAACAATGGATCAAAAAGAGCATTCATCAAGGTCACGAACGATTTAGTGACATTTCGCGGGGACAGTACTAAACCACGAAACACCGAAACGAAACATCGAAACAGCTATTTTTTCCTTCCGGTTTTTCTGAAACAGTGTTTTTTCAAGTGATTGAAATTCTTTGAAGTATATAAATTATTCGTATTTAATTTTCGCAACCGAGTGCTTCAGACTTTTGGAAGCGAGTTTCACATTTCGCCAGCGAGTTTGTTATTCCCGCTAGGGGTGTGCGGAAAACTCAGACCCGGAAAACTCAGACCTTAGACCTCAGACCCGGCGGAAAACTCAGACCCGGCGAAAAACTCAGACCCAGCGAGAAGGCGAAGGCGGAGTACATATGTCAATCATAGGTAACTTGATCCAGCACATCACCTCATAAATTCGCGCCATATTTGCATCGAGAGGCAGGTAATCGCTCCTATTTTTTGCTTGGACGATGGCTGAGCAAACACCTGTTTTGTTTTTTGTCAGCACCATGGAGTTCGATTACCAAAAAATATAGGTTGAATTCTAGAGATCAAATCAATTGTCGGTCGTATAATCATTATGTGGAAATTATGGCGCAGAAGCTCTCTTACAGCAGCAAAAAAGCCTCCTCATCCTATTTTAAGGCAAGGAAACACCCATGTTACCTACGTGCACAAGTCCTACGAATGTTTCCTTCCCAAGTTTTGTTTCCTCGGTGATTTTACTACATATTTCAACACATCCTAGTTTGCATCGGCTGAAAATGTTCCGTATTAATATAATTTATCTTAACAACAATTTTCCGGATTCCGGATTCCGGTTCCGGTTCCGGTTCCGGTTCCGATTCCGATTCCGATTCCGGATTCCGGATTCTGTGTTTCCAGGCGCCCCTTTACTTCATATAACCGAACTAAACGCGGCCGTTATCCCAGGACTTAACGGCCGACTCTTCTTTACTTCATATAACCGAACTAAACGCGGCCGTTATCCCAGGATTTAACGGCCGACTCTTCTTTCCTTCATGTAACCGAACTAAACGCGGCCGTTATCCCAGGATTAAACGGCCGACTCTTCTTTACTTCATATAACCGAACTAAACGCGGCCGTTATCCCAGGACTTAACGGCCGACGCTTCTTTCCTTCATATAACCGAACTAAACGCCGCCGTTATCTCACGACTTAACGGCCGACTCTTCTTTCCTTCATATAACGGAACTAAACGCGGCCGTTATCCCAGGACTTAACGGCCGACTCTTCTTTACTTCATATAACCGAACTAAACGCGGCCGTTATCCCAGGACTTAACGGCCGACGCTTCTTTCCCATAACCGAACTAAACGCGGCCGTTATCCCAGGACTTAACGGCCGACTCTTCTTTACTTCATATAACCGAACTAAACGCCGCCGTTATCTCACGACTTAACGGCCGACTCTTCTTTCCTTCATATAACGGAACTAAACGCGGCCGTTATCCCAGGACTTAACGGCCGACTCTTCTTTACTTCATATAACCGAACTAAACGCGGCCGTTATCCCAGGACTTAACGGCCGACGCTTCTTTCCCATAACCGAACTAAACGCGGCCGTTATCCCAGGACTTAACGGCCGACGCTTCTTTCCCATAACCGAACTAAACGCGGCCGTTATCCCAGGGTTTAACGGCCGACTCTTCTTTCCTTCATGTAACCGAACTAAACGCGGCCGTTATTCCAGGATTTAACGGCCGACTCTTCTTTCCTTCATAAACCGAACTAAATGCGGCCGTTATTTCACAACTTAACGGCCGACTCTTCTTTCCTTCATAAACCGAACTAAATGCGGCCGTTATCTCACAACTTAACGGCCGACTCTTCTTTCCTTCATATAACCGAACTAAACGCGGCCGTTATCTCACGAATTAACGGCCGACTCTTCTTTCCTTCAAATAACGGAACTAAACGCGGCCGTTATCTCACAACTTAACGGCCGACTCTTCTTTACTTCATATAACCGAACTAAACGCGGCCGTTATCTCACGAATTAACGGCCGACTCTTCTTTCCTTCAAATAACCGAACTAAACGCGGCCGTTATCTCACGAATTAACGGCCGACTCTTCTTTCCTTCATATAACCGAACTAAACGCGGCCGTTATCCCAGGACTTAACGGCCGACTCTTCTTTCCTTCATATAACCGAACTAAACGCGGCCGTTATCCCAGGACTTAACGGCCGACTCTTCTTTCCTTCATATGACCGAACTAAACGCGGCCGTTATTCCAGGACTTAACGGCCGACTGTTCTTTCCTTCGTATGACCGAACTAACTAAACGCGGCCGTTATCCCAGGAGACACTTACAGATGTCCACGAAGGCCTATGCTATTAAAGGGGCTATGTCGCGAGGATGGAGGGTGAGTACTGGGTACTAACAACTTGAATTTTTATCAAGTTGGCGGCCATTACTGTCGAATTCGCTGCAATCCGTTCCATCCCGTCGTATTGCGTGGAAGGATAGATCTCAAGTATACAAATAAGTTAGAGTATTTACTTGGCTAGATTTTTGGTAAATTATTTCTGCGATTTGTTAGTCGTACCTTCGAAAAATTCGATGTCTTTCAGTAGTGGTGGAAGTTGGGGAGGAATTTAAAAGCGAAATCGATCGTGTGTTTGTTTACCTCGCGTGGTTCGACACGAGTGCAAGCGCGATAAAACTTGCCGCGATCCGGAAGGGAACAATAGAAATTTGACATGTGTGACGTCAGGTGACGTCACATGACAGGAACTCATTGCGCAGACTCACCTTGCGATATAGCCCCTTTAAAGAAGCGGACAGCTGGGATGCGTTGTCAAATACTACAAATCCAGTGGAATCGATCAATAGACAGTCTTTCAAATCAAAGAACAATCTACATGTAATCTTGGAAAATATGTACATCGAGGATCGTCTACACGTTCTGAGAACGTAAATATCGATTACACCTCCGCAAGCACAAAGAAAAGCCGCAAAAGGAAACGATCTAGCCTTATAGGTGACAAATCAGATGAAAGCGGCCCACCAGACAAGCTACGTCATGTCAGAGATACAAAAGAGGGGAGCAAGACGGGGCGAGCACTTATTAATTGTGACGTAAAGGTGGAATACCAGGAAAGAGAAGGTGGAAAAACGCAGTATCTTTGTTGGCTACTTGGAACAATAACAAGCTATAACAACAGGCAAGGTTATTTGGTTAAGTTCAAAAACCAGAAAGACGCGTTAGGTAGAGATACTGGCAACTGGACAGATTGGGTTCCCACAGTCAACAGTCCTGACGTGGAACTAGTTACGCGAGAGTAATACCCAAGTATGTAATTTGTTTTAAATATTTAATTTTTAACCCTATTTTTCCTGGGCTTTTTTAGAGTTCCTGAGCCTGGGGGGACACAATGTGCCCCCCCCCCCTCCCCCCGTCGTAACTTCAAGAATATTAAGGCTGTGACAATAAAACCTAAAGGGTACATAGTACGTCCAAAACTGACTCCTTTGCGTGTCGACATTACGTTATATAATTCTCAATAAGTGTCCGACCTCCTTGTGAGCTATAGAAGGTAGACTCTACCTACCTTATTACATGAAATTTTCGCGACACGTTTATTTCGTGATTTTGAGGTGCGCATATTTCGCGACACTTAAATTTCGCTATTTTGCGAAAATTTTGTATTTTGAATCACTTAAATTTCGCGTTTTTGAGTAAAACAAAATTAATTTCCTTGGCAATATTATTTAACATTTACTTGAATTAGATAAAACGAATTTATCAAAGGTCAGCAATAACGGCAAAATTACTAACAAAAATGCAACGGCTGGACTATATGTCAACAGGAACAACAAAGCAGTTCATGCTTGTTCGTAAATTATTGGTCTTGACCAATTATTGACCACAATATTCGATATTCAATATTCGGACTCCGAAGAAAAACACTATGTCCAGAAATGCAGGTAACTCGGACCTTGGACACTTCATATCACACACAATTATTTGTAATTTCCATATGACTTCATGTTTGACAGAATTGCTTGGTTGCGTTTAGGTGAGAATTAGGGCTAGGGGACACTTCATGATGTCTATCATAAAGAGCATGAATCTCATTAGCCTGCATTTCTGGACATACCTCCAAATTGTTGTCACATAAATTTTAGGAAAAGTTACAAAGTTTGATGGCTTTTGAATACATATTAAGGAAGTTATTAATGTTGAAAGTTAGCGCGAGCACTTTGTGCCCCCCCCCCCCCCCCCCCCCCCGGCAAAATAAAGTTAATTAAACATTTCATTTGAAGTATTTATTTAATACAACTCTGCCAATTTGTTTGAGACAAAATGGACCTGCACTTTCTGCAGGGGGAGGGGTGATATGGGAGGGTTGCCCAAGTTTGTTCAAGCAGCTGGAGCAGGCACCTAGTTACAAGTGAGCAATACTTTGAAAACCTAAGCCTCACATTGCGGACGGCCGTTATGCCATGCATGGGATCACGGCCGTATTTCACTTCCTTCACTATACCGAGCGAAACACGGCCGTTGTGCTATGGGATAACGGCCGTATTTTAATTCCATTATTATACCGAGCGGAACACGGCCGTTATGCCATGGGATAATGGCCGTTTTTTAATTCCCTTACTATAATTCTTTTACTATACCGAGCGGAACTCGGCCGTTGTGCCATGGGATAACGGCCGTTTTTTAATTCCTTTATTATACCGAACGGAACTCGGCCGTTAAGTCATGGTATAACGACCGCTTTTCGTTCGGGTATACTATACCGAACGGAACTCGGCCGTTAAGTCATGGTATAACGGCCGCTTTTCCGGTATATACTCCATGGAGGTTTTTAATTATATGCACACAAAACTATCCGGCACTTATTTAGGGTTAAAAACTCATTTTGAAATGGTTAGCTTTTATTTACTGTTATGGATATCACTACCCATAACAGTAAATAAAAGCTAACCATTTTAAAATGAGTTTTTAACCCTAAATAAGTGCCGGATAGTTTTGTGTGCATATAATTAAAAACCTCCATGGAGTATATACCGCTTTTGGTAAAAGCCCTTCGGAATACCATAGAAATTACCTACCATGAAAACGGCCTCAAAATGGCTGGTATATACATACCAAGATAATGACCTATTTCGTGATTATCAAAATACGCCTTATATGGTATGTAATTCGATTGCAATTTTGAAGGCAAGGACCAACGTAACAAAACAGAAGCACCGGATCCAAATTGAGGATCAAATCAGCTATAAATAATAGTAAATCAGCCTTGCTTTTTTTTTTGTTTATGTAATTCGAAAATCATGGTAATTGACCCAATAAATAAATTTATGAAATTATCAAAATCTGTATGTAAATTTACTGTTGCCGTAATGTTTTACTGCCCAGCATCTGCTCGCAGCATTATCATTACAATTTGTAACCTCTAGTTTAACGTTTATTTAGCGTTAATCAGTACATACATTTGGCGATACGTCGCTATAATATGAAATTTAGGTAAGTCCCATACATTTCCTATAAAATTACAAACGGTCATGTTACACAAACAGATTGTCTGGGCTCCCTGTGAAAACACAAGGTGTGATTTGCTCGGAGCAGTGGAAGTGTGGTTCGCAATCGAAACCATGGCGAAACAAGGTACGTAATTCACGCGCATCTATCTCCAATATTAGGAAATGTGTATCTTAGGCCCCGTCCACACTAATGCGTTTTTGGTTGCCCGAAAACGGATAAAAAGATCTGCGTCCACATTAGCGTTTTCAGATCGTTTTTGACCGTCCACACCGAGGGGCTGAAAGATGCGTCTTCATCACCAGGCTCTGCTCGGACGTTTTTTCTGTTCAATACACATGCTCCAATAGAGTCAGCGATACTACGCGTTACTAGTTGTGACGTAAGCGTTTTTGGAAAGCTCCGTTTTTGCCGTCCACACTAAAACGATAGGCCTGCGTTTTCAAAAGTCTCCACTCTGAAAAGCGTTTTCGAAAACCTCCGTTTTCATAGATAAACATCTCCGTTTTTGATCGTTTTAGTGTGGACGATCGGTAAAAACGGATAAAAAGTATGCGTTTCAAACGAAAACGCATTAGTGTGGACGGAGCCTTAGTTCAAAGCTCGTTTAGTAATTTCGGTAGTAACGCGTTTGTTGCCACAACCAAATGAATGGTTTCCACTTGAATGAAACCTTCGATTATTCTGTGTTTGCGATAACAATTCGAGTTATCGAAATTGCACGGTATTAATTTTACAATTTCAAACCAAACCGCTGTTTTACCTTTTCTCTTCATTAATATAAGATGAAATTGAAATTATTTGGTAGAAACTTGACAAGTATACTCGTGTTGATAGAGCTAATGCATGGTTCAATTCCTACAGTTACCATCCCCCCCCCCCCCCCCCCCCCCCGGGCACACCCCCGGGGATTTGCCATCTTTTCTTCACTTGACGTTCTAATCCCCACCCCCGGGCACAAAGAAAGACGTAATTCCCCACCCCCGGGACACTCAACAACAAGCTGCACCATTTCTCAAGAAGACAGAAATATTTATTATAGAAATCCACCTAACAGTTTACAAAATAGACATGGACTGGACTAGACTCGTATGGTTACAAAGATCAGGAAGCATCTCTTCCATTATTTGTTTTCCTTGCGCGCGTTTCTTTGGCTTTCATCGCTCCTCTCTTGCGGTTGTTTCGTGTACTGAGGATGTGTTCTTCCCAACACTTCACATCATCCACTGACGGCCTTTAACTTTGCCAAATAGTTTTCTTCCAGCCAATTACTAACAAATTGCAATGATTTCCCAGCAAAGAAGTCCGCTTGTTGAGTCATGTCGTCCGCCATGTGTTTCAACGATATTTTCGCTCCATAATTCCTTGCACACCTAGATTATCCCCACCCCCTACCCCCGATTTGACCAAAGTTGAATTTTTGTTTCAAGGGGAAGTGATTTCTTCTGAAGATAGCTATTCAGAGAGTTTGGATATTTTTACTCGGAAAAACCCAAAGCATTCTGGGTTTTCTGTTAAATGACTGGCCCCGAGGGGGGTACTGCAATCAACTTTTGCTGGGTCCACTGGCCTCTCAGAGCACTTACCCCTTTATACTCTATTCTGTGACCAAATTATAGACCACACTCTAGTCACTTTCGTGAAAATGTAAACTTTTTAATCCCAACTTAGTGATTTGCTGTTTTAAAGGGGCTATGTCACCATTTTTAGCGTTACTTTAAAAAGCCAAAATACATCTTTATATCAGTGAAATTCCAAAAATAAGAATCCAGTTTTAAAATAATTATTAATATTATTCTACTAGTGCTCTAAAAGTAAAAATAAGTGTCTTGGGCTGCAGATGGCCAGGATGGAAATGGATTGCATCTTGAAAAAATTGGGCCAATTTTTTTCAAGTTTATCGCTTGTGTCTTAGAAAATTAGCTAAAACTCTGATTATGGTTTATTTTCTCTGCTAAAAGTCACTTGATATCTTCCTGTTAGTGTTCTTTAAGCATTTCGCAATTTGAAATGTCATTCCTTTATCACAGTATATTATATTTTATACTGTATAAAATTAAAATAATTTTGTTTTCAGTCCTATTTGTTTTGACTTTTTTGTGTGAATAGACAACAGTGTATTTTCGGTATTGAACTGGAACTAGCTTGCAATGGAGGCTCATGCAGTGGGATATCAGTAAAACTATTTGCATGTGAAAACATTGTACCACATGAGCCTCCAGTTCAATACTGAGAATTTTGTCTATTGTTGGAGAACAAACAACAGCCCGATGCTGTACAGAACACTACTAAAACCAGTGGCAAAGCTTTCTAGGGTAAAAACCTATAAGCCTTATTGCAAAGTTGTTAGCAGAGGGGCACGGATTCCCCTTCTTTTGCAAAAAAAAAAAATAATAATAATGATAAGGCCCAGTCTATAACATTTTCACTCTCCTTCTTCCCCCCCCCCCCCCCCCCACCCCCACCCCCATCCCCATGATGTAGTCTGGATCATCCATGCACTGATTTGACTCCATGAATGATAGCAGATTGCACTTATGTTTCAACACTTTTTCTTGAAGACAAAAAAGTACAAAAATAGCAACAAATGCTCTCTAAGGATGTGTTTCACAAGAAGCTGCAACAAGGTCAGTGAACAAACCCTTCCCAAAGAAACACCAGGATTCTAAAAATATGGATTGAGACTAATCCACTGAATCCATCCCGAGTATGGATTCATGATTTTATTAAAGAAACTGAAATCTGGATTCCAATTTTTGCCTAAGAACCACACAAACTAGAAGTGTACAATGTCATAGTGCAAATTATCTCTGTTCCTAGTTAGAATCACTTGTTAGCATATTATCTGATGTCTCACTTGGAGGCGAGGTTACACATGTTTTGCAACTTTTGGTGAAGTGACTTTTTCTCCTTTGGAAAATCTCCTTGGAAGGGGTGCTGGTTTTGCTGCGATGGTTGGTGCAATCAGAGCAGGGTCACTTTCATTAAGGACACATGCCTCCCTACCATGTCAACATCTTTGCCTCTCAGTTGCACGATCCTTGCCATCAGCATTGCTCCTGTATGTATTCAAATTGTTGTTTTACTTTCACAACTTTAGAATCCCAGTCCTTTTTTCTCTGGTAGTATTTTCTTGTAACTCGGATTTCACCAGCCTTGGAAGTTGCAGCCTCATTTTTCAGGTGGAAATTCCAATCGATGGCTGTTAGCTGTTTCCTAGCCTTGTACATGTACACCTTGTATGTAAACATTGGAACATTAAATTTGGAATGAAATACATCTATTGCTAATTATTTTTTGGGAAAAACACGAGTATCATGAAAGGGGCAATGTCATGGTACCTTTGATCATAAACCGAAATGAAAATATCAAGTGATTCCTTGAAGGGGAAAAAACCATAACAATTTTTTAGCGAATTGTCAAAGAAAAAAGAAAAATTGGCCAATTTTTCAATTTGCAAACTACATGTATTTCCACCCTGGCCATCCACAGCCAAAACAAACAAATATTTTTAATGCACTAGCATACTAATAATAACATTATTTTTGTCAACAAAGTTGGAACATTTTATGTTTTTCAGCTTTTCAAGGTGATACTAGAAATCAGTGACATTTTGCCAGCCCTTTAAAATGATGTCCACAAACTTTGCCTTCCTGTGGATGCTTATTAATTATGTCAGACTAATTTTGTTATTGAAAGCAAATTGACACTGGTTCATGTAAGTTACATGTAGGCTGAAAAAATAATTTTTTTAGAAACTGCCTTCATGTACTGTATGAACACCACTTGGGAGCGACAGACTGTTGCCACATTCAAGGCTTCCTGTGTGCCTAAAAGTAAAGTGACCAGAAACAGAGTAATAACTTCACAGCTTGGGCTACATATTTCAGACCCCCTACTCTTAGTTAGTGCCAAAATCTAACAGTTGAGTCTATAATTATTGTTTGTGGCATAGTACTGTTCATGTATGTGTTATTAGTCATATTGTATCTAGTACAAAGGAACTGAGATAAAAGAACTCACCGGAACCGAACATAAGATTTGAAGCTGTCAAGAAGCTTTGGATCCAGAATCACCTTCTGAAATGCCTCAAAATCCTTGTCCCTCCTGTCAAACTGATAGGAGTTCATGCTCCTCAAGTTCTCCATGGCCACATTTACCACCTGTCCACTCATGTTGATTGCAAACATGGTGTAGCAATCCAATCCAATTGTTCTAAAATGAAATAGTACAACTTTTATGAAGAAGCAGTCAGTGTTCCAGATAAGAGAGGGATCTCGGGTCAAAAACCCGACAACGCTAGCTTCCTGACCTGACAAATCAGATGGCTAACTTTAGAAGTTTTAGAGACCCCTTAAAATTATTCATTGACTCCCTGCCTTTGAAAGTTACCTGGAACACTGGCAGTGGTATGAAATACAAAGTAAAGTACATGTAAGCTTAAATATATAGTATTTAATTTCATTTGCATTCTTTTGTTTGTAGAGGTGCTGGTTGCATGGTGGTTCATTGAGGTTAACTAGTTATGTGCTGGGTGAAGGAGGAACAGGTTGTATGCTGGTTTGTAGAGGTACATGAAGGGGTTGCATGCTGTGTCGTATAGATAAAATAGCGGCTACTACAGGCAAAGATGTTTCAGTATCTTCAGAATCAGTCAGTTCATCATCACTATCACTCATATCCTGAAGACAAGCTTAGGAAAGGTGAAACAGATTGGTTATTAATTTTTATTCAAAAAAATAAGCAATACTACATTGTATTAAAATAAATGTGTGGTACATATGACAGCCTATATCAGTGGCTATAAATTGCCTTTGACAACAAGTTCAGCCTGTACTACTGTACATAATTTATATAATATATATTTTTTCATTTCATTTCATTTATTTGTTTACTCCAAACCTTTACAGATGTTAATAATTAAATTTGAATCGCGTTAGCCTAACAGCGGAGCTATCTAAAGAGAAACGATGATGATAAGCTTAACTTAGGTGAAAGGTCAGAAGCACAAGAAAAATTAGAATTAAGATTGATGACCAGGCTATTTTTCAATTTTAGCAATTCTCAAAAACAGTATGAGGTCACAGCTCTTACAAGATTGTAAGCCAATTGGCTGCCACCCAAACCCTAAAACAATAATAATGGTGCACAATGACATTTCATTGTTTCCTGTAACCAATGCGAAGCGATCTTGTTTAGCGCTGCGAGGTTACTGAGCTTGTTACGTGACCATCTGTACAGTACATTTAGACTGCACAAATTCCACAAACGCTCACAAAAAGAACTTTTTCTCGGTCCAGAATAACTAGTATGACTAATTTCCGAATAAAAAACACCTCTTGCGTATGGAAAATTGCCCCCTGAGAAACTGATTTGGAAATCAAAATTGCAAAAAATACACAGACATCTTTGTGCAAGGTGACGCAAGTGAACGTATAGAACTATAAAATCCAAGCCTTGTTTTGTTAACATAAAATTGCTTTTCAACCTATGTATTAATGAACGAACAAACACATAAAAATGGAAAACAAAATCTTTTGAAAAATTTTATGCAAATATCCATTTAATATGTTGAAAAGCAAAAAGCGCACCATTAGCGCATCAAGGAACTGTCTGGCTGAGCACATGGCAAAATTCAAGATATCAATCCCGACTGAAGTTGAGCACATTTTATAAACATTTCTCCAAATTTAACGAGAACACAAAGAAAAAGTCAATCACAAATTGATATCAACATAAATTCCAATAGAAAAATGTAATTTTTTTTACCGTTAAGTCCCTCGACTGCTTGAAAATTCTTTAAAACTCCTCTTCTTCGCGGGTTCTGAAGTTCCTTGAAGCAAGATTCCATTGCTTAAAGCTCTTATTTTTTTGAGTATTCTTTAAAACTTTCTCATTCTACATGTATTTTGAATATTTTAAATGTGTGTTATTGCAAAATCACGGCCGGTTATGGCCAGCATGGCCGCGGTCAATGGGTTATAAAGAAGTTTAGCTCAAAACAAATGCTTGGATGATCTACTAGCTTCAATTCTCCTAAAACGAAATCAGGTTTAAAAATAAGCACTAAGCTCTATATTCCTCCAAAAATGCTTGAGTTGCAGAGTTACGCAGCCTCAAATGCAGTCTTGACTACTGTTTGAGAAATGTGAAATCTCTCTTGAGTAGAAAACCGCGAAAAAATGCAGGGAAAAACGATTTTGCAAACCATTTTCTCCGCTAAACACAACAAAAGTGTTTTTTTTTCTATTAAAATGTTTTATTTGTCAGTAACAAATCCCTAAAGTTTACAATATTATCCTGAGAGGCTAGTCATTTCCGGTTACAAGGCATCCTGAGTTAAAGCTAGTCATTTCCGGTTACAATAATACAAGGTCACTTCCGGTTTACAGTTACTTGAAAGTCTAGTCCATAAGGGATTATTTATAAAGTTCATTTCCGGTCATTTGGTTCACTACTTGAAAGTCCTTTCCGGTTTGCACATGATTACTTTTAATTAGTCATTTCCGGTATTGAATGATGAGTTGCCAGTAGCTAAATTATGAGAGTCACAAGCTTTGACTGTTGTATTTCACAAATATTAGGAAAACAGCTCCACAAAGCAGAAAATTTCTGTTCGGTCACTTGGGAGAAATCAATTTGCAACTGTGTTGTGATGTCATTCCTTATGTCCCTTACAGTGGCCCGAGAGTTCTCGGTGCCATTGTGAAAAGTTGCTTTATTTCGAAATCCCATATACCATAAAGTATGGTCTTAATGAAAAAGCCTGCTCGCATGTCATTCTCGTCGCCAGCAGAAGTCCATACCTAATGTAGATAAAAGAAAATAGTCTTAACATAAACTAAAAAGCTAGTATTGAGTAGGGCCGATAGGGTTGGGAGTGAAAACACCCCACACCCTTCCGCAGGTTCAAATTTTAATCTACTGTACTGTAGCTTGGAAAGGCGTGGTAACCAGTTATCCGGTTCCACATTTGCAGCACCATTGCTAAACCAGACACCCATGATTCACATTCTTGACACCCACGTCAGGCCATAAGGATCAAGTGTCCGGACGTGAACACCAAGTTCCTAACCTCGTGGCTTCTGTCTTTGCCACATTTAATTTAGTCCCTGTACCTGTCTCATATTTGTGAAGTAAGGTAAACAATTTGACAGTATAATATAGAAAACCACCGCTGGAAATTAGAGGCAGGTACAAAAGTCGGAACGGATCAACTCGGATCGGATCGGACCGGATCCAGTCCGGGTCGGATCGACTCGGATCGACCCGAATCGACTCGCATCATAAAAATAAAAATGAAATGAGAAAAAATAAAAATTTTACCAAATTGTAGGTAAAAATTCCTTTCAGAAATAGGCCAAATCAAGTAAGCTTTACAACGTTTAGAGCTCTGTGGTGTTTTCCTTGGCGTTCACCCTCCATTTTGCTTACTAGTGCCAGTTTCTCTCGAATCAGGTTACAAACTCGTGGTTTCGTTACACGCTCCATCGATCGATCATATAAACATGGACCCAGCTGAAGGCGAGGAAAGTAAAATCTAGGCCATCTTTCTCAATGAAAATGCTTAATTTCAAGAAAATTATAGTTTCTGTAACTCAGAATGTTCATATTGTTTTTGTTTTTTTTACAGCAGGCGATGTTTATTTTTGTCACAAGTTTATATATAGAACTCGTGGTTGCGTAGTGAAAAGGAAGTTTCTTTATGGTCGAACTAACCCGAGTCAACATGAATTTATTTATGGTGGGGAGTATCGAGGTGGAAACCATGCTTAAGTCACTTTTAAAAACCGACTTAGATTTTACCTTCACGATCAGCTTCTTCCATAATGGAACGTGTAACGAAACCGCGAGTTCATAACCTGATCCGAGAGGAACTGGCACTAGTAAACAAAATGGCGGGTGAACGCCACGGAGCTCGAAACGTTGCAAAGCTTACTTGATTTGGCCTATTTCTGAGAGGAATTTTAACCTACATTTGTACAATTGGGTAAAATTTTTATTTTTTCTTATTTTATTTTTTTTTATGATCCGAGTCGATCCGGGTTGATCCGAGTTGATCCAACCCGGACTGGATCCGGTCCGATCCGATCCGAGTTGATCCGTTCCGACTTTTGTACCTGCCTGGAAATTAGGGCCAAATCCAAAACAACTCAAAACATTGGTAAAAAAATTTCGATCTACCCTGTCAAAGGCTTTCTCTTGATTAATATTCAGCAAGATACCAGTTTGATTGGTAATATTTAAAATATAATCTAGAGTGTCACGCAAGAGAAATAAATTCTCAAAAATCCTCCTACTTGTGACAGAACAAGTTTGATCTTCTTGAATAATCGAGGGTAACACTTTAGAAAGTCTGTTTGTAAGAGCTTTTGAACAAATTTTGTAATCAACATTTAGTAGCGAAATGGCCGGGCCACCAATTTTTGAGGTTTTTCTTATCATCTTTCTTGTAAAGAAATCTAGTCACGCGTCCTTGCATTGAATCACTGACAGAATTATTTTCCACACTAAACTTATAATTTCGAACAGAATAAGGCCTAAAAGATCCCAGAATTTAGCGTAAAATTCTTGAGGTAATCCGTCTGAACCGGGGGTTTTCCCTGAATACAGTCCACATAATTATTGCGTAGGTAATTTCAGCCAAAGATAAAAATCCTTCGCAGGATAAAATTTCGCTCTCACTTATTTTCAAGTTTGTTTAAAAATCAAAATGAGCTTGAGTCTTGTAAAAAGACTTCAACACCGGAGTTATAAATAGATTGAATAGTATTTTTCTGAGCACGTGTTGCTTCGAGTGTAAAAAAGAATTTGGTAGGTTTTTCACCTTTTTCAAGCCATTTAACTCTGCTACGAATTTGGCTTCCTCTCATATGGGATAAATTAATGGCCCGAATTTTTTCTTTCAAACATTTCTATGGTGGTTTTTACTGAGTTGTCTCCTTCAATCAAAGAATTTATAGTTGCATGGCCTTATCGCGATTTAATATGCATTGTTTACTTTGACCAAAATATTTTGCAACTAATTTTATAGATTCTTTAAGAAAATCCCACGAAGCTTGAATGGAAGTAAATGCTTTCTGGTACAACTGTACATGTTATTTAATAATTTCTGAGATCATATCGCAAATATTAAATTCTAAATTTAGCCTCCAAAGTCCTGGTCCACGGGAAAATGCATTATGCAATTTGGGGCTTAAATCAACAGAATCATGATCGGAAAAAACACAAGGCAAAATTTCACATTTTAGAAAGGAATCATACAAGTCCTGAGCAATAAAAAAATTATCTAAACGTGTACCGATAGTTTTATCCGCATTAAACCAAGTTGCATTGCATTTTTCAGTCGGCCGTGCACTGTGTAGATTTTTCAAATCCATGGAAATTGCAGGATTTCCTCCAAACTTATCAGAAACGTTTTCAATGCAGTTAAAATCGCCAGCAATAATTTTAAAAGAGTTCGGAAAAATATTCATAAATTGTATCATAAGAGCATTTACAGTACATTCACTTGGATTCGTGGGTGCATAAGTACATGTACATGTACATGTATTAACCAAATTAATTTTCATGTTGTCGAGTTCAGTTAAAACACTAACAATTCTACAAGAAGAATCTTTTTTCCATTGTAGACATTTGAAATCAGTATTTTCAGCGACAAGAATGGTAATGCCGCCTTGTTTACCAGAGCGGGCGACCAGAAACTTTTACCGCGCCATTTACAATGTAGCTGTCAGAGAATTTATCGAATTTTGTCTTATTGCTAACGTTTCTTGTTTAAAACAAATAAAATCAGAACGGGAATTTTTCGCAAAATCAAAAACAGAGCGTTGTTTGGCTTCATTGCCAAAACCACGGATATTCAAAGTTGTAAATTTAGCTCTGAATGCAAAAACTTGGAGAAAATTCTTCTGGTAAAATTACATAAGCTTAAGCTTAAGCTTAACTAAACAATTTTTGCAAATCACATTTAGACAGTTACAAACTAAAAGGTTGTTTGCCGTCAGATTCAGAACGTTCGCGAGTTTTAGAGTCCGTTTTCTTTGCTTCAGGAATTGGGGTGTCTTGTTTGTCTTTCTCCATCGTTTTTCCAGTGACGAGGACAGGTTGTGTTGGTTTCCTTACTGACGTGGAGGCAAGCGTTTGTGAACTTCCCTGTTTGCAGCCTGTTTGTGTGGCATCATACGCGCATGCTTTGCAACGTCATACGTGCCCGCGAGCTACAAGCAATTGCAAAAAGAGTTGAGACATTGTGTACTGTAGTGCATATATCGAGGATTACATGGTTTTCAACAAGTCCGTACCCCCTCCCCCCTATCAATGTTGTACCAGATCAAAAATGCCATTCAAACTAACAGTCATCAACATTGGAAGGGGGAGGGGGGTCAGTAGCACATTGCATTGATTTGATTTGTGTTCCGCGGTCGCTTTTATACTTAATGAACACTATTTTTGGAAAGTGTCTCAACCTTTTTGCAACTGCTTGTAGCTTTGCACGACACCCATGTTACAGACACGTGCCCGCGAAACATTCCGCTAGCCATGACCATGAAAAATGACGGGCATAGGTTCTATGAGTATGGGGCTACGCGGCGGGCCTTCGGCCCGCAAGTGCTCCGCTATAACCAGAAATCTTATACAGGATGGCTGCAAAAATGGCCACGAGCATGCGCTGTGTGCGGAAATGCGGAGAAAATATGGCTGCGAAGTATAAAGGAAACAAGAATTCTGCGAATATTATGATCGGGCTGTTAAAGTGCGAATGTGATGTAATTTTTGATTTTCATTTTTTTATCACTTTGTGTATATCATGAAGATAATTACATATGAAGTTTTTGATATTGAAGTTTTGATAAATTAATGGCTGATCGTCGATGTAAGAACGTGTTGAACTGATGAGTGATGTAAAATAAAGAAAATAAAAGGGATAAAAGAATAGAGTGCAGTGGGAATGCAATACTATAACGGTAAAAAGGAAAGTAACAAGTGATAGGTTGTTAGAGTGAGGTAAAGTGAAATTAGTTATAAAATATTCTTTTTTTGTGTTTGATATATTTAACAAATATTCACTGAAGTGGAGGTGGGTAGTGGTGGATATTTACCGAGCCGCGAAGAGGCGAGGTAAATATCCACCACTACCCACCTACACTGAGGTGAATAGTTGTTTTAGTATATACTGAAACAGTGGGATAATATAACGAAAATGATGCTTTTTAACTCATTTATTCCTGTCAACTATTACAATTTTCGCGCGCAAATTGCTGGGAGGTGAATAGCACTTGCTATTCCGAGTTTCAGTAGCCAATCAGAGCATGCCATCAATGCTATCCACTGTTTCAGTATATACTAATATATACTATCGATTATAGAGTCATTAATGTGATGGGTTACATGTACATTGAGGAAGAGGGGGTAACGTGGGCTGTGGTTATTTTTAGGGGTTCTGCGCTAAAAAGGGCTACACGTGCGATTTTTTGCTTGCACAGGTGATGCGATTTTTTGAAAAATTGTCGGGTCGCCAGCGCACGGTGGTGGGTATACAAAAAATGAGAAACGGCGGGAAAAACATTACCACGTGATACCTTTTAGAGTTTCCTACATACAATGTATTCCCGTAATAAATTATTCAACACTAAATACAAGATAACACCACATCAAACATAAATCATACAAGAAAATATATAATAAAACTCCAATGTGCATATTAAATTTCTCAGTTCTTCCACCCCTTCTTTCACAAAATACTAACATAACATTTAAGCCATAACATTATCTCGATAAATACCGCTTCACTTTTCCTGTGTAATACAAATACTAATATAAACAACCTTGATTGTGATTGTTCACATAAACATCACGTTCTATTTCTCATTAAATTAAAATTAAACTTTTCCAACCAACGTCATTCAAAACTGATTATGCTTTTAGCGGCAAATCTTATCACTAAAGAACAACGAATGATCAAAAAACCTTTCATTTTTAAAATACATTCTTTTCTTAAAAACAGATTAAACCTCCGTCAAACTTATTGTTGACATAAAGATCATATTCTATTTCGCATTTAATTAAAATTGAAGTTATCCACCTCACGTCATTCAAAATTAATTATGCTTTTAGCAGCAAATGTTATCACTAAGGGCAATGAATGATAACAAAATAATCTTCCAGCCGGATTCAGGCCTTTAAAACATATGCTAATCAGATGAAAAATCTACCAGAAAAAAATGACAAAACACTTCATTCGAAAATTGAACGGAAAAAACTATCCCCCATCTAAGGCTTAGTGCGCAAAACCGAGACCCCATCTCAGACCTAGTCAAAAACCCGACCCCATCCAGCGGCACATACCCCAACAGCTAGCTTATATATGGGAGTATCCCCCGGTTTTTTTAGCTACTGCTAATTACTATAAAGTTAACATTTGGGTACACCGCAGTTAATTTGACATAATACAGATCATTTGGAACCTATTTACGCATCTCTTTCCACACTAGCGATGCCCACATCTTAGTCATATCAGAAGAATACAAAAACAAATACTTTTCTCTTTCCCTTTGGGCACGAGTCGTGAAATGTTTTGTTATCGTATTATTGTTACTGTATTTCAATCGAAAGAAAAGTGAAAAAAAAAACTGGTTTTAGACGGTGTCTTTTGATCCCAAAAATCTCATAAAATAGCCACACTTTCCTCTCAATATCTCTTAAATAGGGCTTACCTTCATGGTTCCTTAGTCTGCTAAGAGGAAACGGTTGCACCGATTCGGTTCTCCATGATCGTATCCGAAAACTCGCAAAGCAAACGTCTTCCGCTCCAAAAAGATCCCTTAACACGGTACCTATACTTACCCGTACTTACCCATACTTACCCGTACTTACCCGTACTTACCCGTACTTAGCCATACTTACCCATACTTACCTATACTTACCCATACTTACCCGTACTTAGCCATACTTACCTATACTTACCCGTACTTACCCATACTTACCCGTACTTACCCGTACTTACCCGTACTTAGCCATACTTACCCATACTTACCCGTACTTAGCCATACTTACCCATACTTACCCATACTTACCCGTACTTACCCATACTTACCCGTACTTAGCCATACTTAGCCATACTTACCCGTACTTAGCCATACTTAACCATACTTACCCATACTTACCCATACTTAGCCATACTTTCCCATACTTAGCCATACTTTCCCATACTTAGCCATACTTTCCCATACTTAGCCATACTTAGCCATCCTTAGCCATACTTACCCATACTTAGCCATACTTAGCCATACTTACCCATACTTAGCCATACTTACCCGTACTTAGCCATACTCACCCATACTTAGCCATACTTACCCGTACTTACCCATACGTAGCCATACTTAGCCATACTTAGCCATACTTAGCCATACTGAGCCATACTTAGCCATACTTAGCCATACTCAGCCATACTCAGCCATACTTAGCCATACTTAGCCATACTTAGCCATACTTAGCCATACTTAGCCAAACTTAGCCATACTTAGCCATACTCAGCCATACTCAGCCATACTTAGCCATACTTAGCCATACTTAGCCATACTTAGCCATACTTAGCCATACTTACCCATACTTACCCGTACTTACCCGTACTTAGCCATACTTACCCCTACTTAGCCATACTTACCCCTACTTAACCATACTTACCCGTAATTACCCATACTTAGCCATACTTACCCATACTTACCCATACGTACCCGTACTTAGCCATACTTACCCATACTTACCCATACTTACCACTACTTAGCCATACTTAACCCTACCTAACCATACTTACCCCTACTTACCCCTACTTACCCATACATACCCATACTTACCTATACTTACCCCTACTTACCCATACTTACCCATACTGACCGCTACTTACCCCTTCTTACCCATACTTACCCATACTTGTAAAATAACACGGCAAACTGATCCTTACGGCGGAGAAAAGATTGAGGCAAGAAAAATAAAGTAAAATAAAAGATATATATTTTGTGCCCGATATTTCGGTTTGAAACACAAACCTTCGACGGGGGCTAAAATAAAAATGAGTATATACGTTAATATCGTTACAATTTAAAAAGTTTAAAATATGGAACCAAGAAACATGATAGGTTAATACATTGACAGGTAAATAAAGAAGCGTAGCATGATAAATAGACAAATATGAAAGTAGACTAAATAATGACAGGCAGTTTTGCTAAGATAACATAATTAGTGCAGTTCATCGCGTTTATTAATACCCGACGGTTCTAGTGTTTTTGCTTTATCGATGAGATGAGCTTCACGCGCCTTTCTGACAGAGTCTCTTTTGTTTTTAATAAGCTCGATGGGAATGAGTATGATATCATTGAGTGAGTGGCCTGGCTGGTTGAAGTGTTGTGAGATTGGAGTAGGCGTCTGTAGTAAATGAGGTTTAGACACTGAGCGGCGATGTTCTCCGAAGCGTTCGTTGAGTCTGCGTTTAGTCTCACCGATGTATTGTTTTTGACATTTTGTACATTCGATCATATAAATAAGGTTTTTAGAGTTGCAGGTAATGTGTTCCTTGATATGTCTTTCTTCACTAGTTGCGGAAAACGTATATTTATCTTGGTTTTCTTTTAAGAAAGGGCAGGTTAGACAGCGCGGATGATTGCATCTGTGGATACCAGGAGAAGGTGGTATTCTACGGTCATCAGGGTCAGAGTTGTCGGGTAGCTTTGTTTTCACTAGCAGATCACGAAGACTTGCGTTTCTTCTGTATGCTAGGACAGGAGGATTAGGAAACGTTTCTTTACAGCGGGTAGAGGAGTTGAGAATGTTAAGATGTTTTTTCACAATTTTCGAGGTGTTGGGAAGAGCTGGATTGAAGGTAATAACAAAAGGTGTACGATCAGTAGTTTTGTTTTGCTGTTTAGGTTTGAGGGTGTCACAACGGGGTATAGACCGCACGCGGTTGACTTCATGTTTAAGGAAGTTTCGGTTGTAACCTCGCTTTGTCAAGTGGTCGATAAGTTCATTAGAGCGTTTGTCAAAGTAAGTGTCAGTAGAACAAATGCGTCGTAATCGTAGGGCGAGACTGAAAGGAATAGCACGCTTCGTGTGTTCCGGGTGATTGGAGGATTTGAGGAGATATTGATGTTTGTCCGTGGGCTTAGTATGCAGGTCCGTCTGGATGTGCTTGTCGATTAACTGGACTTGTACGTCAAGAAATGGGAGTAGCTGGATAGAAGACTTCGAATATTCGTGTGTGAATTTGATGGTGGGGTGAACAGAATTGAGATATTTAATAAAGGTTTCTAGATTTTCTTCACCTTCCGTCCACACCATGAAAATGTCGTCGATGAATCTCCACCAGACGAAAGGCTTAAAGGGGGCGTTACCTATAGCTTTTTCTTCAAGTTTTCCCATAAATAGGTTGGCATAGGATGGAGCTATGCGAGTACCCATAGCAGTTCCATGTATTTGTAGGAAGTGTTGACCATCGAAGACAAGGTTATTCATTCCGAGAATCATACGAATTAGGTCGCAAAGGTTTTCAGTTGGAACGGATTTGTGATGTCTGGCGTTAAGGTAGTGACTACATGCGTCGATTCCTTCCTTATGGGGAATGTTTGTATAGAGAGATGAAACATCAAGAGAGACGAGGATAGCGTTGTCAGGTAGAGATCCCAGTTCTTGTAGTTTGAGAAGAAAATGAGTTGTGTCCTTGATGTGAGATGGTAGCGTTTTAACTAAAGGTTGTAGGTGGAAATCGACGAATTCAGATATGCGCTCAGTAGGGTGACCATTACTAGATATTATAGGACGACCAGGATTTCCTTGCTTGTGTATTTTGGGTAAGATGTAGAAACGACCAGGTTGGGGATTGGGGTTACAAGTAAGGTACTTAAAGGTGTTTTCGTCGATTAATTTTTCGTTATGCATGCGGCTTGTGTATTTTCGTATGCGTTCCTGTATTTTGCTGGTAAGATCTTTAGACTGTTTTTGATAGAAATTGCAGTCATTAAGTTGTCTCATACATTCATTAACGTACCACGTGCGATCCATAACTACTGTACCAGAGCCTTTATCAGCGGGTTTAATGACTATGTCTGTGCGTCTTTGAAGTTGTTTAATGGCTTTACGTTCCTGTTTTGTGAGGTTGTCGTGTATGCGCGTTGGTTTTGCGGACATAAGATCTTGTTCAATCGCGTTGATGAAAGTATCGAGGGCTGCTTCTTTTCCGCTGGGAGGGGTCCATGTGCTTTTGCATTTAAATGGATGTGCCATGTTTGTAAGTGTGTTTGTGATATCGTCGGGGTTGTAAAAATATTCCTTAAAGCGAAGACGTCTAGCAAATTCGTTGAGATCGGCTTGTATTTCTGACCACGTAATTCGTCGAGGTGTTGGCACAAAGGTCAGACCACGAGAGAGGAGTTTAATTTCAGCGTCGGAGAGTGTGACATTAGAGAGATTGATAACAGTGTCTGCATCCTGTGGGTTAAGATCAGTTTTGTGTTTTTTGGACGGACTTCTACGGGTTTTTTTCTTTTTAGTGTTAATTCTTGTTATTTGTAATGAAGACGTAGCTACATGTGGTTCACTGGAGGTTGTTTGGGTATTAGATAGATGTTGTTGATCATTATTAACATGATTAACGTTTGTAACTGCTGAAGTTAAAACTGAAGTTAAAACTGCCTGTCATTATTTAGTCTACTTTCATATTTGTCTATTTATCATGCTACGCTTCTTTATTTACCTGTCAATGTATTAACCTATCATGTTTCTTGGTTCCATATTTTAAACTTTTTAAATTGTAACGATATTAACGTATATACTCATTTTTATTTTAGCCCCCGTCGAAGGTTTGTGTTTCAAACCGAAATATCGGGCACAAAATATATATCTTTTATTTTACTTTATTTTTCTTGCCTCAATCTTTTCTCCGCCGTAAGGATCAGTTTGCCGTGTTATTTTACATTTATTCAAGTTTTTCTACTGATCCAGATCTTTGTCAGAGATCCGGCAACTCTCATTGGTTTGTAGTTGTGGTTTCTGCTGTTCATTGTCTTACCCATACTTACCCATACTTACCCCTACTTACCCATACTTACCCCTACTTACCCATACTTACCCATACTTACCCCTACTTACCCCTACTTACCCATACTTACCCACACTTACTCACTCTTACTCATACTTACCCATACGTAGCCATACTTACCCATACTTAGCCATACTTACCCATACTTAGCCATACGTACCCTACTTACCCCTACTTAGCCATACTTACCGCTACTTTCCCATACTTACCCCTACTTACCATATTTACCGCTACTTACCCATACTTAGCCATACTTACCCATACTTACCCCTACTTACCATATTTACCCCTCCTTACCCATACTTACCCCTACTTACCCATACTTACCCCTACTTACCCATCATTACCCCTACTTGTCCATTTCCACGACAATCTTTGTTTAGAAATATCAAGCGATTTTTAAAATTATTTTGGCTTTAATGTAGTCGAGGAAGTTTTCGAGCTTGGGCATATTATAAAATTTCGATGTTTTAGGCACTTGGAAAATATTTGTGCTCTGACTTACGGAGTCAACTCTCAGAATATCCACAAAAATTGTCATTGAAACCTCCTTAATTTTGAGAGTATGGGTTCTTTGTTCAGAAATGCCAAGCGATTCTAAATAATGCTTCGGTTTTATTTATTTATTTATTTTTTAATGGACGAATTCTATGAGTTTCGGCATTAGAATCTCGACTCCCGGCAGTTGCAAACTAAAAATTCAATATAGAAGCCTGAAGCTCAGAAATCGCTTGGTATTTCTGTACAGAGATCGAATACTCGCATCTAGTTCGAATGATAATGTTTGTAAAAAAAAAAGGGCAAAAATTTCTGACTGCCGGGTTTTTAGTTTTTTGAAAACCCTTCCCGGCTGCCGTTTTATGCTAGACGCAACGCTTAAGATTATATTTCTGCTTTCAGCCTTTATTTGAATGTTTCTTCAAATGTAAACGTTTGAAAAGTAACAGGTCACGAGCCCTTTTGTACTGATTTTTCAGTTTTATTCCTTAGTCCGTGTTTTATACCGAGTCCGTAGTCCATATTTTATACTAACCGTGCTATTAATATCGCTATTTCACACGGTGGTTGACGAATCTGCGGTCAACGTTTTTATATTCCATCGTGTCACGCTCATGGTTGTTACACTTGGAAGAAACAAGAAGAAGAGGAGGCTTTTTAAAAAGTGAAGTGTTGCAAATGGATTTTCGTAGCTACGTATCCTTGTTTTCCGATGCATTTGATTGTATGCATTAGTTAAAGTTTGTGTCTCCAAATACAAAGTACTTAGTGATCAGAGGGTTATGGGTAGGAAATATTATGGTATATTTCAAGATGGCTGCTCCCACGGAAGGTACGTTTTCTTTGTTTATGTCTTTTTTTCTATGTTTTATTAAAAAAGAGGTAAGACATGAACGGATGCTTTAATTATTGTTGATAAGGAAATAAGATAAATAAAAATGGTGTAGTTTTTTATGCAGGTTGTACAAAAAATTAAAATCCTGAATTACTTACAGGTATAATAGAAACTGCTCATTCAAATTCAATGACGCGAGAAGTGTATCTAGTGTACTGTATTTGACTAATAATGCTATGAGGTTGTTTTAATTGCGAAATTTTGACATGTTTTACTGCAATTGTTCTTGGCAAACATTTATTTATTTAAAAGGTCGTGGAAATAATTAATTTGCTGAGTTTCTACGTTCATTTCTTTTAACACAGCTACATCTAACAAAAACACAACACATAACATACACTTTATTTTAAAACGCTAGCCACTACAACTATATACAATAGCTGATTTCCAAGCGGGGCGTTTAACAAATATGTATATTACAAAATAAAATAAAAACAATTTACAATTAAGAGAAAATATTCAACATAACTCAGTGGCAGGCGTAGAGGCTACACTACGTTTAAATTGAGATAGTGTGTTTGCCTTTTTAGCCTCAATCGGTAGGCTGTTCCAGAGCATAGCACCGCTAAATGAAGCCTCGATGATAGAAATACGTGCAGTTCATCGAAAAGACGAAAATCGTGCATCATTCACATCTTATATACGTCTGATAACCTAATTTTACCTCAAAATCTTATATCCTGGCAAAGTTTGCTCCAGGCTGCAAAAATGCGTAACCATAAACCTATTCTTGATATTTCTTCGAATGGTGACGAAATTCCCGCTGAAATATTTTACCACCGACAGTGTCGAAGTGTATTCACCATGAAGAAGTCACTTGAAGAGATTGCCAACATGGAATTAAAAGAAAGCACTAGCTCTACCCTCGAAGAAAACATTTGAACCTCTGTGAGAATGGTACCTATCACTAGCAGGGTATATGATACTGTATGTATATTTTGCGAGAAACTCAAGTACCAAAAGGGAAAGCAAACAAGAGAAGGGCTCATAAAATGCGTAGACTTGAGGTCTGATGAAGCCATAAGAGGAGCGGCTTCTGATAAAAGTGATACCAGAATGCTTGCAATAGTTTCAAGGGAACTAGTAGCAGCTGAAGCACATTATCACAGATCATGTTACAAGAACTACACCAGAGTAAAGAATGAAAACAACACAGTAATTTTCAGGGAGTTACTTTAATTCCAAAAAAGGTACAGGATAACTCCATTTTTGGGGTTAACCCCAAAAATGGAGTTATCCTGTACCTTTTTTGGAGTTAAAGTAACTCCCTGAAAATTACTGTGAAGGACGCAACCGGCAAGGAAAACCTTGAGAGTGAAGAGCAACAACACTACTCTAAGAAGGAAACGGAGGCCTACAAGATGCTTCTCGATTTTATAAGCTAGGAGAGGATGCTTACAAATCATTCTGCAAGCAAAGGCTCGAGAGTTCTCCGCCAGAATGAAAGTTCCACGACTCGATAACCAAGCAGAAACTGAAGACTTTCAGTGATCTAAACAAAAACGTCAAAGTACAGCAAGAAGGATCGAAAGAAGTTGTACTGAGAGCTGACCGCAATCTCTTTGCCCATATGGTTCTCGTTGCCGAAAGCCGAGATCTGCAAATGAGAGAAGTACTGCAGCATCCTCTTGGGCCGCTACCATGGTCTTTAGCATCCTCGGATGGATCGCTCAGGAAGACGAACAAGTCAGCCTTAGCCAAACAATTGCAAAAGAAAGCCTCGCCAGCTGAAGAGATTGCAAGGCCATCTGCATGTATAATTGACGGAATGAGCCTGGTTCAGAAAATAAAAGGAGATCACAAGAGCTTTACCGAGGTAGCACAATCGCTTCTATGATACTCCGTGAAAGTCCAGAAAGTGAACGCATAGATG